>BSBK01000333.1:2085000-2280000 GCA_027943335.1 Chamaecyparis obtusa
AAATTGCCAACAATCTCCCCCTTTGTCATTGGTGGCAACATATGGGAAAATTGGCTAAGTGTACAAGCTCAAAATCAAAATTCAAAATTTGTATCAAAATTGTGGCCATAGAATATTAATCTTATATATACTATACGACTTCATAATACTCCATAGAACTCCCCCTATGAGTATCCTTCCTCATTATATAGACAATTTTCTACTAAGTATCTCTCCCCCTTTGACAACAATGACAAAGTAAAGGGGGGAAAGGGATATACAAAATTGTGCCAAAAATTTTTACCTTACTATCTTATTGCAAAGTCGGTAGGCTTGCAACACAATCTGCAAAATCAGATTTCCAAGCCTCAAAATCTTTTCCCAAGTCTTCTTAATAGATTCTGCTACTTTGAGTAAAGTACTCAATCTGTATGCTGCAATCTGACAGGCTTGAAGAGATTCAAAATTAAACTTCTGAAATGATGTCTTAGCAGAAAGACATTCTTCTAGCTGCTCTTCTATAATAGCTATCTTGATTGAGACATGCTCTCTCAAGATGTTCATCCTGATAATCTTCTATCCTTTTCATCATTAAAAGTCCTTATCTCATCATTCAGATTTCTGATTACCTTTTCAATTGAACTTATCTTTACATTAGGGCTGGATAATGAATTTGTCTCTGCTATAATTGCATCTTGCTTCTCCTTAATCTTCTTTTCTTCCTCAGCTATTATATTCTTAGATTTTGTACACTGAATGTACAAACACTTTCTAGTCTCAAGGTGTTTTCTCAAATTCTTGATATGTCTATCAAGACTGCCAGTGTGATTCTTGATACTCTGACTAATGTTTTGCAACATCTCAGCTTCATAAGCTGCCTGAGCCTTAACCTTAGCAATATCTGCCAAATTCATAAACTCAACATCAAAATAATTTATTACCATCTTTTCTCTTTCAAGTGGATCCGAATCAAATACTTTTGTAGATATTAAATTTTATAGTTTCTCAGTCAAATCTATCAAACTACCTTCCAGATTCTTAACCTTTTTGTTCTTTCCAATTATCTTTTTTAAAGAGGTGATTAATTCTAATTGATCATCATCATCAACTTCCTTGCTCAAATCTTCAATCAAAGTTCCTATTCCTTTCTCCTTTCCAGTCTTAGGAGTAAGACTGATGTCTTCTTGTGGTTCAATAGGTGAAGGGGCCTCTATTTCCATTTCCATTTGCTCTTCTGCATGTGTAGTCTCTATTTCAATATTCTTTTCTTGCTCTCCCAAATCCAAATTGTCAACAACTTTGTCTAAGTCAATAAACACTGCATCATCTGAATCTAGGGTGACTTTGGTTCCTCCAATGTCCATTGAATCTATGTCAATATTGATAGGAATTTCTTCAACTTCAACTTCTTCTACTACTACCTCTGATTGTGCTTGTTCTGTCCTCTATTCCTCTGCTACAACTGACTGATCTTTTCCTGCTACCAAGTCTGCTAGCACTTTCATTACTGCTTGCTCAGTTTCAGTTTTCACTTGCTCATATTTACCTCCCATGATTTTTATTGTCCTCCTTTTGGTTCTCAAGATATTTCCAAGTGGCTTAAGGATTTGCTTAAGATGATCATCATCTCTAATGTCACAAAATTGCCTAATCACACTTTCTCTCATTTTGTTATCTTCATCTTGTGCTCTCATCTTTCTATTCACAAGTCTGTTGTACAAGTCTTCTGGTATCTTTCCATGAATGGTATCAAATTTATTATTTGCCAAAATCATATGTGTAACCATTGCATTCTCTAGATTTAATCTGTTAGAGGATCCATATAAATCATAGTATTTGTTCATCTTAGTAAAGTCTCCATGTTGCATTATGTCTTCATTAACTCTTTCTATCCTTGGTTTCCATGATTTCTTCTTTGTTGTAACTTCATCATCTTTTGTCTCTATAACTTTTCTAGGTACTGGTGGAACAATTACTTTTTGTCTCTTGCCGGGTCTTGAAGCACTTTCTTTCATCCTTTTACTAGGTTTCTCTTGCTCCTTCTCAGGTTCTTCAACCTTAACTTTAACTTGAATTGGTTCTATAGGGTCTGCACTAGATGCCAAAGGTGGGACTGATAGAACTTCACTTTGTCTGATTGCCTCTGTAGTTTTCTTTGCAATATCATATTCTTGCTCACTCATTCCAGCATCTTTCAGAATTCTCTTAATTGTAGTCTCCACTCTCTTCTTAGACTATTTCTCATCCTTAAGAGTCTTTTTTGAATCAAAGTTTTCATCAAATGTTCCAAATTTGTTGCTTTGAGCATCTACTTTACTTTTCAACAATCTACAAACATATCCTTCTGTTTCAACTTCAGAGATTTCATAGCCAAGAGGGTCTATGAATTCATGTCTAGGTTCTACTGCTTCAATATACGTGAAATCAATATCAACCATAAAACATATATCTTCCTTATATTTCTCAACTAGGGAAGGAGGGATTCTTGATCTGTTTACCACAATGTTCTAAAAAGTTTTCAATACAAGCTTCACACTGTCATTAACCTTCTCATAAAGATGTTTCATGTAAAATTTATTGATTCTTTCCATAATATTCTCACCATCATTCCAATCAACAGTGTAAAGAAATCTTCTTAACAAGTGGAAAAACATATAAGTAATCAATGATGAAAATCTAAAGTGAGTGTATTTAGCCTTCTTTATCTTCTCAAGGTTCTCGAACAACTGTATCCTCAAAATATCACACAAGTCTACTGGTTTCTTCTCCACACACATCAAATAGGCAATGTGTACCATACCTGCTGCCATATCATCTTCTCTAGAGCTTCCACAAAATTTTGTTGTTAAAATCTTACATAGATATCTTACATCATGTTTCTTGATTTTACTAATGACTATACCTCTGCCATTATATACTAAACCGGTGTTGTCAATCACAATCTTTCTCATGTTTTTCTCATTAAGTGGAATTGCACCAACTTTTGATAATCCAATCACATCATGAATAAGGTCTGTAGTAATGTCTATGACTCTATGTTCTAGCAAAAATTTACCATTATGAATCCTGCTCAAAATGATCTTTGTACACTCCTCATCATCAAATTCATATTTCATAGAGTAGTTAATAATTTCATTATTTTCTAGGTGCTCATAACCTTGTTTTACTAACATATCTTTGTTGTACAATATCTGATATTCTTCATTAAATTCACTCTCCCTTAGGGTTTCATATTTGCATCCAAGATAACTCTTAACATTCTCAATATGAAGGACTCCATCTGGTACAGATGACAAAGCTAAACTAGCATCTCTTTCTAAGGGTTCAATTGGGTCTATCTTGATTCTAGGTCTGTTCTTATTCTTAATGTTATGAATCATCAACACATCCATGATTACAACTGATTTCAAATGCTGATTTAAGATCTTGATCAGATAAATACCTCAGATTCACAAAATTAGGGTTTTCGCTTGATCGACGCTTCAAACTTCTACAAATCACTTCCAAACTTCTTCCTTCGCTCTCCAAATCACTTCTAATCACTTGATAATCACAATAACTTTTATTTCAATCTTTTAACACTTAATATTTACTCGATCTGACATCACATTTAATTCTTTTGCTGCTAAAATGCCAAAAAGCTGATTTTGTAAACTTGCAACCATAAATCTTCTTGCGACCTCACAAAACACAATATTTCTTTTTGTGCACTTAACTATAGCATTAGTATAACATAAAAAACCTTCATCTAACTGCGCAAAACTTAACTCATTCAAAATCTAATTCTACACTAATTCTAAGTTCCTAAACTACAAAAATTTACATAATTTAAGTACTTAAAGAAGGGTTAGGTAAAGATTCATTCTTACCATTAGATACATTACCTTCCTGATTACCTGTAGTGCTGAATATGTCTCCTTGATCTATGCCTTTAACAAACTTTACTTCATCTTCATTGCTACAACATCCTTTCTCTTTGTTTCTTGCATTCTCATTCCTTCTTGCATAGTTTCTAGGGTTAGGGTTATGATGATAACCTCCATTGTTCATTTTGCAAAATCTTACTGTGTGTCCAATCTTGTTACATATCTAACATATGATTCCATTTGTTCCATATCTAGGTGCTTGCTGATTGATTTGAGTCTTGCAATTTCTAGCAATATGTCCAATCTTGTTGCATCTGTAACATATTATTCCATTTCCACTTTTCATGTCTTCAGTTGATCTCTGATCTGCATTGTTAGTATTCCTAGGCATTCTACTATTATAATTATTCTCAATAACTCTAGATTTTCTACATTCAATAGCTCTATGTCCAAAACCATGACAATTATAACAATATCCATTAAGAGGTTTAAATTGCTTACCTATACAATCTCTTTTCATATGACCAATTGTGTTACAAGAAAAACATCTACCTTTGAATTCTCTTTGCATACCTTTAGGTGGTTCTTCTTGCCTCAGTGATTCTTCTTGTTTTGATGATTCTTCTTCTTTCGGTGATTCTTCAGATTTGTTCTCACCTAACTTCTTTTCCTCACTGCTTTCACATACATTCAGATCTGGTTTCTTGCTTTCTCTAACTATCTTCAATGTGCTAAATCCAAGACCAGTTTTGTCATAGAATGGTTTCCCATAAGATACTTGCTCATCAATCTTCTCACTATTTGAATATAGTCTCTCAAGTTGTTGTTTAGATTGAGTCAATTCACCTTTCACTATCTTGTTGTATTTCTCAAGTTCATCATACTACAATTTGACTTTATCAAATTCACATGTTACCTTGCCAAGTTTAGATTTCAGATCTTCATTCTCATTCTTTAAACTTTCATTCTCAAATCTCAGATTGTCATTTCCATCTTTCAAGCTAAGCTTCAGATTTGCTATCTTCAATTGATGTTTAAGGATCACATTTTCTTTTTCTAAATCATCACAATCTTCAATAAGAATTTAAGATTCCTTTTCAGACTTTAGATCTTCTATCTTACCTTTCAATAATATTCTTTGCATCATCATACCTTCTTTTCAGAGTGTTTCTTTCATCAGTAAGTATATCAATCTGTTCAAGAGCTTCTTCAAGATTCTTCTGTAACTGATCCATATCCATAGAGATCTTACTCAAGCTGCTAGGCTTTCCTTGAATGTTCCTTCTTTGAGTAACTAAGCTCTGATACCAATTGTTAGAAATAGAAAATATTGAGAGGGGGGGGTGAATCAGTATTTCACAAATACTTTTACTTTTTCCCACTTATGGATATAACAGATTACTTTAGTGCATACAAAGCATAAGAAACTAAATAGCATACATAGCAGTAAATGTAAAGAACTCATAACACATGATATGTTATCGAGGAAACCCTGGCCAAGGGAAAACCCCAGTGGAGATGGTACCCACAAAGATCCACTAATCAAAAGATATCCTGTTAAGGATGTTGACCCGGTTAGGAGCCTATTACAATCATATAGTGTATCAGTCCTAGTTAAGGGACTATAGGCCTTGTTAGAAGCCTCAACTCTGTTAGGAGTTGTAGATACAAAACTTGATTACCAGATGAGCCCACTACCCAAACAAGTAATACAATTGTTTACTGATTACAATATGGTATTTCTTACAACTTCACATCAACAACTTTCGTTGCTATCACAATATACAACTATCGCAAGTTACATTTCAAGTATGTATTACCGGTATGTTCGGTCATTACAACCTCACATCTTTATACAAGGTACAAACATAATATCTTTCTTCTGTTGGCTTGTACATCATAATCCATGAGTAAAAATTTAGAATTTCAGCTCTTTATAATATTAAGTCATTATTTTGACAAGCAAAATAATCCCTTAATTCATTTACAAGTTCTGTCTTCAAAACTACTCTGTCGACTATAGTCTATCGTCGGTAAAACCTTCATAACTTTGTCTGTACTATCCTAAACCTTTTGCACACTGAGATGGAGTATCCTTAGACATCATAGAGTCTATGTTTAATTGCACAAACTCTGATCATGCTCCAGTGAACGTCACCAAAACAAACTATCTCGGGTACTCTGTCAAAATCACTGATTCATACTTAGACAATTTTAGTCTGTGATCTTCCATACTTACTTTCCATCTTATGTGATCTTCATAGGGAACATATGTTGCCATAATGACAACATCTATGTACATGCCTCAACCAAATTGCCAACATTTACATGATTACTGATTTGTTGAGCGGTTCTATTTTTTTTATTATAGATGCTAAGGTGTGGGAGACGTTACACTTGTATATTACCTACAATTATAACTTTATGTTGGAGAGGATAGATAAGTACACTAAAAAATTAAATTAGAGGATAAAAATTCATGAGACAACATAGATAATAAACATAGATGAAACACTGCTTGAGAACTATCTACAAGCTTTAAAGAAAATGGCTAGAGAGATTCTCATAGAATCGACTAAAAACCAATATTGAATATGAGGCAACAAAAGGGAAGAATAGAGTACCACCACAATAATTGAGTTTCATTAAATGATCTATAAATGAAGAGGTTATACATATATGTTAACATATTGGATCTATGTTTAATAAATTGTATTTTAAATTTTGTATCATTGAATATGATTAGTTAATATTTATATGAATTTAGGTAACATATTACAAAGGAATGTATAATTTTTGTCATCATTTTTGCATCAGAAAAATTGATGAAAAGAGAAAAAATTAAAATTGTAGAGTTTTACCATCATTTGAGGTGGAATATCATTCCCATGTAAATGATAGACAACCAATAACATGCACACTTCACTATTATGGAGTATTGTAGGATATTATAGAGCTTAATTTTATGTCTTTCAAGTAAGTTTTTTGTCATGTTTAATGGTACAAGCTTATAAAAGTGGGTGAAGAAAAATATATCTTGCTACACAAAAGTGGATTCTATATGATCAACACATCTAGGTTTGAATCCACTTCTAAACCTTATGTTCTTCCAAACACATGTGAACAAAAATTCCTCATTCCAAATTTAGAACAAACTGGATGGTAATTTGTGATTGATTATAATCTAAGAGGATGAAGAGTAACATATGTTGAAGACATAGAGGACCTATTGGATTATGGAGAGGGGGATGGGTGAATTAGTAATCCCTGATTCCAAATACCTAAAAAAATTTCCCTGATTAACTCAGTAGAAGCTCGGTAAAATATACTATATTATTTACTGACAACAGTAAATAAAATTTAGCAATTAGTAAATAATTCATACAAATCATGCATCACATGTAACACCAATATTTTACATGGAAACCTAGCTATGAGAAAGACCACTGTGGGAATTGTCACCCACTAAGAAAATACTCTTTTGAAGTACACCTGGTTAAGAGCCAATCTAGTTAGGTATTACAATGTGCACTACTAGGTGTGACCCAGTCAAGGGATTTACCATAGAGCTATTAGGATCTTCACCCTATTAAGAGTGGTCTGGTTAGAGGGATTCAATTTTTTTTAGAATGTTACCTTTTTCAAAGATTTTATAATAAGACTGTTAAGTCTACTCTGTTAAGAAATTTCTCTATTATAAATTCTAGTAAGCAACAATAAATATTTTAATATGTATATTTTCAACTATATTTCTTAATCACATCCTGTGTGCACTCTTCAATCCTTTATTCAATTCTTCACTTTCCACTAGCTTCAAAACTTCATCAGGTCCTTCTATCTGACTCGAAATCTCTCTGTTCCTTCTTCATTACATCAGTTGGTGACCCTTCAAACATTCGATTTTCCAGCCATTTGTTCATATAAATTCATCCTTTATATAGACAATTTTTTCCTCTTAATCTCCTCTATTACATTTTTATTTGATCAATCTTAATTTCTCAATTCATTATAGCTTGAATTGAGATCTCGGTAACACATTTTCTTTTGACCTTGGAGCTTGAATTTTCTTGAAACTTGTTCCATATTCTTTAACCATTTATATATAGCCCATAGATCTTCACCTTGAATTTTAATGTCCATAGATCTTTATAACTAATTGTCCTTGTCATCATTATCATCGAGCTCATCATAGTTAATTATTAAATGTCGGTTCAATCCTTATTTAATATGTGTTCCTCACTCGGTATCCTCTATTTATATTTCAGTTAACTTCTCTCAGTGCCTCTAAACCTTTCTTTTCTATTTCCTACCTTCAATTCCTTTTCCTTTACCGTGTTACTTCATTTTATCTTTATCCTTTATTGAGTGACATTTCTTGCTCGGTAGACAAAACTCTTTTTCTTATCAACTTGACAAAAAATCATCACCATTCTTTATCAAATTAACATAATTATATGATAGGTAGAAAGAAATTATATAAAAATAATCTAATCATTTTTCGATCTATATCAGTTCCCATTTATGTTCTTCAACTTCGTAACATCTCATTTCTTCATCTTCTTAACTCATTCAACTTTTATCATTAACAAATGTGATGGAAATATAATATAAACCAAAAATCTATTGGATGACATCAATGACAAGACAATAATTGATCTAGCCTTTCTAATATCATGTATTCCTCTTATCTTTGTCATTCTTCATCATCATCACCAACACATAATCAATCTTCAACATTGCTATCAGTTATGGGGGTAAGTGCACCAAGATGGTAGACAGTTTAGTGGCCACATTAAAAAAATGAAACTTTGCATAACTTGTGCAAGTTCCATAAATTTCAAAATCATGTTAGGATTTTTTTTACCTAGCCTAGCAAAAAATGATTAGAAAAGAAAAAAGATCCTCAAAATCTATATAGGTTTTGAGGAACAAAAATGAACCTCAAAACCTGTATGGGTTTTGAGGAACATTATATTCACAATTTCTCATAACCCATACGGGTTATGTAAAACTAGAAATTTTACACACATACACACACACACACACACACACACACACACACAGAGAGAGAGAGAGAGAGAGAGATTACAAATGTGCATTATATTACACATTTACAAGAGATTTTTTTAATGTCTTCATAAACCGTACAGGTTTTGAAGACATATTATGTCATGCCCCTGACAGTTCCAGACTTTACTTTTCTATGTTATGTTATGTTATGTTAGATTTCTTTGAGTTCAAACTCTGACTGCATTCTTTTGAACTTTGTTATTTAGATTAAATATGTTATCTCTGTTATTCTGCCAGACATTCAGGGAATTATGTTCATTTCTGTTGCGTAATGAGTCTTTTTCTGATGACAGAATTGGCTTAGACTGAATTTCGAACATTGGTTTGATTATGAAATAAGGACAAACTATATGGTTAGTCAATTGTCTGATTATTGATTCATTGTTTCAGAATCCTTAATAATATGTTAGATATAATTAGAAAAGGTTATGTTATTATGGTTAATTGTATCTTGATGTGTATAGACAGTATTTAGAGTATTATTGTTATTTGATATTAATCTAATTCTGAATTCAAAGTAAATGAATTTGAATATATGTATTTTTATACATAAAATGATGAGTTAATGTTTTAGTAAGAATGTGGTATTTCATTTACTAAAACTATATGAATTAACTAAGTTAGTATATTCTATGTTGTTTGTTAGTAGGAGGTTAGTGTGATGAAGTGTTATTTTTTTGACATTGGCATGCGCTGCTATCTTAGATGTTAAGTTAGTAAATGACTAATGTTATTAACTAGGAATGTGTTAATCTATCCCTAAGTCTTATTAATCTGGCTCGAAAACATGACTTACGACAAGGTTTTAATGCACTTGCTTTTGCATTGAGGTGTTAGTGGGGTTTAAGCTATTTTTTGAGTTGTGGAATTATACTATTTTGGACATTTGGCAGGAAGTGGGTTTGTGTTCACTGCAAGAGATAAGATTGCATTGAATGAACTTGTCGATGGAAATTCATTGTTATGTTTTATGACCGCCATTAGCTCTGATGAAGAGTTGCATTTGGATTTTGATTCCATTTATGTTCACCATGTTATGCTACGACATTTTGGGTAAACAGTTGGTTATGGAACCATGTTACTATTGTATCCTTCATGATAAGTGGCATGGAATGAAAGGGGTTTTCATGGCAAAGATAAACCCTTCTGTTCATGGTCATTTAGGAAGTGGGGAGTTTCATACTGTTATCTCTGCATTTTGGGTTCTCTTGCATGGCATTTTGGTAATCTGTGATAAGGGATCTTCGTGGTTGAGTTTGGGATTCATTTGTGAAGCTCACCAGGTAGGGGCTAGCTCTAGCATTTCGGTTCTGGATATCTTCTCCACACGAATACCAGGCAAGGACATCTCTTACCTTAACCTCTGTTTCCATTTTAAGATTCTGCAAATGTATTAATGGAATGTTGGTTATCACTGTTTGTTAGTCGATGAAATGTGAAGCTTTGTGTTTGTTTATTTTGTGAGTTCGGTCATGAATCGATCTTTTTCTTTCTTGGATAGTTTAAGAAGTAAATCTAGTTATAAATGTTGTGATTAGTCGAGAAACTTGGTAGCAAATGGCTGTTTAGTAAGTTTTTGGTTTTAGTGTGGTATTTAACACTTGTTTTTGATATGCTGTTTCGAGCATAATGTAATAAGGGATATCTCTATTCTGAGTATGAAGTTGTCAATGTTTTAGTTAATTCTGTGTCGATCTATGGAATATAGATATGTAGATTTTATGTGGATATTTCCTTGAGTATTATGGTGTCGATGTTTACTTGCTTTGGACAGTGTTAAGGGAGTTAGTCGGGTTTGAGAATTGGCATTTTTAATAGAGTATGGAACCAGCATAAGTTTTCTTGTTAAAAATTTCTTTTGATCTCCTCACACTATACCTGCTATTAGGAGCACTGTAGCATCATAATGTATATAGTTGTATAGACTTGGTTATAAGGTGGAATCAGGTTTTCTACCACAGTCATTAACCGAAGTTGGTATTGATGTTCCATTTGAGCTGTATTGTGGAAAAGGGAATTAGTGGTATTTCTTAGTGTTTTAGATACCTGTCATATTTTTGTATTTTCATTTGCACATAGGTGTGGAATTGAAGTATTTTCTGGGTGTATTTCTCTATTTTTCTGGTGTCGATGTTTGGTTTGTAAAAAGATTGTTTGTCACTATATGTATCAGTTAATAAAGGAATGTGGATGTCTTGGTTATGTCAAACTTGATTACGAGCTTTATGTTTCTTCTGTAATTAACACCAGTGTGTATTACAGTTGTTACGACATTAGGAAATGTTAAGGGATTTATAGGAAAGACAATTACTATCTTGTTCAGACAGTAAGAAAAGAAACACTTTGGTATTTGTTTAAGAGGTAGAAGTCAGTTATTATTATTCTGTCATTATTTTATGCATTCGGCAGAATAGTAGTATAATAAGGTACTTGTTTTCTGTGACAGAACTATGAAGATTAGTATGGTTTTTCTATTGCATATTTATGGACTTAAACTATTAATTACAAGTTTATGCAATTAGATATATAAATATATATACCTGCTGGGATATGTATATATATATACACAAGCCATGGTGTATACATGTACATATGCCAACATGTATATAATAGATGCTTTGACTGTCAATCTGAACTATTAATTATAAGCTTATATAATTATATATTCATATATACATATACCTGCTGGGATATGTATATGTATACACAAGCCGTGGTGTATACATGTACATACGCCAACATGTATATAAATGGTATAAACTTGTAATTAATAGAGCAGGGTGTATGGCCATTTAGTTTAATAATTCGGTTATGGTAAACTAGTATGTTTGTTAAAAGTGATGGGTGTTGTGTTGATTCAGTTGATGTATGATTATGTTAGTTCTTTTTCTATTCAATGGAAACATGGATTTGATATGGATATTTTATTGTACAGTTATAGTTTTAATGTTAAGTTAATATGGAGATTATTTTGATTGGATTTGTGATGGAGAAAGAGTTGTGATCTTTTCATCTTACGTGAAACATCATGTTAATGAATGTATGTTAAGAAATATGGTAATATGGTTTTATGATGGATTTCTATTTGCTATTTCAATTTTGTAAATTGATGCATTAGAAACAGAATGTTAGTGAAATTATGTTATGTAGTTCATTTCACTGCTTTCATTAATTGCTAGATCAAGTGTTTTTAAGATAATGCAAGAATGATTCGTAGATTGGGGGCTGACACTAGTCTAGTACCTTGTGATGATAGAATTTCTGTCAGTTGTGACTGACACTAGTCTATATCCTTATGGGAAATAATTTCTATCAGTTGTTTAATGAAGTGATAATTATAAATTCAAGGGTTATGGGTTTCAATTAACAAAGATAAAACATTATGGTTTCATCAGACATAATGGATTACTACGAGTTTCCTTATGGATACATAGCGTAGGTCCTTATGTGGACACCCATGAGCTATTGGATCATTACTTGTCATTTTCTTTGCGAGTTTATTTCTATTAGAAAGAAATTTAGTGCTTGATGATTTTGGTGTAAAATGAAATTATGTTATTTAGTTTTCAATTACATCTGTATTTAAATCTGCATAAATGTTATATTGTACTGACTTTTATGGTTGCAGATATTTGGAGATGAATCATTTTCTTTATCATTGTGACTGAGCCCTGTTTGCTGTTTGCGTTTGTGTTCATTTTGATTTTCAAGTTTTAGATGGATAAATCAATGAGTTTGGGACAGTGGATAACAGTTGTAAAGTTTTATGGGAAACATATCATTTCATGGTTATTAGTTATCAGATCTATTCATAGAATGTAATGGATTTGGAAAGAAGGAAATTTTGTTTTGGAACTTAATCTTTGAATAAAGAGTATTATTATTACTTTGATGTAAATTGATTGTAAACGATAAAGCTCTTAGAAGCGGTTGTTATGATTGTATGTAACAGTTTGCAATTTTAAGGAAAAAAATTTATTCCTATCGTTTTATGTGAATTTATTTATGGTTGTTTCTTCTTTAGTATCATCTTTTATCTTTTATCTTTTATTTACAAGAGATTTTTTTAATGTCTTCATAAACCGTACAGGTTTTGAAGACATATTACATAAAACTGAAAAATGGTGTTTTATGTCTTCAAAACTCGTACGAGTTTTGTAGAGCTTGAAATTATGATTTTTTTATTTTCAAACCCTGAGCGGGTTGTTTTTTACACCATAACTTGTACAGGTTATGGCTTGGTAAAAGGTTTGGAATATGTCCCTAAGGCTTGCAAACCCATTTTCCCTCCAATTTTATACATTTACACATTTTTTTCTTCTTTCAATATGATTTCTTGACTTCGTCATCATCACTTTACAAATGATCAAGTGGGTATCCTTAAAATTACTACCATCATCTCACACATCTTGTAAGCTTTTTGACCATATAAATTTTTGTATTTTTGGACAACATTATCATAGTAAACTTTAATTTTCTTTACCAATGTCTTCACAGTCCTCATAGACATATATGTCCACCATTTTTTTAATAAATTTTGATCTACTTGACCAAATTCAAACAAATTACATATTATTATTGTATAATAGATTCTATACACTTTTAAAAATGTTTGCAATTTGGATTATTTTGATGTAAGTTATTCCCAATGTACAAACATGTACTAGATTTTTAGGATGTGGTCACTTCAAACAATCATACAAAATAAAATACTCAACATAAAATTACAAAAAATTACACAAATTCTAGACCTCACTCTTCCCTATCATCCTACCAAATGGTTTTGCAAAATGATAAATCTAACTATAGATTTTGTTAAGCACATGGAAATAACTAAGTTATATTTTTCTAAAAAAATCAGGAATCATTTTTTGTGCATGAGAGGTTTGGCCCTCTTAGTCTTATCCATTTTTTAAAAAAAATTAGTAGTTTAGAAACTAAATTCAAGGTACTGCAATTCTTATTCTTTACACAACTACTTTTGTGTGCATTTTGTTCACCATCTTGGTGCACTTACCCATGGTAGTAATATGTTGGATACAATTGTCTGAAGGACATTGTTGGATTAGCTATGTGTTGTCTTTGATGTCACACAAATGTCATATCAATTATCATTCTCAGTATCTACCGAGCTCAGTCGGTCAGCTAGGCGATTTTTAGTGTCTACCGAGTTCTCTCGGGTGTCTAAAGGAAACATGACAGGGTAACAGTGTTAACCGAGCCTCCTCGGTTATCAAAGGAAAATTAGTGGTTATCGAGCTCTCTCGGTCTCCAAAGGATGTTGCAGAATTCACTGTGGTTACCGAGTTCTCTCGGTCACCGAAGGAAATCTTTTCAGGATTAATGTTTACCGAGCAAGGTTGGCCCTTTCAAAGAATTTTGTTATTACAGTTTTTTTATCCCAGTTGACTGTTATAATAATTATTAGTGCCGACTTAACAATCTAAATGATTATGAAATGGCATATATATATAGAAGGTCAAGTGGTGAATAAAAGATATACAGCATGCATAAATCATTTTGAAGAAAGGTGTGTTGGAATTTTGAAGGATGGTCAGATATCCTTGAGGAGCAGCAAAGATTTAATTGATCAGTAAGGATCTAGTGAAATAGAACAGAGATCTATATTCAGCAATTCACTTGCAGGTCATTTCATTGTTACTGTCTAGCAATTGTAGCAGTGATATCAAAATCTCTTAATCGAGTTGGTTTAACAACCATTTTGTAAATCCTCTAACAAGGTAACAGTTCTATTGAATTGTTTCAAGACCTCTTACAAGGCCACTCCTAGCAGGGTGATTAAATCCTCTAACAAGGTCACACCTAACAGTGTGTTTTGTAACCTTTTACCGGGTTGGCTTCTAACCGGGCATCACTTCAGAAGAGTAAAAAATAGTAACTAGTTACATTGGTGGTTTTTCCCATATTGGGTTTCCACGGTAAATCTGGTGTCTCTTGTGTTCATGTTATTTTCTTTATTCATGTAAGTTAATCAGTGATGAATGCTTAAGAATAGTTTAATTATTACACACTTCAAGGATCAAGTTTTCAGCATTTCTCTGTATATTTACCAAGTGGCACAGTAAATAATTTTTTAAGATATTTAAGGGATCAGTGGTAATATTTTTGTGGTTAACTGATTCACCCCCCCCTCTCAGTTACTGCATCTAGATTTCCAACATAATATCCCTCTTTGACATTGATGGAAATACTAACACTATTAAGTGTTCAATTGATAATGGTATACTTTACTATCATTCATGTACTCCCTTTGAGTTGTAACTTTTCTTTTCTATAATTGATCTAGTTCTGCAATCTTTTTCCCTCTATTAATAGTAGTCTTCTTTACTATCCCTCTTTGACAATTATTGTTTTAATCTTCTCCTCTGCAATATTCATCCTCTTGGATCAATTGGTTCTCTCTCTCTCTCTCTCTCTCTCTGTGTCATCAATCTCATTCATTTATATCATGTCCCTATATCAATGTCATTCATCTCCCTCTTAATACTCATCAATAGTAATCTCCCTCTTTGACAATAATTCCAAAGAAACATATACTTTTCAAATCATACCTTAAATGTATAGATCTCTCATTATAGTTATAAAATTATTCTTCACAACTTTAGGTTTCACCTCAAGATTGAACACTAGCATCAACTCACAAGATAGATATTCTATTGAATACTTGAATTGATGCAACATGCATCATGCCTTAGTGAACATTGGATAGGGGAAGAACCCCTAACTTACTTCAGAGATAATCAAAAGAATCCTTAGGTAGTGGTTTTTTTTTTATTAGCGTAAAAGCATGTTTTGAAGGGGCCCTGAAACCCTTTACAAGAAGATTTTGGTGGGAATCTGAAACCCAAACAAGATGAAGCACTGCTAAAGAGTATACAAGATAGACCAACATCCAAAGATAATAAATGACCAGCCACAAAAAAGGATAAAACACTAAAACCCCAACTACCATAAAACAAGCCTAAGCCTCACAACATTAAGTTGACTATAGTTTTAAAAATCCCCATACAGGAATCCAGGGTTTTGACATGGAATCCAGAACCAACAAGACCAACATAAAAGAGCAACATTTCCCTAAAACCAGCTTTTAACCCTAACCAAAAACAACCAGCAACCAAGATGGGCCCTTGAAAACTATCAACATCCACCTGCAAGCACCAGCTAGCCACCAACACCAAACAAACTAGGACATAAAGAAATAAAGGAAAACCAAGGGCTTCCTCAATCGCATCTTTGAAAATAGAGTTGAATCCCAAAGACACCAAAGGAGAACCTCCAGTGCTAAACTAGCACCTCACCAAAGCTGAAGCAACCAAAAAAATAGAAAAGCCATCCCCCATCCAACTCCAATAAGCTATCTTGTGGCTGCAAGAAGGAAGATCCCACACTCCACCACTAGTAATCTCCTCCCAATAGCCACATACCACCTCAATAGGTTGAACATCCACCTCAGTAGGATCTTCCACCTCAATAGGAAGCAAGGGAGAAAAAAATTGGGGCAGAGGAAGATTCCACCACTAGGAAGACACACAGAAAATACCCACCTCAATAAGGGTAAACCCCACCTCCATAGGGGTATTACACAGTGGAGAAATGACAAAGGGGGAACCATCCCTACAAGATAAATCTTTAGAAAATAGGGGATAAGAAAAAAAAATTAGGTTCGACACCCAGAAACAGGAAGAGACATGATTAGCCCAAAAAGGGTCCATCCAAATAAAAATGACAGACCACCATTCTGGAAAAATAAAGTTCTTGCACGAAGGAATCTCTTCCACACCCTAAAGATGAGACTGAGAGAGGTTGGAAGGACTTGCATCGGCACAACCTGCTCTCCCCAGCACAACAGACAACAACTTTCTCATAGATAAGAGCAGGGAAAACCCAAGCCCAAAGCCACCAGCGCAGGGACAAACCCAGAAGAGGGCACCAACCCCAAACCCTGAAAACCCCTCAACTCCATCATCATCATCTCCCTTAGTTGCCTCATCTTTTGCAGCACCCATGCCTACAGAAGCCCCTCCCACCAAACCACTCCTTCCTCTTAAGAAGATCTCCCCTCCCTTGCTACTAACCCCGTTTGTGTAGGATTTCGCTCCCGCACTGGTCTTCCCGCCCACTCCCGCACTACTCTTCCCCATCATGTCTTTTCTTCTGCTTTATGTCGAGAATTTTTGGTAGTGGTTTTGTTAATATATCAACTATCTATTATTTATAATTCACATACTCTAATGTCACATTCTTATCTTGTACTTTCTCTCTTAAGTAGCGATACTTAATAGATATATACTTTGTTTTTTAATGCATCACCAAATTCTTAGATATGTTAATAGCACTATTATTATCATAATAAATTGTAACTAGATTAGTAATCACTTATTACACACCTTCAAATAGTTGTTTGATTCATACAATGTTAGAACAATTCATAGCTGCAACAACATACTTAGCTTCGATTGTAGATTGTGAAATACAACTTTGTTTCTTGCTTAACCATGTCAGTAGCATTTCTCCTAAAAAGAAAGCTCCATCACTAGTGCTCTTTCTATTATCAATATTTATAGCCCAATAAACATCAATATATACCTTGAGATCAAAATATCCTCCTTTTGTGTATAATAGATTGAATCTTCAGTACCTTTCACATATCTAAATATCCTTTTAATTGCAGACATATGTGTCTCCTTTGGGTTGGCAGAAAAGCTTGCCACAATACTCACTGAACGTGCAATATCTATTCATTTGTGGATAACATAGTATAGTTTCCTCAATAAATGATTTAGACATTATCTCATTTTCACCAAATATAATGTCATAAAAAATATCTCAACAATCATAATTTTATCAGTATTTTCACATTTAAAGTATAAATTGATGTTATCACTAGTCCTTTGAAATCCAATATTAATTAAGTGAGAATGTAATCTTTCATACCATGCTCAAGGTGCTTGCACTTCAATCCATAGATTTCTTTGTGTAGCTTGAAAACCATATCCTTATCAGAATTTAGAACAAATCCTTGAGGTTGTTCAATGTAGACTTCTTCTTCAATAATTCCATTCAAAAATAAAGACCTAACATCCATTTGATAAACTCTAAATCCTTTATAAGTAGCATATGCAAGTAATATCCTTACATCTTGTAATCTCACAACATGGGAAAATGTTGCACCATAGTCAATACCTTCTTCTTGTGCATACCCTTTGCAAAATAAAATTTCTTTATTTCTGATCACATCTCCTTCCTCATTGAGTTTATTTATGAAAATCATTATTTTTCCAATCACATTCTAATCCTTAGGTCTCAGTACTAGTGACCATGTATTGTTATATTCAATCTAATCAATTTCCTATTTCATAGCATTCATCCAATCTTCATTTCCTAGTGCATCCTTCACTAATCTTGGCTCAAGTTTAGAAATTAAACATGTGTTATCTTTCAACTCACTTCTTGTCATGACTAATGCATTCTTATCTCCAATAATTATTCTTGATTAGTAACGTCTGCTCACATATTTTTCTAATACATGCTTAGTAGACTATTCATCAATATTTTTATCTCTCAATGAAGGCTCATGTTGCTCATTGATTCGTTCATGTTGTAGCTTGCTTTCTTCAACCAAATTACCTTCTTGTACATAAATAAATCTTTTGTAATCCTCATGTTTTGTATTCCTATCCTCTTCATTCCTTTATGAAAATTCATCAATTCTCAAATTCACACTCTCAAAAATCTTATATGTTGCCTTGATCAAACACTTATATTGTTTTCTCTTTGATGAATAATCAAGGAATATACTTTCATCACCTTCAGAATCAAACATTCTATTTCTTGCATCTTTCAGTATGTAACACGTACTTCCAAAGATTTTAAAATAACTTACATTCAGTGTGTGACCATACTAGAGTTCATAAGTTGTCTTGTTTGTTCCTTTCTTTGATTGTATTCAATTTAGTGTGTAGAAAAAAGTGCTTATGGATTCTCTCCAGAATGTTTGTGAAACTTCTTTATCAATCAATAGTTTTCTAGCATAGTCAACTATAGATCTATTCCTTCTCTTAGCTATCTCATTTTTTAGTGGAGTCCTTGGTGTAGATACCTATCTTTTGATGCCATTTTCATTGCAGAAGACAATAAATTCATCAAAGAGATATTAACCTCCTCTATCTGATCTCAAAAATTTCAACTATTTTCCTATTTCCTTTTCAACTCTATCTTTATACCACTTGAACATTTAGAATGCATCAAATTTTTCTTTTAGAAACATAAAAGTCATCATTGTTGAATAATCATCAACAAAACAAATAAAATATCGATCTCCATAATAGCTTTGAACTCTCATAGGACCACAAAGGTTAGTGTGAATTAATTTCAATTTACCATTGGTGGAATAAGATTTTCTTGAGAAACTTGACTTAGTCATCTTACCAATTTGACATTCTTTACACATTACTTTATCAAGTTTTCTGAATTTCGGTAGACCTATGACTCTTTTCTTTTTTCTGACTTTAATCATGTTATCAAAATTTACATGATAGAGTCTCGTATGCCATATCCATACATCTTCAACTTTAGAAAATAAGAAACTCTTTTCACAAGTATCAGAATAAAATAAATTACCTTTAGTTTGTTCACCAATTCCAATTAGATCTCCATCAGTGTCATTAATCTTCACCTTCTATTCTAAAATTCTAGTTGGTGGCCAATATTGTTCACTTGTACAAAAATCAACAAATTATAGTTCAATCTTTAATTTTAACCCAATATGCATCTTCACATCTCATATTTTCATTCAATACAAATGGTCCTTTACCTTTCACAAGATATGGAGCATCATTTCCAAATCTGACAAATCCTCCATGATACTCTTCTAGGTTCTCAAACTTATCAATATCATCAGTCATATGATGTGAACATCCACTATCAATAATCCATGGGTCATCTTTACTTGCATGAGAAATACATTATTTTTTATCTTTAGTATTTTCTTCATCTCAGTATTCCTTTACAACAACATAGACAACTTCATATTCTAGTTCAATATCATTAGATTCATCATCGGTTACACATTCCCTAGCTAGGTAGCAAGACTTATTATCTTTGTGCTTGTAATATCTAAATCTTAAGTGCCGGTTGTCTCCTTTTTCATTCTTATCATTCCTATCATTCTCAAGACATCTACATGCAATGTGACCAATATTATTATAATTAAAACATTTTAGAGATAATCTAGCTTTTTACTCTCCTCTACCTCAGTAATATTTTAGCTAGTAATGCCTCTAGCTCTTCTTGTTCTTTTTCTCATTCAAAATAATATCATATTCATTCCCATATGAACTACTATGAATCTCTTTTTCTTTCCTTGATCATCCAATGTTTAGAGATGAATTGAATGTAGTTTCAATGGTCAGTAGACCATTATTATAATTACTTATCTCAAATACATTTTGCTTATCGATTAGGGATTCAAGAGTAACACAATTGTTTAATATAAATCTCAATTCTTTAACAGAAAATACTCTAATAGCATACTTAGAAGAAAGAATTATCTTAATTTTACTTACCACTTCTTCATTAGTCAATGATCCACTAGCACGTCTGATGACACTCAAAACTTCCTTGATTTTGCTACTATATTTTGCGATGTTATCTTCATCCTTCATTTTCATTTCATCATACTTTTCTATGAGACTATCAAACTTGGATTTTTGAACATGTTAATCTCCTTAATGTATAAGTGTAAGCCTTTCCCACATCTCTCTTGAATTAATACCTGGTCCTTAACATCATTGAATTCAACATCATTGAGGGAAAAATAAATATCGATCATAACTATGTTGTGTTCCTTCTTTTCTCTCATTGGTCCGAGAGGAAGTGGAGTGTAGTTATTGATGGGGAGATTTACTTCTCTAGAGATTTCTTGCTCCTCTCAAGACCTTCTATTGGTTCTTCCTAGGGTGCTTATCTCTACCCTAATTAGAGAACTCTTCTATGGTTCCCTCTTCCCTCAAAATCTCTCCACCAACTTCAAACACTCTTCAATTCCTTCTCAACTCCACTAAATCACCATAGGCTCAATCCAAAGAAACTATGATCCAAAATGTTCTTGGAAATTGGAATAGGTGCTCCCTCTATTCTCCCTTTATTTTAATCCAGTCTGACCCATTTTTATTGATTCTTTCAAAGATTATCCATCGGGTTCACGATTTCCTAGTTTCTAGGCCTTGTAGCCTTTTTAGCCCAACTAGGCCTCCTAAAACTTGGGATCTTGGAATTACTCCAAAATTCTCTAACAACCCTCCAAAATAGTTGTGTGTTATTCCTAGGGACTTCCTAGGATTCAATATTTTCTAGGTCTTAGGTCCCCAAAGTGTCCGTACATAGGACTTTCAGCAAACCCCTATTCTTTAGGGTTTCTAGGACATGTAGAATAGTTTAGATTATTTACTTTCAATACATACTTCAATGGAATCCTCCTCTTCTCTCCTCACATAAACATGGTCTTAACACATGCCCCTACACTCTTTCACTCTTGATTGGCACAAACCAATCCATTAAACAAATCTTCTTGCCTCTACAACAATGCAGTCTCCTAGCTGTATACCTTTCTTCTCTCCAAGGACCGGGTTGCAATAATAGCTCCCCTACATAAAAAGAACCCTAAGAATTTTTTTTATACTAATTAAAATTTTTCCTCCTTGATTCCAAGTGTCCAAGGTGATTCAACAATGGGAAATCAAGAAGGAGTCATATTTACATGGTTGGCACTATTAAGGACAATGAACTAGGAAAACTTAAAGAATTTACAAGACGACAAAGAAATGATTCAAAATTCCAAAATGATTTCACAAAATTTCATTACATAACAAAAACTAAAAATTCAATGCATTATAGTAGTCCAATCAATCCATTAAATTTGGATGATGGCTCAAAATTAGTTCTCTCACACAAAATTTAGTGGTCCTTGATATTCAATCTATACAGTCTGACAACCAACCCCTAGATTAGGGTTTATTTAACCTTATATAGGTCACCCCATGTGATCAGACCCTAAGGTTGGTATTTGGACCTTATTAAAACCTTTTCAACATTTTAAGAAATGTTGTCATGACAACTTTGCAAAGGCATGAGCAACTTTTACAACTTTTGCAAAATTGACTTTCTTCTATCCTAACTTGTTCAAATCGACCCAAAATCAATTCCTCAGTTCCTATAACACTTAAAAACCACTAAATAACAACTTTTACTTCAATTTGGGATCTTGGCCAAAGTTTTACCAATGTTGACTCTTCTAGGACTTAAGCACTAGATCTTCCTAGATGAAACCAAAAACATGACCTTAAAGACTCTTACCTTCAAAAACACATCACATCACACTTGGGACTTTTTCATCTATCCTTATTACTCTGGTGATTGGATAGAACCACCTACAAGGAAAAATTGACTAGGATCAAGTGAAGACCCTAAGGTGCTCCCTCGCCATCACCCCCCTGCAATAAAAAAGTCAGGGTATCTGAGGTGTGATGAATTCCAGACTGATGACATGTTTCTTGAAGTCACCCTCTGCTATCCAAGTAGCCTTTGATTTAGGTTGGTGCTTCCATTTCCCTAGGTGATCCATATAGATTTTGTTCCTAGTCTTCTTCTTTACTCTTGTATCCAGAATATTTTCAACTTGTGGCTTAGCTTTGATAGGTACACTAAATTCTTCCACATCCTTTTCTATGTCTGTACTGTACTCCTACTCCTTGACTTCTGATCCTTTGTATTTGATTAGGTACTTCACATTGAAATTAGGAGAAGTAGACATCTCCTTGGGTAAATCCACTTTTTAAGCATTGGGGCCATATTTGGCCAACACCTTACATGGTCCAATCCTCTTCATCTAAAGTTCTCTTGGGATGTCCTTCTATAGTCTAGCTTTGTTCAAGAATACCATCACCAAGTCTCCTACTTCTGTAATACCCCAAAAATGGGCTATAAGTTCCTTAATCTCCTACATCTTCAATTCGAATGAAATCGACATCAAAGTCCTAATCTAAGGCACATCTAAACATCATCGAATCCTAATTGATTATCTTAAATTCTGCATCGGGGAATATTCCTAGCAATATTCCTAATTATCTTAATTATCTTTAATTTAATGATTATTTGGCGATAAATCACATTTATCCTAAGTTTGATTAATTGAATATTTTCATATTTAATTAATTAGATTTAATATCTTGCCACTTAATTATTTAATTAAATTTAATTCTATCTATTATTAATTGTATTATTTAATTTTGACAATAAATCAAAATTCCTATCTTTAATTGATTAAATTCTTATTTAATTAATTAAAGCATGTTGTCATTATTTAATAATATAATTTTTAATAAAAGTTTGATAAAATAGTTAATTAACCCATAAATTAATTATTTTATTTCAAAAATCAATTAAGTGGAGAATAAATCACTTTATTTATTTATTAAATCATAATTATCCATGTGCACATTCAAGGACCAGTTAAACTCAAATTGGAAAATCAATGCAAGTTGTTAGCTTTTTGAAACTCAACATCTTTTTGAGTTTTAAAGTTGATCTAAACTTCTAATTCGAGTTGAACTGTGCTTTTGCATGATTTTTGTGACTTAATTATCTTTATTTAAAAATAACTCAAAAATCAACCTGAGTTATTTGAGTGATTTATGGCTTTTTCTCATGCACCTCGAAAGCCCTAGATTTCTATAAAACCAAGGCTCAGCTCTTCATAATTCATCTCTCAAATTTGCATCCACAAATTTGCACAATCACGTTGGAGAATTGGAATTGGGAAAATCAAAGCTCTTGCAAATCGACACCTTTGTGAGATCAATCTTGTTTTTACATTCATTTAGAGTCATTTTCATATCATTGTTAGCTTACTTTGCATATTCATAGATCAATTTCATTCTAGCATAATTTCATATCAGTTTTCATCATATTATTGCATAGAAAATACCAAAAAAATAGCTTAATTGCATTCAATTCATATCTAGATCAATTGCATTCAAATCCTTCGTTTAGGTGTCGTCTAGGTCATTGATCTCGATAACAATCTGAGAACATTAATCTCGTACCTACTAGAAGGTAGTAAATCGCTTGGTTAGATAGCTTTCAATTTTGCACGATTTTGATTATAGCTAACCTCTAATGTTTTACTAAAGTGTTGTGTCTACAGATCAGGTACAATTTTCACACACACATTTTTGGTGCCCACCGTGGGGCAACCCACCTTTGCATGCTGGTTTTGATTTTTTTTGGGAGCTAAAACCCCAAAGTTTCAAAAATTTAATTTTATCTCCCAAAAAGCTTTGATTTTTGGTCTAAAAGTTTTTTTACAAGTTGGCAACATATTAGGGAAGTTACAGTAAAAAATTTAGAATTTTCTGAGATGTTTTGAATTTTTAATAATTTTTTCTTGAAATTCCGGAAAAAATTAATATCTGACGCAAATCAGAATATTTTTTGGAAATTTTTATATTTTCAGAAATATCTTTAAATTATATAGGGGGTCTATTCTTTGTGTTTTAAATTTGGATGCAATTTAATAGCTCAAATAGTCAATTTTCAAAAATTGGTCTGTTTTGATAAAACGGGTCTCTAGGGCACAAATGAAGAGATTTTTCTAAAATTTTTGCATTTTTGGAAGGCTTTCTATTTGTTAGCAAGGGTCTCTATTCTGAATTTCTATTTTTGTGGCCAAAATCATATCAAAAAAATCAGATCTTGTTGACTAGGTCAAATGCAGCAAAAAAAAATAAAGTTTTGTGATGGGTATGCACTTATTTTTTTTTACATGGTTCAATGAATAATATGAGTTGTCATTTGGGTTAATTGCTGGTTATTATTGCTGATAATAATTGATTTTTAGAGCTAACCCTATGGTTTTCATAAGTTGAATATATTTTGCATATCTTGTTTGCTTGTTTGCTTGTTGGAGAGTTTGTCACTTGCTTGCATGGAAAAACTCAACAAGAATTGCTAAAAATTAGGTAAAATCTACTAAGCGCATTGCAAGGATACTAGGTATTCTCCTTCATCTAATGAAATTTCAATTTGGGACTTAAAATAAATCTCTCGTGTGTCTAGCTTGGGTGATTCTTTTCATGCTTTTGTTTTACACACTTGCATAATTGATACTAGGTTGTGACCCCTTAAAGATTCATTAAGTAATCTTAGATACTTGTGATTGATCTTGATTGCTATCTTGGGTTATTGGACTCGCTAATCCTCTGGCCCCTCATTTCTGCCCTGTGGTTGCAATCTCAGCGCCATAAAGGGGAGGGGTCAACAGGGGAGGGGTCAACACGATAGAAGCGTTAAGTGTTCCACTTGGCAACCCTTTTGTGCTTTTAGGAACTCACTTGTTTTCTAAGTTAGGGACTCATTTTCAGCTTGTGTGAGGTGTTAAGTGTTCCACCTTGTGGACTCATCTCATATTCACTTTAAATGTTAAGTGTTCCTCTTTCTACTTTTTGGGTACTTTTGGTAGATTTGCTTTCGGGAATATATCTGTGCTCACATAGTAATTAGGCCCTATGAACACTATTCGTGATTCTTGAGAGATTGGATTCCCAACGAAATCCTTCTTGATGATAGAATCCTTGTAGGTAGGGAGGATAATTAGTGCATTTCACATTCAACTTGGTTAGTGTGTCTTCTCTTATTGATCGATACATTCTCTCCCAAGAGAGGTTGATAGATCACATGGGGTTGACATCACGAGCTTTGGTGAATCAAAACTGGTTAGTGTGCCTTCTCTTATTGATTGATACATTCTCCCTGGAGAGGTTGATAGATCATGTGGAGTTGGCATCATAGACCTTGGTGAAGCAAAACTTTGTCTTAGCGTGTCGGATTAATCTGCTTGCTTTGTTTGGGTTAAAAGTGAAAAGGTGTCAAAAACCTTGGATCTGGAGCCAAGTCCCCTTGTGGTATACTATTATGAGTCATCTTTAGAGAGGGTTAACCCTAGCGGACAATCCCTTCATAGGGCAAACTGCGTTGACGGAACCTCAAGCGATCATACCCATTTTCACCGTGGTAGTGACAACTGCTATATAAATGTCCTTGTGGAAGAAATCTCCATGGGTATGGTTCATTGTTGGGTTGTCAGATCTCCCTAGCAGCTCCTGAAGATTAAGTTCTCGAACTGTGTCAAAACCCTGGTGCGCCGGGATTGGAGTTCACCCCTTTGGATCATAAAAGTTGCAGAGTCAAACCATTACTAAAAAGCCTAGCGAGGCCAAATTTTCATTTTATAGGGTATATGTGCGTTATTGTAGAACATTTTTGGAACATATACAATTAGCGCTTCTGAGGATTAGAATGAATAAGTCACTTGATTGTTCATGCAAAAGGTTGCTTTTTCCCTTGTTCATTGTTTTCAGACATGCTTGAAATCACTTGCTTTTTTGCGTGCTTGTTTATCTATTTGGTTATTGAAAACTGACAAATCTGTTACAATCTTCAAATCTAGACATTGAAGTTTGCAAACAACTCAAATCTGAAAACTCAAAATTTGCAAAATCTGAAGTAAAATCTTTTTTTGGAGTCAAAAGTCATCTCAAGAGTACCCAGTGTCGTACGAGTTTCCATACCAGCATATTTTAAAAAGTCAAAATCTTGCAACTGTCGTATGATATTGTTAACTATCGTTTCATAGCCTACCCACTGTCGTACAAGTTTTTCAGAGTGTCATTTGGGAAATTTTTGAAAGTTGTCAGAAAATTGTCAGGATTGCCAGATATTTAGCTCTTTCAGCCTAGTTTCAGAATCTGTCGAACGGATCATTGTGTCAGGAATAGATTAGTAGCTATTAAGAGTCCAATCATTTTCTTAAAGTGGCCTTTTGAATCTGATTCAGCCTTTTGTCTAATCGATTTGAGTCTTTATCATCTCGTGTCAAAACCTTGTCATAACTATCAATCTTCAATCAATCAATCATCAAAATGACTAAGTGTTGTGATATCTTGTCCACTATCTTTTGGGAACCTACCCATATATCCAGGGCATAGTATCCTTCATCCACATCTAATCAAATCTTCAAATCAATCAAACCTTGACAAGGTTGCGTCATCTGATCATCTTGATTCAATTCATTCTTTAGTTATCTGAATCTTATTCTTTTGTTTCACTCAAAGTTGATGGTGGAGACTAGAGCTTCCTCTCACAAGAAATCTATTACCACTATCCAAAATCTAAATTTTGAGCAACTCATCAATTCTGGTCTTTACAAAGACGATGGTCTTGGAAACTATCGATTGAAATCTGGTTATGTACCCCCTCCATCGACTCACGGAGGTACTCAATATACCCCTCATCAATCTAATCTAGGGAGTCCACAAAATCCTACCATGTCTCAAGCAGGGACAAATTTTGGCTCTCAAAGAGCTCAATCTCAATAGGGTGCAGATCAGGAACCCACACCTAACGAAATTGCTCACTACCAAAATGACGATGAATTTAACAAGATGATGAGACATTTCTTGAAAGAAAATAGAGAAGCATACTTTTTACAACTAGCTCATCAAGGAGCTAAACTTCCTCCCAACTTTAATGTTGAAGACATCATTACACATGAGGAAGAGAATCCACTCACAGCTATGACGAAACAAATGCATGCTATACAAGTTGAACTTAACAATCTCAAGAAAGAGAAGGAACCCAAAGAGTTCTCCATGGAGGCTCTATGTCCTTTTCCATTTAACAAAGACTTGTACATGCCACCGTTTCCAAAAAGAGTGGAGATGCTGAAGTATGATAAGTATGATGGACACTCTGATCCCCAAGATCATGTCAGAGAGTTCTGTATGCAATCCATGGAATTCATGCATGAACTGACCTATTTGATGCATCTTTTTCCTAGATCTCTGGGTGGAGCATCCATTCAGTGGTTTTCAAGATTGCCTCCTATGATCAAAACGTTTGAGGAATTGATTAAATTGTTTTATCAACAATATTCCTACAATATTCAGCATCTGGTCACCATGATTGACATTTGTAATCTCAAGCAATATCCAGGAGAATCATTCCTAACTTTCCTCAAGAGGTGGTGAAAGAAGTTCTCTCTATATGCTAGACCAATTCTCGAAATGGAGAAACTTGAAATCTTTATCAATAACCTTGTTCCAGAGCTCAATTATCCCTTACAAATGCAAGATCATACATCTTTTGACAAGATGGTGGATAATGCTATCAAAATTGAAAAAGTGCTTGTAAAAAAGGGGAAATCACACTCCAAAAAGACAAGTACGAATCTGGATCTAGTTCCAAAGACAAGAACAAAAATTGGAACAAGAACAAAGGCATCATCACAGATGGCATTGTAGACACTGTCCATGACCCATCAAAGGCACTAGCCTACAATCTCACTCTTGGCACTCAAGCCATTAAAGCTTCCGAGCAAAAGTCCTCTCAACCATCTCAAAAGAAGCCAGAATTCAAAAAATGGGATAAGCATAAAAAATTTGCTCCTCTAGGAGAGTCTTTAGAATCGGCTATGAAAAATCTACTGGCTGATAACATCATCTCTTTACCACCAATCCGATTGAATGCTCAGGACCCCAAACTGATATGGTGGAAGGATAATGAATTCTGTGATTTCCATCGGAGTAAAGGTCACAAAACTAGTGGTTGTTACCACTTGAAGCATATCATTCAAGATCTGATCGATAGTGGAGACATCACAATTAATAATCCCATGAGCAATAACGATCATACAACATTCATAGAACCATTTCTGAAACATGGTCAAAAGGTTTCAACTTCTCAGCCTAATGTGGGGGCAAAAGTCAACTATGCCTACCTTGGAAATAACACTGTCATCAATATGGTTGAACCATGTCTCTCTGAAAGTTGCAATGTCATCACAATCATATGAAGAGACAGAGATCATTCCTCAACTAATGCAATTACTCGATCACAAGCTCAAACGCATCTGAAAGGACAAATCCTGGATTCATCAAATGTCCCTAAAGTGCCCTTCAATCTTTCATCTACTTCTAAACAAAAGGCTGCTTCCAAATCTTCCAATCCAAAGGATACAAGGCCTATGTCTTATAGCATTGTTCAACAACTCCAACACACTAATGCAAAAATCTCCATGTTTGAGTTGCTTCAAATATCTCCAGCTCATAGAGCCATTCTCGATAAAGCTTTGCTTGGTTCCAATGTTCTTGATGACCTTGATTAAGATAGGTTCCAGACTATGGTTGGACTTCTTACATCTCCGCAATATATCTCCTTTTCAGAGGAAGATGAAAACTCCTTGAGTCACCCACATAATCAGCCTTTGCATATAGAAGTCTTGATCTAGAACCGTAGAGTCAAACATGTGTTGATAGATGGGGGCATTGGCCTAAACATTTGTTCTTACAACTTGATCACACAATTGGGATTTTCAAAATTGGCTATTGATCCTAGAAAGAAAATAACTATCAAGGCCTATGATGAACAAGAAAGATCTTCTAAAGGCACCATTATCTTACCTATCAGAGTGGGTCCAGTTATCAAAGATACCATCTGTCAACTGCTTGATCTACCTTTGGCCTACAACGTCGTTCTAGGGAGACCGTGGATACATGAAATGCAAGCCATTCCTTCTACATACCATCAATGTTTGAAGTTTCCTTATGAAGGAGTCGAGGTTACTATCCCAGCAGATCTGAATACAACTTGCAACACCTTGAAGGAAAGTGCAAATAAGCTTGTACCTAATAATAGAATCTCCCATAGAGCCAACTAAAGAAGCATCCACATCTAAAATGGAAGATCTTGCCAAAGAGGTTAATATCAAAGAAAATAGTATGGGAGAATACACTATCGAGCCAGTCTTATCTTTGACATCTCTCCCTATCTTGCCTAAGTCTTATGGGAAATATTTGAAACAATCCAAGCCCAAACCTCAAGAACCTCTTGAGGCATATAAAAGGAATTTTGTAGCAGAACAAGTATCCAAGCAAGAATTTGAAGAGGATGAAGCTGTGCTATCATGGCTGTACAAAGATGAACCTGAATCTCAAGTTGTTCAAATTGGTAACACTGTAGTACCCAAACTCCCTTCCAAGTCATATGGTCCAGGAGGTAAATTAATAGCTAAGATGGGATACTCAGGTCAAGGACCTCTAGGAATCAAAGGAAAAGGTCTTGAGGCACCTCTCCCACATACTGGTAGAGAAAATAAAAATAAAATTGGCTTAGGATTTAAGAAGAAACCCTATCACCTCAAAGGTAATTGCTCGCATGTCATAGAGAAGATCGCACTAGGGGAACCTCTTCTTAAGAAAGAAGAAACATAACCATCAGATAGTGATTCAGATAGTTCAGAACTCATCCCCTATGAAAAATTGCCTAAAGAGATCAAAGACCTTCTTGATGATAAAGATGATCCTATCAAAAGAATTAATGTAGTAGAAACACAAGAACCTACTATCGATCAAGAGATAGTTGCAACACAAGAACCAGCTAATCTCGAAAATAATCGAGAAGAGGGAAGTGGTAGTGATTCTGAGATAGATTCTCATGAGTATGAATTCAAATCAGAATCTGAGGGTAACCCTTCTTGGGGTATTCACCCTAACTTTACTCATGTTTTAAGATTTCCTAGAGATCCTGAATCAGAAGCTGAATCAAATGACTATGAATGGGGAGCCATTCCAGAACTAGACAATCTTATCATAGAGAAACATGTTGATGTTATTCACCAATATGCACCTCAACCCAACGTAAGTCTAGAGTGAAATGATGAACCTATCGAGTCTGATCCACCTATGGCAGAATTGGACTCCCATGATGACATTGAGCCTATTCATTAATTGAATGTCTTAAGTTGTAGCATCACCTTTGAACTCGAGCATCAAGTTAGGACCAAAGATGACAGATCAATATCCGTAAACACCATATCCCAAGCCTTTCCCGCTTTGACTATCCAATGCCCTGATCTTATTGACCAAACTTCCACAAACCCAAACCATGGTATTTATATCTTCCTGAATGACTATGTCCTTGCCTGCTACCTCAATGTAGTTGAGCCTATGAGTACTTCCATCAGTGACCAAGTGTTAGCATGACCGAGTCAGATATCAAATATCTTAGTCAGAAAAACAAGAGTAAAAAGAAAAAGAAAAAGAGTTCTGAGGGTGAAAACCACTTTGTCGCAGTCTCAGAACTGACAAAAGTAAAAATAAAAGATGTATCCAAAGGTGAAAACCTCTCTGAGGTGCCTAAGGATGAGATATTTGATGTCCTTCTGAGTCATTTATAGGACAGATCTCCAGTTCTAATTGAGCCCACCCAATCCATCAATTTGGGTACAACAAAGGAACCACAATTGGTACATGTAGCACAATCTTTATTAGAAGAGGAGAAACAAAAATTTACTACATTCTTGATAGAAAAAAAGATCAACTTTGCGTGGAAGTATTCAGATATGCTAGGGTTGGATCCAAATCTTATCATGCACCATCTATCCATTGCTCCTGGAGTAAAACCGGTCAAGCAAAAATTGAGAAAGATGCATCCTCATGTTGCACTTTTAGTCAAAGCTGAATTAGAGAAACTCCTAAAAGCTGGATTCATCTGTGTCATAGACTATGCTAAATGGATCTCCAACATTGTACCTATTTCTAAACCAGATGGCTCAATCAAAGTATGCATAGACTTTAGAGATGTGAATAGAGCGTGCCCTAAGGATGATTTTCCACTACCTAACATTGATATGATAGTGGACATGACTGCGGGTTTCAAGATGTATTCCTTAATGGATGGTTTCTCTGGATATAACTAAATAAAAACTGCTCCTGGGGACCAAGAGAAAACTGCTTTCACATGTGCGTGGGGAACCTTCTGTTGGAATGTTATGCCATTCGGACTAAAAAATGCTAGAGCTACATATCAAAGAGCAATGACATCTATTTTCCATGACATGATGCATAGAACAATGGAGGATTATGTTGATGACACATTAGCAAAATCTATGATCAGAACTGAACATCTAAAGGACTTGAGCATGATCCTAGATAGAATGGAATAGTTTAGTCTCCGACTAAATCCCAAGAAGTGTGCTTTTGGTGTCACTTTTGGAAAGCTCTTAGGATACATAGTTTAAAAGAAACGCATTGAAGTTGATCCGGCTAAAGTCAAGGCTATAATAGAGATGCAACCTCCCACAAATATTGGTCAAATGAGAACATTGCAAGGTAGAGTTCAATCTATCAGAAGATTCATATCACAGCTAGCGGACATATCACAACCTTTTACAAAAACATTACATAAAGGTGTGACCTTTGCATGGAATGAAGAATGCGAGAACAACTTTAACCATATCAAGAAGTATCTATCAAATTCACCTATCTTGATGCCTCCTATTCATGGGAAGCCATTGATCTTGTATGTCTCCGCAACAGCCACATCACTGGGGGCATTGGTAGCACAACATGACGAAGACAAAAAGGAAAGAGCCATTTATTATATAAGTAGAACATTGGTGGTGTATGAAAAGAACTATTCTATGATTGAGAAAGCTTGTCTCGCAGTGATATTTGCATCACAGAAACTGAGACACTATATGTTAGCTCATACCACGCATCTAGTAGCAAAAATTGATCCACTAAAATACCTACTCAGCAAGGCTGCCCTCACAGGTAGACTGGTTAAATGGGTCATGCTTCTAAGCAAATTTGACATTGAATATGTTGAAAGAAAAGCTATAAAAGGTCAAGTTATTGCTGATCAACTAGTAGATGCACCCATGTTTGATGACACACCAATGCAAATGGAATTTCCAGACTCATCTATTATGCACCTATCTTCTAGGGAATGGCAATTGTTCTTTGATGGCTCCTATACACAGAATGGATTTGGGGCAGGTATATTGTTCATAACTCCCCAAGGATACTCAATCCCCAAAGCATTCAGACTAAAGTTCCCCTGCACGAACAATATTGTGGAATATGAAGCCCTTTTGAATGGTATGAAAATAGCAATTGAATGGAGAGTAACAGAGCTACACATTCATGGAGACTCTCAACTTGTTATTCATCAAGTCAATGATGTGTACCAAACTAAAGATGAAAAGCTCATTCCTTACAAGAGAATGGTCGATGATCTTAAGAAATATTTCATATCTATCACATTTGATCAAATTCCTAGAATGGAGAACAAGGCTGCCGATGCAATGGCAACACTATCTACTTTATTATAGCAGCCTGAACATGAGCTATGCTATGAGTTCCTGGTGGAAGCACTCTCTTATCCTGCATATGACTCCCCCGAAACCCACATGATCTGCACTGTTGTAGGTCATGATTCATCCCGATATAAAAACCTATTTTCCTATCTCCAAGACCAAATCATTCCCGATACCTTCAGCCGTCATGAAAAGAGATACCTTATCCGTAATGCCTCTCGATATGTCATCATTGGTAATGATCTATACAAACAAGGTCTAGATGGTACGCTACTTAGATGTTTAGATTGGGAAGAGTCTCAATGTGCATTAGAGGAGGTCCATGATGGTATTTGTGGGTCACACTCAAACGGTTTAACACTAGCTCAAAAACTTATTAGGGCTGGGTACTATTGGCTTGAAATGGAGAAAGAGGCTATCAAATTTGCTAAGAATTGTCAAAAGTGCCAAGTGCATGGCAACTTAATTCATGCTCCAGGGAGGGATCTAATCCCCTTTACAACACAATGGCCTTTCCATCAATGGGCATTTGATCTTATCAAGATGATTCATCCTCACTCTTTTAATGGACATACCCATATAATCACTGCTACAGATTATTTTACAAAATGGGTAGAAGCAATCCCTCTGACACAAGCAATGGGGAAACAAATATCTATGTTCATATTGGACTATATCATATGCAGATATGGGATCCCTCATTCCATAATTACAGATAATGGTGGGCAATTCAGGATTAAAGACCTCGATGATCTATGTGCCAAATTCAAGATCACCCAACATTGGTCTTCTATCTACTATCCACAAGGGAATGGCCAAGCAGAGGCTTCTAACAAAAATCTATTGAAGATCTTGCACAAAATAGTAAACAAAACTAGCAGAGACTGGCATCTCATGATTAATCCAGCTCTATGGGCCTATAGAACAAGTATCAAAACACCTATTGGGGCTACACCTTTCGCTTTAGTTTATGGGTCTGAAGTAGTACTGCCTATTGAGGTTGAAATCCCATCACTCAAAATTAGAATGCATGGTCTAGTGACTGATGATGACTACAAAGTGTCTAGGTTACAAGAATTGGAACTACTAGATGAGTGCAGACAAGCAGCGTATGATCATCTCAGAGTATATCAGAAGAGAATGTCTAGAGGCTACAACAAGAAAGTCAGATATAGAGAATTTCAGGTTGGTGATCTAGTCTTGAGAGAAAATCCTAAAAATCAATCACATCGAGAACGCAAGGGGAAGTTTGAACCCAATTGGCTAGGTCCCTTTGTAATCACTTCTACTTTTGGCTCTAGTGCCTATCAACTCTCAATGACTAAAGGAGAACAGCTCCGAGAACCAATCAATGTTCTCCATCTGAAGAAATTCTACGCCTAAGACATTCAGTCTATGGTAAAATGTCCTGAAAAAATTATAAAAATCAGAAAAAGTCCTGAAAAAAATGACCATCTTGGTGAAAACCTAGCAATAGGTGCCTTGATGATTCACAAAAAAATTAAAAAATATCAAAAGTACAAAAAAAAAAATTGAAAAATGAAAAATACAAAAAAAATGAAAAAGAAAAAAGTGCCTTGGTGAAAACCTGGAAACAGGCGCCTTGGTAGCAAAAATAGAATCTCTGCCAAGATGGTGAAAACCTGGCAAATGGGTGCCACTTGTTTCAAAATGCTCCATCTATCAGTGCAATCTTGGTCTTTCATAGCTTTTAGTCTTGCTTTAGTTTGTACATATCTCCCAATTTGTTTTTGCATTTCCAGTTTTCAATAAGTCAGTTTGTCCACCACTCAGCTCAAGCGTCTGTATCATATCAATGTTTAAACTTGGGGGCACTCAATGTCATATCCTATGGTCTCCAGTATACTTTAGACGTGTCATATCTAGTCAGAGTCCTTTGAAGCTTCATGTGAGTTGGTCAATCAGTCTTGTCTCCAGAAAGGATTTTGCATCTACACCAACGCAATCAAACATCAAACTGAAAATGATCTGTGCTTCATGCTTTTATCTCCTTGTATGTTTACTGATTCGCATTGAGATTTTTGCATATTGTGTCCCTTCGAGCCCTTCGATGATGTCCTTTATAGGATTTAGAGAGTGATGACTAGGGGCATAATCTTTTCTTTGTCTTCTACTTGTATGTGAAAATCTAACAACTTTGGAAATTCTGGATTGAAATGGTGTCCGACTGTAAGAGCCTCTATCTCGAATTGGATGGCCATGCGTACCTCGGCCATTGATACCCAAAAAATTCAAGGAAGTTTGATCTAACTATTGTCTTTTTTGAGTGAGTTCTTTCTCCTACTGTGAAACACAATCTTACCTAAGGTTGTGAATGATAAAGGGTCACTACGGGTAATTCACATTGGATTTAGAATAATCTCTTAGCTATTTGATGTGTTTGTCATGCAAGGCGTATTCAGGTCATCACAATGTTTATGTTTTGATGTTTATACAAATTGCTATATCAAAATGGACATGATATTCAGGTCATCTTGGCGTTTGTACCTTGGTGCTTATATCTAATCCGACATTCCAAAAATAAAATCAATATTCATATATCCATGGTTGTTGACCAGTGGGTGTTGTATTGATTCTTGTGCATGCAAATCGATATTTATATGTCTATGGTTTCATATCTAGTGGGCATTGTATTGATTTATCCAGTTACCTAAAAGTTCAATGATGATAACAAATCGACACATGATCAGTGACTAGGTCCTAGGTCTTAGGTTGCATTTCATTTTGCATGTCTCATTTCATTTTGCATGTTGCATGATCTCACAATGGCTAAATGAACTTCAATGCTTAAACAATTCTCCACTCACATCTTCAAATCTAACAAGAGCTGAATCTCACACGAAGGTTCCTCCAACGAAACAACAAGTAGAATCCTTTTTCGGGATCAAAATTCAAATCTGAGATCATTCATATTATTAACTACTTGCATAATCAACCTTCGATCATCATAGAAATCCGGTATTCAACTTAATTAATTATCTTACATCAAACTATCAAAATTTCAACTTGGTCAACTATGGTCAACTCATGGTCAAACCTAGTCAAACTTGGTCTTTTGGGACCTTCCAATGATGTAGAACGCGTTCTCAAACATATATAACCACTTTTCCAATCAATTTACATGCTTCTAAACTATCAACGCTGACTTTTCTTGTTAGATTTCAATTTTAATCCTGAAGGGGGCATGGTATTGCATATCATTCAAAGTCTATAATCAAATTTGAAATCATATCTTTATGGAAATCATATCTTCATCACTAATGAAGAGAACAATCACGTCTAGTTGCTGATTCATCAAAAAGTCCTCATCGCTCGGGGCAAATCTGTCATCACTTGGGGCACATCAGATTCATCGATCCATATCAATCTTGTATTCTCCTAATCTTGTAAACTGTATCAGTTTTTGCAACCATCAGATCATAGTGTTCTTTCCTTGGTTCTTCGGCAACCGAAGGGTTCGGATGTGATACCTGCTAGTTCTGCTAAGACAATCGAGTCTAGAACCGGTTACTCACTTCTTTGGAATCAGGCATTTTGACACTCTTTCACAATCCTCGGTTCATCACTGCTATACTGAACATTATTTTTGGTCATTCAGGACCTATTATCTCCATATCAATTCAATATCAATCAGCTTCTGTCTCATATCAATTATCAATTTCAAACATCAGTTTCATATCTTTATCAAACATAGACTATCTTTGAACCACTGCGCTTCGCACAGTAATTCAAAGAGGGGCAAAATGTAATACACCAAAAATGGGCTATAAGTTCATTAATCTCCTACATCTTCAATTCGAATGAAATCGACATCAAAGTCCTAATCTAAGGCACATCTAAACATCATCAAATCCTAATTGATTATCTTAAATTCTGCATCGGGGAATATTCCTAGCAATATTCCTAATTATCTTAATTATCTTTAATTTAATGATTATTTGGCGATAAATCACATTTATCCTAAGTTTGATTAATTGAATATTTTCATATTTAATTAATTAGATTTAATATCTTGCCACTTAATTGTTTAATTAAATTTAATTCTATCTATTATTAATTGTATTATTTAATTTTGACAATAAATCAAAATTCCTATCTTTAATTGATTAAATTCTTATTTAATTAATTAAAGCATGTTGTCATTATTTAATAATATAATTTTTAATAAAAGTTTGATAAAATAGTTAATTAACCCATAAATTAATTATTTTATTTCAAAAATCAATTAAGTGGAGAATAAATCACTTTATTTATTTATTAAATCATAATTATCCATGTGCACATTCAAGGACCAGTTAAACTCAAATTGGAAAATCAATGCAAGTTGTTAGCTTTTTGAAACTCAACATCTTTTTGAGTTTTAAAGTTGATCTAAACTTCTAATTCGAGTTGAACTGTGCTTTTGCATGATTTTTGTGACTTAATTATCTTTATTTAAAAATAACTCAAAAATCAACCTGAGTTATTTGAGTGATTTATGGCTTTTTCTCATGCACCTCCAAAGCCCTGGATTTCTATAAAACCAAGGCTCAGCTCTTCATAATTTATCTCTCAAATTTGCATCCACAAATTTGCACAATCACGCTGGAGAATTGGAATTGGGAAAATCAAAGCTCTTGCAAATCGACACCTTTGTGAGATCAATCTTGTTTTTACATTCATTTAGATTCATTTTCATATCATTGTTAGCTTACTTTGCATATTCATAGATCAATTTCATTCTAGCATAATTTCATATCAGTTTTCATCATATTATTGCATAGAAAATACCAAAAAAATAGCTTAATTGCATTCAATTCATATCTAGATCAATTGCATTCAAATCCTTCATTTAGGTGTCATCTAGGTCATTGATCTCGATAACAATCTGAGAACATTAATCTCGCACCTACTAGAAGGTAGTAAATTGCTTGGTTAGATAGCTTTCAATTTTGCACGATTTCGATTATAGCTAACCTCTAATGTTTTACTGAAGTGTTGTGTCTACAGATTAGGTACAATTTTGACACACACAACTTCAGCCTATAGGTCTCTTCCCCCTTCATCCTTCTTAGCTTTAAGCTTATGATTTGCCTCCACTAGTGTTTTCTTCACTTGCTCATGGACCTCTCTCATAGATTGAGAAAAATCATCAACATTCCCACTAATACCTTCATGGTCTTTTAAGTGTTTGAGTTCTAGCACACCTCTTGGATGTAATCCATATACAATTTCAAATGGAGTCTTTCTAGTAGTCCTGTTTGTACTGTCATTATAGGAAAACCCTTCTTGAGGAATGACTTGTTCCCATCCATGTCGATACTCCTTAGTTAGACACCTTAGTAAATTATAAAGAACTCTATTTATTAGCTCTATTTGGCCATCTGTTTATGGATGATAGTCAGAAATATGTGTCAAATTTATTCCCAATCTCCTCCATAGTGTCTTCTAGAAGTGCCCCATAAATTTTACATCCCTATTTGAGACTATACTAGTGGGAAACCCATGTATCCTCACTATTTCCTTAAATAAAGGATGGGCAATATGAATGGCATCATGAGTTGTTTTACAAGGAATAAAATGACTCATTTTGATGAATCTGTCTACCACCATAAACACACTATCCAAACCAATTGGTGTTCTAGGTAGCTCCACTATAAAGTCCATGCTTATGCACTCCCAAGGTCTATTTGGGATGGGAAATGGTTGATAGAGCCCTGCATTTGATGATGTCCCCTTTACCTTCTAACATAATCCACACTGCTCAACATACCTCCTTACATCCTTCTGCATCTTAGGACAATAGTAAAATCTTTCTACCAGGTCTAGGTTCTTGTTTAACCCAAAGTGCCCACTTAAAATTCCATTGTGCTTCTATTGGATGAGGTTCTCCCTCATGGAACCCCTTTGACCACATAGTTGTTTACCCTTAAATAGTATACCATTCGGTAATATATAGTCAGCATACTCACTATGGAAATGGTTATCAAAATTAATGCATCCCCTTCATATAGATCCTTGAATCCTTCAAATCCTATTCTCTACAATTGTATCTCTTGAACAATGAGAAACCTTCTACTAATTGCATATGCAACCTTCTTCTTCACTCCCTTCTTATGCTTGATTGTGAAAGTGTAGGACTACAAAAATTCCATCTTCTTAATATGTCTCAAATTGAGCTTTTCTTGGGTGTTGATGTAACTTAGAGCTTGGTTGTCTATGTAGACAAAAACCTTCTTAGGAAATAGGTAGTGCCTCCACTTCTTAAGAGCCTGCACCAATGCATATAGCTCCAAATCATAGGATGAGTATATAGACTTTTCTTCATTTAAACTTTCACTAAAGAAAGCTACTGGCCTCCCTTCTTCGCTTAGGATTGCACCCACTGCTACATTACTAGTATCACATTCTACAATGAACAATTTGTCAAAGCTTGGAAGAACTAGGATGGGTTGTGTTTCCACTTCTTTCTTCAATTTTTCAAATGTCTCATTGGACTCCTTGGTCCATATGAACTTTGTCTTGTTGGGAATGGGAACACTGAGAGGGGGGTGGGGGGTGAATCAGTGTTCACTATATTTTAACTTTTCACTTTAATCTTTAAATGCTTAAGTACCGAATTAAACATTCATATAAACATGAAACATGAAATCAACACATGACACCAATATGGTTATGGGGAAACCCAAATAGGTAAAAAACCCAGTGGGAATTGACACCCACTAATATTTTGCACTAGTGTTTTGTGATCCTTCTTAGAAGATCCTTAACCCTGTTAGGAGTTTCTTTACAATGCTTTTAGTATAGTAGACCTTGTCAAGGGTCAGACCCTGTTAGGAGTCTTTTAAAATAGTCCCTGTTAGGGGAGTGGATGCATTGTCCTAGAGCTCACTGCTCAAGTGATGAAGGCTACAACCTTCTGATATCAGATACACACTATATTTGTTGGATGAACTGTCACTGTGACACTTCTTGTTAGATCAGTTCCTTTGATGCGCTGATGCTTTGACCTCTTGCAAAGCTCTAATACATCTTCTTGAATCTTTGCATACTTCTACTCTTCTTATCAAAACTCTCTATCAACTTCCATACCGAATACAATGGGCGCATCTTATATTTATATGCGCATACAAAATAAACAACTAGGTCGGCCTTATAACCTATTAAAAACAATGCTTCCAAATGAATTGGCTTAAGTGTGCTTACAAACAAACAAGTATACATGTCATGAACCTAAATACAGTAGGCACCAACTGTCAGCTTCATGCTCTATTCTTCTCTGGCACTCACTAGCTGTGTCTCTTCAACTGTCTTTATCTTTCTCATCCTTGCATATCTAATTATGCACTCATAGAATAAGCATGAGTATAGTCTAACCAACTTAACTTCCAAGGTGCATACCATAATTCTTCCATACACACGTGCGTTGATGCTCTGAGTTGCATAAACTCTGTACACTGTCCAGTCTTCAATACTTAACTAATTTCTGATCTTCTCATTAGGTGCGCTGACTCCAAAATGCTATATGACTTTGTTTCCATAATGAAAACACTATATAAAGTCATATACATTAGTATAGCCAACTTTCCAACAATCTCCCCCTTTTTCATTCATGGCAAGAAAGGAATATGGCTAAGTTGCTAACTATCCTTAATACAAAAAACTTTTGTCTTCTATACATATACTTATATCTCCCTATACATATTATGATCCATATTCTATACAAAACTCCCCCTTTGATATTAATGACAAAGGTGTTACAAAAACTATATCTACATATACTCACTGAGGGAAAACATCCAGATATGCTATCTTAAGGTTCTGGATCTCCTTCTTCCAAAAAGTGATCAATGAATTAACTGTCTGGAGATGGCCGCATAAAGCATACTAAAGCTTCTCCATCTTTTTCAAATCTATGGAAGGACCTTGATCATAGGTTATCATGGTGGCATCAATCTCCTTGATATTTTGATTGAGGATGTCTAATGAGGGTGCAAGATCATTTCTCAACTGAGTCTGTCTAGCCCTTATCTTTTCCATCTCTTTCTCTATCTTCTCAATTTTGTCTACCTATCCTTGGTAGACATTATTGGACATGTTCACATCTATGGATTTATCTTTCACTGAACTCTTTACTTGCTCAATCATAGCTTCTACCTCTTTTATTTTGAAATGAGCAGCAGTAAGCTTATCTTGTTCCATGCATTCTGCAATGATTTTTCTCCCTTGATCAGAAAATTCTTTTAGGGATGCTTGACCTATCTTGAGTGAATTCAAATCTAGTGCAAAGTTGCTCATCAGTTCAATCAATCTCTTCTTTAGGTACTTCTCTTCTGTAACTAAGGATGTAGACTCTTCAAGGCTTAAGAAATCACTTTTGAAATGTGAGATGACTTTACTCACATCATCAACAGAGTGTATCTTAGACACTTTCTTGTCCTCTGGCAATAGACTGCTCAAAATGTTTACTGATTCTACTAGGAGGGGATTCCTCATCACTTTCTTTTCTTTGGCTTTCTCCATAGCTAAGATGCTGAACTTGATCAGGTTTTCTTCTTTCCATGAGTCCAAACTGGATGTGTTAGGTGTCAGACTTGACAACAATTCTGCAAAGGGAGTGATGGGAGTGCTATCCATCACTTCTTATTTTACCTTGACTAGATTTACTGATGGTTCACTGATTTCTTCTTCTTTTTCTTCTTCTTTCTTTTCTTCTTTTTGTTTTTCTATTTCTTTCTTTTCTTCTTCTTTTTCTAGTTCTTTTTCTTCCATCTTATCTTCTTCTTTTTCATCTATTATATTTTCAATCAATACCTCTTCTTGATGAATGGAAGGTGTGTTGCTGTATAAAGTTTCAGCTTCTTGTGTGCTCACAAAAGCTTCCTCAAACTTATCCAATTCCATGTCAGTGGCCGCCATGGCTATCTCAACATTATCAATGATAGTGGTGCTATCCTTGAGTGATTCTGACATGGGCACAGACTTATCTAACTCTATTTGTACTTCCATTGTAGTTGTTGAATCATGAGGACCTGTAGATTGTACCTTGATGGTCTCTTACCCTTTGGTAACCATTATGGGTACATTAGCTATGGGCACAGTAGGTGGATACATGTTTCTATCCATAAATACCTTCTCAAAGGCTTTCTCTATTTCTTTGGCAATTAACTCATATTTTTTATCCATTATATTTAGAGTTCCTATCTTAGTCCTGAGGTGAGGCTTCACCAGATCTAACAACAATTTCTTTTCTTCTAGTTCACAAACAAGAAGGGTATCATCAAGAATCTTTTCCCTTATCCGTTGATCTTCCTTAATAGCCTGTCTCTTTTGGAATTCTAGGATATTCCATACATTGTCAGGGATCATGGTTTTAAGTTCCAAGAAAGTTTTCTTGAACTTTAGCATGTGCTTGATCAACATACCATGAATCTCAAATTTGTCTATTTCATTATACTTTTCATAGAATTTACCTACTTGATCAATTCTACCCTCATCAACTATTCTGGCACTTAGCACACTGAGACTAGGTTTGAAACTTACTTTAGGAGGTGCTTGAGTGTTCCTTTTATTTCTTGTGACTTACGAGGATGGATGACTGGTGCCAACTTCTTTCTTCCTCTTTAGCATTGACTTATAATTGGAAGGAGTAGTAAGCTCAATGGTTTCCTTGGGCGCAGAAGAAGTATCATCTTCTTTATCCTTCTGACTATCATCTTTTTCAATTTTTACCTTCTTCATCTTGGGATCATTAGACTTAGCTTCCACTGTGGATGCACTCTTAATTTACAAAGAAATATTTTCATCCCTTTCTTTATCAAGGTCTTCTTGTGTTACTCCATGAATTCTGAGTATCTCAGATGTAATCTTAGAGGCTTTCCTCTTAGTTGTTGTGCTGTTAAGTTTAGCATCTACTTCTCTGATTTTCTCCTCATATGTTCCCCACCTAGGTTCATTAAGATCTTTGGGGGCTGATAGTAGTACCTGTGCATATGCTTCAAGGATCTGTTCCTCTACCTCATAACCAAGTGGATTAATCCACTTAGTTCTTGGTAAAATATCTTGCATACAAGTTGTGTCTATCTCTACCATAAAACATATTGTATCCTTGTACTTTTCAACAATGCTATCTGGAATCTTGTACCTCATTTTCATCTTATCCCTGAAGGTCTTCAATTTCAATGTGATGTAGTCTCTCAATGTACTCTCGGTGGATGCCTTATTAGATATCTGTGGCATGGTTGGAATGGACATGTCCAAATACATATCTAATACTCTCCCAACTATATGAAGGTACATGTAAATGATTAAGGAGCCAAACCTAAATATTTTGGTCTTATCATGCTTGATGGCCTTGATGTTATCAATCAACTATGTGCACAAGATCTCACACAAGTTGAACTCCCCATCTTCCTTCACAAGTCTGATGGATGCTATAATTGTGCCCGCAGACACACTATTCACCCTGTTGGTGTGATGAAACCTATATCCAAGTATCATAGACATCAATTTGATCTTTACTTGCTCAATAGGCTCAATTTTCATCCCACGCCTATGACTCCTTGACTTACATGTTTGCAAAACAATTTTCCTGACATCCTTGCCCACAGGAAGGATGATGCCTATCCTAGAAAGGCCTGTCATCTCATGTATTAGGTCACTTGTGATTCTTACTGGTACATCACCTATCCAGAATAAATCATCATGAATTCTGCTCAATAGTATCTTGATCCATTCAGTCTCATAGAATTAATATGCCATAGCATACTCAACTATAGGGTGATTATTCCACTTAACATATTCATCCATGAATGTTTTGTCTGGTTTCAACATGGTATCCATGTGTGCCCTTAACCTATCCAACCCTACTAGTTCTTTCTTGCAGTAGATGTATGTCCTAATGTCCTTGAGATGCATAATGCCCATAGGCATGCGAGAGAATGCTCCCTCTAAATCATCTAGGGTTGAATTAAATGGATGCTTCTTAAATACATATCTCTTCTTCTCAGAAACATCATAAACTATGGGAGTGGCCATGAAGTACTTGTTTAATCGCTTTCCAATTGATCTCCGAGATAATCTAAAGACTTCTGAATCGGCGCGACAAACTAGGGTTTCTACAATTGACCAAATGCACTGCTAATTATTGCAAATCACTGGTACATCACTCTGCAAGTCTTCACAACAACTTCTAAGGCTCTTTCTTCTCTTCAATCTCTCTGAATTTGAATGTAATGAATAATCAAACAACTTTTTGTGTACTTAAAGTGAAAATTCTGCCATAAATGCTTGCCGCGTAAACCATGCTATCACTTAAACATTTCCAACTTGAGTTCTGCTAACAATCAGTATGTGTGCTCTTGTACGAAGGTTTTTTTATACTCCAAAAGCTTAACTCCAAAAGCGCATACTCTCAGAATGAGTATACCAACCACATAGGGGTCTAGAGCTAAATTAGCTCCCCCTATGACCCTGAGGGTCATTCATCCTGATGTAGAGGGTGTCTCCACTATGGATGCATCCAATACATACTCATTAGTCTTGTCCTTCTTCTTCTCTGACCAAATCAAGCTCACATCATCTAAGGCTTTGACAAAATTAACTTCTCCTTCAGGATCCAATACTAATTCTTCAGCCTTTTTAGGGCTTTCCTGACCTTGCGTCCTTGATCTCCAAAACTTTGAGATATGTTCGGCCTTGTTATAAGAGTGATAGATAAATGGAGGTCTTATATTCCTCGATGCATTGACATGAGTCACCATTTTACATGTTCTAGCTGAGTGACCATTATAGTTACATATCTAACATGTAACATTCTGAGGACTTCTTGCATTTGTCTGATTCTAATTTCTCTGATCATGTTGAATCCTGTTCTTCTTACTAGTCTTGCAATTCATAGCTCTATGACCAAATTTATTGCATGAATAATAGTAACCATTAAAAGGTCTTACCTTTGTACAGTTCCTTGAAATGTGTCCATGCTTGTTACATGCAAAACAAGTGCATTCTATAGGCTTGTGCTCATTCTTAGGTGATCCACCATTGTCTTTGGTTTGATCTTCAGTCTTCTCAGTATCATTAGAGTCATTTTGTGTCTCCTTTCTTGCTCACATGTTGTTAATCTGATTTTGAGTTTCATTGTATCCAATATAGCTAGTGTCTCCTTTGGCTCTCCTTGCATACAACTGAGATTCTATCAAATCAGAACTGGTGTGCAATTTGTTAATATGATTATTTTCTTCTTTTAGTTCAAACTCAAAGCTTTCTTTTCTATTCCTTAGCTCCAAGATTTCCAAGTTAGCTTGACTTAGTTCCTCATTGAGTTGAAGGTTCTCTTTGACTTGTTCATTATAGAATTCTTGATTGTTAATCAGCTTGTCATCAAATTCTTCAATTAGTTCTTTCATAGATGCATTCTCTTAATTCAACTTCTTGACCTTTTCTCCTAGATAACTATTAGAGCATTCTTTCAAATCTTTTCTTAGCCTTTTGATAACTAATTGAGCATCACTGACTTTTTCCTTTAGTTCTTCAATTTCTCTTTCTAATTTGTCTAGGTCTTCAAGAGAAGCTTCAAGATTTCTTTTGAGATGTTTCATTTCTAATTTTTCCATGATCTCCTCAAGTGGTTAAAGTTCTTTGTTGAGGACAAGATCTCAGATACCAATTGTTGGGAATGGGAACACTGAGAGGGGGGGCGGGGGGGGGGGGGGGGGGGGGGGGTTGAATTAGTGTTCACTGTATTTTAACTTTTCACTTTAATCTTTAAATGCTTAAGTACTAAATTAAAAAATTCACATAAACATGAAACATAAAATCAATACATGACACCAATATGGTTACGAGGAAACCCAAATAGGTAAAAAACCCGGTAGTAATTGACACCCACTAATATTCTGCACTAGTGTTTTGTGATCCTTCTTAGAAGATCCTTAACCCCATTAGGAGTTTCTTTACAATGCTTTTAGTATAGTAGACCTTGTTAAGGGTCAAACCCTATTAGGAGTCTTTTACAATAGTCCCTGTTAGGGGAGTGGACACACTATCCTAGAGCTCACTACTCAAGTGATGAAGGCTACAACCTTCTGATATCAGATACACACTATATCTGCTGGATGAACTGTCACGGTGACACTGCTTGTTAGATCAATTCCTTTGATGTGCTGATGCTTTGACCTCTTGCAAAGCTCTAATACATCTTATTGAGTCTTCACATACTTCTAATCTACTTATCAGAACTCTCTATCAATATCCATACTGAATACAATGGGTGCATCTTATATTTATATGCGCATACAAAATAAACAACTAGGTCAGCCTTATAACCTATTAAAAACAATGCTTCCAAATGAATTGGCTTAAGTGTGCTTACAAAAAAACAAGTATACATGTTAGAAACCTAAATACAATAGGCACATAGCCTTTACAATATTACATTATAACCACAAACCAAAATACTAACTGTCGGCTTCATGCTCCGTGTTGGAGATTTTCCAGCAGGCCAGTACTGATTGTATGTTTGTCATTGATGACAACATATGGAAAGTAGCATGCGTGGAAGTCTTATGAAGTAAAATTTTAGTATATGATGCATGGACATGATATCAGCATGATATCATGGGCGTAGAGGTTAACTGTTAGTATAGAAAGTTATATAGCAACTTGTGTCAACAGTGTTCCTGACAGAGTAACAGACAATGTTCTATGTATGATTGTCCGTACAGTTATCATGGAGCCTTGCATGCTTGGAGATATGATGTAGACATGTTAGTGATTTTAAGTTCATGGATGAATGATCTGATGATGAATGCAAGTAAATTTATGTAGTCGCTATTCACTAGTAGCAGTTTCTTATGTTTGTTCAGAAGAGCTGACAAAGATTTTATTGGTTATTGAGTTGCACCTATCTTTAGGGTATGCGCCCTTGGAGTTAAGCTTAGAGATGAGTTATTGATGTTTGGTTAAGAGTGAAAGAGTTAATTCATCTTTTGGAGAAGGATCCAGTTGTTTTGGTAGAGTCGACAGTGTGTAGCATGCGTCTACATTTATCTTATTAAGACAGGTCCTAGAATATGTTGCATGCATAATAAAGCCGACAGAATGTTTGTTAGATTTTATTATGGTTTCTCTATTATGATTTCAAGGTGGTTCTAATAGGCCAAATTGATTATATCATTTAGAGGAAAGATATTTATAGGCAGTCATTTGTGATTGTTGGAGTGTGGTTCATGGTTGATTAAGCAGAGCAGAGTAGAGTGTGCGAAGTGTTGAGCCATTAGAAGAAGGTCTATGTGACCAAGTAGAGTATTTGTGCTATACATTGGAACTGATCTAGATAGTAGGTCAAAGAAAAATTCACCAAGATCCAGATATAGTGTGTATCTATTATTCAAAAGGTTGTAGCCTTCACCCCTTTGAGTAGTGAGCTCTTAGACAGTGTGTCCTCTCCCCTAATAGGGACAATTGTAAAAGACTCCTAATAGGGTCTGACCCTTGACCAAGTCTACTGTACTTAATATATTGTAAAGATACTCCTAACAGGGTAAAGGATCTTCTAGCAAGGATCATTATACACTAGTACATAATATTAGTGGGTATGAAGTCCCACCAGGGTTTTTACCTATTTGGGTTTCCCCGTAACTTAAATATTGGTGTTTTGTTCATGTGTTCTTTAATTGTGTTTATACCTTATGTTTAAGCATACTTAATTGGATAAAGAATTGAAACTTGTAGATAAATGATTCACCCCCCCCCCCCCTCTCAGTTATCTCTTGGGAATATTCCTAACAATTGGTATCAGAGCCAAGTGCCTTGAAGAGAAAGTTTAATAGCTTGAGGTTGATCAGATGACATACTTCAAGAAAGAGAGTCCTAAGTTTGATGGAGAGAATTATCTTGATTGGAAGAACAAGATGGTGACTCATCTTCAGTGCATTGGTTTTTAAGTTTTTAATGTAACTATCAAAACAACCAAGATCCCTACCCTAGAAGACCTTGGATAGGATTTTGCTACTGAAACACAAAAGGAATTGTTTCATCAGAATGCTATTTCCAAAGAATCCCTTATTAGCGCTCTTTCTGATAGTGAGTTTTCAAAGATAAAGAAGGTGGACACCACCCACAAGATATGGAAGTACCTAGTAGACATATTTGAAGGAGACAAACAAGAAAAGGATGCACATAGAAAAAATTGGAAGAAAAGATACAATGCATTAGAGATGTTGCCTGAAGAAAACATCAGAGCTTATAATCAAAGGATCAATGAAGCAGTTGCTAGAATCAGAAACAATGGTGGAGAGATCTTAGAGGAAGACATTATGGACAAGTTGATGACTATTCTCACTCCAAAATATGAAAATAAGAACAACATCCTTGATGAGACCATGCAACTTACATCTAATTTTAAGAGAGAGACCTTGATCAGCAAAATCTCTGCTTTTGAGATTTCAAGATTGAAGATAGAACGTAAAAGTGAGACAACCTTCAAAGAAATAGTTCATGGTAAGAAATCTGCAAACACTTTTGGTAATTTTGATGATGATGATGAAGAGAAAAATTTAGATGAATTTATTGCTATGATTGCCAAAAGAGAAAAGAAAGGAAAAGGAAAATATGAAGGTCAATTTCCATTTAAGTGCTTTTCATGTAATAAGATAGGTCACTTTGCATCTAAGTGTCCTACTAGAGCTAGAAACTTAAAAAAGGATTACAAGCCTAAGTACTCTAAGGAATGTTACTTTGCTAGAGATGGAGTCTCAGATGAAGAATAAGGTGAAGAAGAAATTGCATTCATTTCTATTGTAGTCAAAATGAATAATAAGATAGAAAATAAAGATGTGAAAGAGAAACAAGAGCTTGCATTGATTTCCCAAGCAGATATAAGGATAGACTGGATTATAGACAGTGGTTGTTCACATCACATGACAGGTGATAAAGGAAGATTTGTTCATCTAGACAAATACAATGGAGGTATGGTCAGATTTGGAGACAACACTCCTAAACCAATAGTTGGTAGAGGAGCCATCACCTTGGATGGTCAGAACAGTATTGATGATGTTCTCTATGTTGATGGTTTGAAACATAACCTTCTCAGTGTTGGATAGTTACTTGGAAAAGGATATCAGTTGGAGTTCAAAGATGACAAATGCATCATTAACAAGGATGGTGTTATGATTGCATCAGGCTTAAAGACAAGAGGTAATGTTTTTCAACTCAATTAAGAAGCAAGTTGTTTTGTTGCTAAAGTTGATGATAGTTGGTTGTGGCATAAAATACTATGTCATATCAATTTTGACAACATAGTAAAGATAAGCAATGTTAAGGCAATAAAAGATCTACCTATCATAGGAAATCCAGTTGATACTATATGCAAGGAATGTGTGATGGGAAAGCATGTGAGGAATTCATTCAGGAGAAAACACAATTCAACAGAGAACAAGTTGGATCTAATTCATACAAACCTATGTGGTCCAACTCAAACAAGATCATACTATGGTGAAAGGTATTTCATTTTGTTTGTTGATGATTATACTAGGATGATGTGGGTTGCATTCTTGAAAGATAAGTCAGAAGCATTTGATAAGTTCAAAATATTCAAAGCTAAAGTTGAGAATGAATCTGGATTAAAGATTAAATGTTTGAGATCAGATAGAGGAGGAGAATTCACCTCTAACATATTTTATGAGTACTATGAAGAACATGGCATAAAGAGATAGTTAAGTTCACCTAGAACCCCTTAGCTGAATGGAATTGTAGAGAGAAGGAATAGGATCATTCTTGATACAGCGTGCACCATCATGATAGAAGGAAAATTTGTACACACCTATTGGAGAGATGTGGTCAATACAATAGTCTACACCATTAATAGAATTTAGTTAAGGCCTGGTGCTGACAAAACACCATATGAGCTATGGCTTGGAAATGTTCTCATAGTAAAATACTTCAAAATCTTTGGAAGAAAGTGCTACATCAAGAGGGATGAAGCAGTAGGCAAGTTTGATGTAAGAAGTGATGAAGGTATTTTCCTTGGTTACTCTACTAAAAGTAAAGCTTATAGATGTTTCAATTTAAGATTGAAAAAGATCATTGAAAATGCTCATGTTAAGATTGATGAAAAGTTTATGGTTAAAGAAAGATATCATGATTACTCACCCATGATTGAAGAAGAACGCAAACCCTCTTCTAGTGAGACAGTTATTAAAGAAATGTTTGAAAATATTGATGTGTTATTCAATGACCCTGAAACAAGTGAAGAAGAAACTCCTAAGGTTGATGAGTCTGCATCAACTAAATCTTCAAAGCTTACATCTAGAAACCATTCCAAGAAAGACATCATTAGAGATCAGAGCGGAAAAGTCTTAACAAGATCACAAGAAAAGAACTCAGCTAGTAGTGATGTGGTATGTTTACTATCTCAGATTGAACCTTTAAGTGTTGAAGATGCTTGTAAGGATTCAGATTGGCATGATGCTATGAAAGAACTTGATTAGATTATTAAGAATGACACTTGGGAACTGGTCCCAATACCTAGTGATAAGAATGTGATTGGAACAAAATGGATATTCAGAAATAAGATGAATGAAGATGGTATAGTAGTAAGAAACAAAGAAAGATTAGTATGTAAAGGATATGCAAAAAGAGAAGGCATTAACTATTCAGACACATTTGCACCTGTGAGCAGATTAGAAGCTATTAAGTTGTTTCTAGATTATGCTATAGTTTAAAACTTCAAAGTTTATGAGATGGATGTCAAGTCAGCATTCCTGAATGGAGATATGAAAGAAGAAATATACATTGAGCAGCCAGAAGGATTCATCTTATTAGACAGACCTGATATGGTATGCAGAATGAAGAAATCCCTCTATGGACTTAAGCAAGCCCCTAGAGCATGGTATGAGAGACTAGATGGATACTTAACAAAGATTGGATTCAAGAAAGGAGCAGTAGATTGTAATCTATTCATTAGAGAGACATATGAAGGTTGGTTACTTGTAGCTATATTTGTTGATGACATTATCTTTTGAGGTAATGACAAAGTTAGTGTTGAATTTTCTAAGGAGATGCAGAATGAATTTGAGATGAGTATGATTGGTCCTATCGAGTACTTTTTAGGATTGAATGTGCAATAGATAGAGAAAGGTATATTCATTAATCAGTCCAAGTATGTGAAAGAAATATTAAAGAAATTCAAGATGTATGATTGCAAGCTAGTAGGGACACCTATGATTACTGGATGCAAGCTTACAAAGGAAGATGACTCACCATCAGTTGATATAACACTGTATAAATCTATGATTGGCAAATTGATTTATCTTACTCAGATTAGACTTGATATTTCAAATGTAGTTGGCATAGTTGGAAGATTTGTAGCAGAACCTAAGCAAAGTCACCTCATGGTAGTAAAGAGTATATTAAGATACTTACAAGGCACTATAAACCATGGTTTATGTATCCTAATTCAGAAAATGTTGAGCTTCATGTGTACACTGATGTAGATTGGGCAGGATGTGTTGATGACAGGAAGAGTACATCAGGTGGAGCATTATTTCTTGCTGATGGACTTGTCACCTGGACAAGAAAGAAACAAAATTGTATTTCTCACTCAAAAATAGAAGCGGAGTATGTTGCAGCAGCCTTGAATTTTTCTACAATTGTGTGGATCAAGTAGATGATAAAAGATTTTGGAATTCAGATTGATTATCCTATTGTTATTCATTTTGATAACACTAGCACTATCAATATGTCAAAGAACCCTATGATGCATGCAAAGACAAAGCACATTGAGATAAAGTATCACTTCCTAAGAGAGAAAGTGGTAGAGAAAGAAGTCAAGTTGGACTATGTGAGTACTAAAGATTAGTTGGCATACATATTCACAAATCCCTTGCCTAAGGATACTTTTGAGTATCTCAGGGAGAAGTTGGGAGTAATTCCCTTCCCTGAATCTACTTAGAAGAAAGAAAGAAAGGCATCAATCCTCAGGGACTGATGGAAGGTTGACTACTCTACCTCAGGAGTAGTACCGATGCTTAAAATGAATGGTGCCCTTTTCCATTGATGTCAAAGGGGGAGTAATATACAGAGTCATGAAAAATAGAAAGAGTAATATACTTAGGGGGAGCAGTATTCAGTTGTGACAACAGTTCAGTTGAGGAAATGGAGAATGTTAGAAAACATTGCAGCAGATGAAGGATTCATCTTTGGGGGAGTTTTGAAGAGGAAATGGAGAATGTTATAAAAGAAATGTTCATTTGGGTTGGTGGTGGTTTTTTATTCCACATGTTTCCATCAATGCCACAGGGGGAGATTGTTGGAGATTTACCAGCAGACCAGTACTAACTATATGTTTGTCATTAATGACAACATATGGAAAGTAGCATGCGTGGAAGTCTTATGAAGTAAGCTTTTAGTATATGATGCATGGACCTGATATCAGCATGATATCATGGGTGTAGAGGTTAACTCTTATTATAGACAGTTATATAGCAGCTTGTGTCAACAGTGTTCTTGACAGAGTAACAAACATTGTTTTGTGTATGATTGTCCATATAGTTATCATTGAGTCTTCCACGTTTGGAGATATGATGTAGACATGTTAGTGATGTTAAGTTCATGGACACATGGTCTGATGATGAACACAAGTAAATTTATGCAGTTGCTATTCGCCTGTAGCAGTTTCATGTGTTTGTTCAGAAGAGCCGACAGAGATTTTATTGGTTATTGAGTTGCACCTATCTTTAGGGTATGTGCCCTTGGAGTTAAGCTTATAGATGAGTTTTTGATGTTTGGTTAAGAGTGCATGAGTTGATTCATCTTGTGGAGAAAGATCCTATTGTTTTGGTAGAGCCGACAATGTGTAGCATTCGTCTACATTTATCTTATTAAGATACGTCCTAGAATATGTTGCGTGCATAATAAAGCCAACATAATGTTTGTTGGATTTTATTATGGTTTCTCTATTATGATTTCAAGGTGGTTCTAATAGGCTGACTTGATTATATCATTTAGAGGAAAGATATTTATAGGCAGTCATTTGTGATTGCTGGAGTGTGGTTCATGGTTGATTAAGCAGAGCAAAGCAGAGTGTGCGAAGTGTTGAGCCATCAGAAGGTCTATGTGACTACGTAGAATATTTGTGCTATACATTGGAACTGATCTAGAAAGAAGGCCAAAGCACAGTTCACCAAGATCTAGATATAGTGTGTATCTATTATTCAGAAGGTTGTAGCCTTCACCCCTTTGAGTAGTGAGCTCTTAGATAGTGCGTCCTCTCCCCTAACAGGGACAATTGTAAAAGACTCCTAACAGGGTCCGACCATTGACCAGGTCTACTATACTTAATATATTTTAAAGCTACTCCTAATAGGGTAAAGGATCTTCTAGCAAGGATCATTATACACTAGTACAAAATATTAGTGGGTATCAAGTCCCACAGAGGTTTTTTACCTATTTGGGTTTCCCCGTAACCAAAATATTGGTGTTTTTTTCATGTGTTCTTTCATTGTGTTTATACTTTATGTTTAAGCATACTTAATTGGATAAAGAATTCAAACTTGTAGATAACTAATTCACCCCCCCCCCCCTTAGTTATCTCTTGGGACTATTCCTAACACTCTGTTCTTCTATGGCACTGACTGGCTGTGTCTCTTCAACTGTCTTTATCTTTCTCATGGTTGCATATCTTATTATGCGCTCATATACTAAGCATGAGTATAGTCCAACCAACTTAACTTCTAGGGTGCATACCATAATTATTTTGTATGTACGTGCGCTAATGGTTTGAGCTACATGAACTCTATACACTGTCCAATCTTCAATACTTAACCAATTTTTTATCTTCTCATCAGGTGCATTGACTTCAAACTGCTATATGAATTTGTTTCCATAATGACAACACTATATCAAGTCATATACATAAGTATAGCCAACTTGCCAACAGGTCTTGACTCCTCCTTTTATAGTGTCTAAGATGGGTGCTCATATCTCACTAAATCTGCTCATAAACTTCCTATAGAATTATGATAACCCATGGAAACATCTTAATTCAGTCCCTGTCCTAAGAGTAGGAAAACTTAGGATTTCTTCCACTTTGCTTTTGTCCATTTTGAGATCCCCTTGTGAAACTACAAGACCTAAGTAGACAAGCTCTTATTTCATGAACTCACTCTTCTCAATGTTAATGGTTAACTTATCTTCTTATAGTCTCCTTAGAAAAATCTCTAGGTGCTTCATATGTTCTTCATTTTTATTTCTAAAGACCAAGATGTCATCTAGGTACACTACAAAAAACACACCTATGTAGTCCTTTAAGACCTCATTCATACCCCTCATGAAGGTGCTAGGTTCATTTGTGAGACCAAATGGCATTATTAGCCACTCATAGAGATCCTCTGTGGTTTTGAAGGCATATTTCCACTCATCCCCCTCTTTCATCCTAATTTGATAGTATCCACTCTTACGATCAATCTTGGAGTAGTATTTGACACCCCCTAGACAATCCATTGGGTCTTCTATCCTAGGGATAGGGAACCTATACCTAATGGTTATCCTATTTATTACTCTTGAGTTAGTGCACATTCTCCATGTGCCTCCTTTCTTGGGTGCTAGTACAACTGGTAAAACACATGGGCTTATACTCTTTCTAATCAAGCCTTGATCTAATAGCTCCTACAATTTCCTTGCAATCTCCTTTTTTTTCTCCAATGTTATTTTGTAAGTAGCCTTGTTAGGCAATGATGCCCCTGGCACAAAATCAATCTAATGATTGATAGATCTTTGTGGACATAAGGTGGCTAGTGTCCCATCATAAATAATGTCTTTATACTAGTCTATAAGTTGACTAACTTCTGTAGGCATAGGAGTTTGTTTACGTGACTCTTCCTCCTTTGGCTTCATCAAGAATGCATAGCTAAACCCTTCTTCTTGTTTTATGTCATGTAAGAATTATTCTCCACTCATTAGGAGTGTATTAGAGTCCATCTTCTCCACTGTATCTTCCTCTATCAAATATTGTAGCTTATAAGTGACTCCATTCTTCTTGAATGAGTACTTATTCTCCTTTCCATGGTGAACTGCCTCCCTATCATACTACCATGGCATACCAAGCAACAAATGGCATGCATCCACTGGTAGCACATCACAAAGAATTTTGTCTTGATATTTTCCTATGGTAAAATCAACCCATACTTGTTGAATAACCAATATGTTTATCCCTTGTTCAACCAAGTGACCTTGTAGGGACAAGAATGGGGTGTCTTAGTTAGTTTTAACTTTTGCACTACCTCCTCTGAGATCACATTTTTAGTAGACCCTAAAAACTTTTCCAAGAATTTTTCACTTGACTCTAAAGAGTTCTCTCCTTTGTTTGTGTTCATCCTTCTTAGGTTATTCGATCAAGATCCTCTTGAGCATTAGGCTTTCTCTCTTCTCCAAATTAAGACTTACCTCAAGGTGTTTATAGTGCAATCTTCTTCTTCTTGTACATATACAATCTTTCTCTCTCCTTGTGAGGTTCATGGTTTATTAGGCACCTATAAGTAGGGTGACCCAACTATCCACAATTATAACATTTCATTGAAGAAAAATGTGAGTTTCTCCCAAAACCACCCGTGCTACCTCTGCCACCACTATAAAAGTTCTTTCTCTACCATAGTTTCCCCTATTGCTTGGTTCAATGGTGTTTTCAATTATTTTAGAGTCTCCTTGACCCATGGATTGATTACTTATACCACTAGAACCCCCTCTATCACCTCCTCTGTAGTTTCTTCCTCTTCCCCTACTCCTAGAAGTAGAGTCTTGTTTCTTCTTGTTTCTCTCTTCCACTTTAAGTGCCAATTGGAAGCACTTGTGAATAGTAGTAGGAGTCTACAAACTGATCTCCTCTTGGATGCTCCATCTTAAACCACCCAAATATCTAGCCACCTAGATACTTTCTTCTTCTTGGACTTTACACCTTAAGCAATTTTTTTGAAACTCCTCGGTGTAGGAGGCCACATCCATTTATTTTTGTCAGAGATTTTGTCTCTTCTTGTGCATTTGGATCTCATGATCCTCTAGTAGGTAATCATCATTAATCCTTGTTACCATAGCCCTCTAATTGGCTATTGGTCTTTTCCCTTCTCTTTCCTTCTCTTCTTGAAGGAACTTCCACCATGTTAGAGCTGGTCCTCTGATTCTTGACTTAGAAACCTTCACCCTTTGTGCCACTGACACCTTCAAACTCAAAATTTTTCTCCATCCCTTCATTCCACTCCATGACTAACTCAGAGTCCATATTTCTGGTGAATAGGGGTATCCCCTCAAGTGCTTTTCTTCCCAATGCCTTAATGACTTTAAGGAATGGTTCCTCCTACATTGGAGGATCTAGTTCTAGAATGTAGTCATCCTCATCCACTTCTTTGCCTTTATCATCTTCAACTTCCAAATTTTCTTTCATCTTATCAGTTGCTTCTGCAACTTTTTCAAGCTTATCCTTCAGAGCTTCTATGGTCTCTTCAAGGATCTCATTTCTCTCCCTTTTCTATACCACTTCTCTTTCCAGTTTAGCATTGGTCACCATTGTGTTGTTTCCAATGGACTCACTAATTTCTGACATACACAATGCACTTCCCAAGCCTTTCAATGACTCTGATACCACTTTGATGGGGTGATTTCCTTCTCTAGAGATTTATTGCTCCTCTAAATACCTTCTCTTGGCTCTTCCTAGGGTACTTATCTCTACCCTAATTAGAGAACTCTTCTAGGGTTCCCTCTTCCCTTAAAATATCTCCACCAACTTCAAACACTATTCAATGACTTCTCAACTCCACTGAATCACCATAGGCTCAATCTAAAGAAACTATGCTCCAAAATGTTCTTTGCAATTGGAATAGGTTCTCCCACTATTCCACCTTCATTTTCAATCCATTCTGACCCATTTTGATGGATTCTTTCAAAGATTTTCCATCGGGTTCATCCTTTCCTAGTTTCTATTCCTTGTAGCCTTTTTAGCCTAATTGGGCCTCCTAAAACTTGGGATCTTGCAATTACTCCAAACTTCTATTAAAAACCCTCCAAACTAGTTGTGGATTCTTCCTAAGGACTTCCTAAGCTTCAATATTTTCTAGGTCTTAGGTCCCCAAAGTCTCCGTACATAGGACTTTCAACAAACTGCTATTCTAAAGGGTTTCTAGGGCATGTAGACTAGTTTGACTTCAATACTTTCAATACATGCTTCAATGGATTCCTCAGCTTCTCTCCTCGGATAAACATGGTCTTAACACATGCCCCTACACATTTCCACTCTTGATTGGTAGAAACTTGTGAGGCCTCACCCTGTGTCATCATTTCATAGTAGTTTATTTTCCATCTTATGACTCTTGTTGATGCTCTATTTTATCATATTAGACCATTTGGATAGAGACATTATATTTTGATAATATGTGATGACCCATGATTATGTGATGATGATTTAGGACCTTACTGTTGTACTTAAATATTAGTTCCTAAGCATAGTATTTGATGAATCTTTGATTTAAGTTCGATGCTTTAATTTTATACTTATGTTAGGAGAATTTATGAGAGATGATCATGATTATTATGTTAGGTGAATTAACATATATCATTGTATTCTCAACTTAATATTCTTTTAAATGTTAGAAATGCAATTTTGAAAACTAGGAGGATTATAATGAGAAGCAGTTAGAAATTTATGATGTTAAGAATGTGATTTTGAGATGTATTCTATTTACATATATATATGTTATTGACATTTCAAAATTTGACCATTAAGATGTATTTTGCCTATTTTTTCCCCTCCAAAATATGCTCTTTTGAAAAGTGACAAAAATTTGAGATGCATGCTAAACCCTCTCCTCATTTTGTATTTTGAATTTTGAATTTCCCCTATTGATTGAAGGGATTAGGGTTTGCCTTCTTAAGGAGTTGGAGGGAGAATTAGAGGGTAATTTCCCACTCTCCAATTTTGGAGACATGTGAGATTGTAGCAGATTTTTTTTGGTGGTTGCTTAGCAAGGAGGAGGTTAGTAGGTGGAAGCTCATATCAACCCACATTGCCATTATCTTGGATTGAGGTAGGATCTTGGACACTCTTGTTCTTAATGTTATGTGCATAATTTACTTTCTTGTTTTGTGTGAATGCTAAGTGTTGTAATTAATTGTTTGACATCTTAGTCTATGTATGCATGTGGTTTTTCCTTTCTTTTGTTGCATTTATTCTTTGGGGTGTGCAAGGAAAAACTCACCCTTGGGAGGGAAGAGAGCCTTGATGGGTGAAGGGATAGAGTTGGGACTACCCATCTCGTGTAGAGTCCTTCCTCAAGGAGGAAGGGGATAAGGCATGGATGTATGGACATCCATGTTGCCATCCTTGTGTATATTATTTGGGGGTCATAAGGGTGTTGATATTGTGTTGATTTGTGAAGGGTTGATGGTTGTATCTTTGGCCTTGTGAAGGAAATATGAGAAGATTTTAGGCCTTGTTGAAGGCAAGTTTATTTTTGTATACTGGCATTCTCCTATTTGGGTAGATTTGACCTTCACCCCTACTATGGGTCCAAGGTGACCCATTGTGTGCATAGACATGGGAAGGGAATTTGGTGTTCTTGTTTGGTTGCTGGTTTTTTTTGTGTATGTGCTTGATGTATGCTTGTAAATCCCCTATCCATCTTTGTTTCCCCTAGCTCGGGGGTGGCCATGAAATGACCTAGGTTGGGAGGTGAGCCTCCATGGTCTATTAATTTGTTATTTTGAAGATTTCTAAAGGCTTGACTTTCTAGTTTTCATGGAACCAATGGGATTTTGGATAGACTTCCTTCATGTTAATAGAGTATTGCGTGGCTTGACGCCTTATGAAAGTTGTTTTAACAGGTCTATGTTAAAAGCCCAACATTTGAAATGCTTGTAATAGATAGTTGGTTAATTTATTTTCCTCAATCTCATGTACTAAAATGAATATGAGAAGATGTGTTAATTTTCCTATATGTTAGAAAATAAGTGTTAGGAATGATGTTTAAGGTTAGATGAGAGGAATGTAAATTCTATGTTGCTGGTTTTGATACTTGCAAAGAAAGAAAAGATATCATTAATCTATGATTTCTTTTTTTCAAAAAGTTTTTTTATACATATTTGTTTAAGCATTCCTTTAAAAGAGGATTTATTTTCATTTTATGAAAAGTTTTCAAATAAAATAAATGTTCATTAACATTGTTGCCTTGACTTGCAAAGAGCAGATTTATTAATTGTTTTTAAATGATAGCATTGAAATATATCTAGAGCTAGCTATGTCATCTCTATGTTAATCTGGAAGAAAGTAGATTAAAATGGATATGTACATAGATGTGTATGTTGATAATGATTTTTATTATGTCTATGCTTCTCCATGATCCTTTTATTAAATAAATGTAATTTGTTAATACACACTTATATATCTCGCTACATATATAGGTGTATTAATATACTACATATAATTTTATCATAGCAAACTGTACAATTAAATAAATCTAATTACAATTAAGTAAGTTTCTTTTAAAAGAAAGTAATGCTTCATTTTGATCATAAATTTATATTTATTATTATATATATGTATATCATTTCAGATATATACATAATAATAAAATCATTGTTACTTACCAATTTATGGTAGCCTTATACTCTGGCACCATTTCTTTTGTTCTGGAATAAAATATAAATATATGGCACAAAAATTATTGAAACAAAACCTTATGGAAAGTAAAAACATTGCTTTTGTCCCTTTTGAATACCATAGCTTTTATTAAAAAGTAATAATAATTTTTTTTTAAAAATGTGTATGAATTTTGAAAATCTTTCGAAACCCTAGCAAGGTTCCTCGACAGAACTGTGTGGGAGCCATTGTCGCTAGCAGCAACGGCCGCAATGAGTAGTGTCAACACCACTAGCTCCAGTGGCTAAGGCCTCTGCACAGTGGTGGTGCCACTTCCGTGTGTAGTCTCGGCCGTTGCATGCAGTGGCTCATGCACTGCTGCCGCCACTCTTGCGTTTGCGTGCCCGTTTGGGGAGCCAACCCATAAACAACTGGTGACCCATTAAATTAAATTAAAAAAATTATTTAGCACACGCATCTCATTTAATATTAATGTTTGGGTAAAATGTACATCCTACCACTTGCACGTTAGCAAAGTAAAGATATAAGCTTTTAGATTTAAAATAATCAATCGCAGAATATATTCCAAAAAAAAAATGTATATAAACGATATGCTTAATAGTATAAAAAAAATCTGTATAAACCCATATTTATCTTAAGATATTATGACTGGCCTATTCATACTTTCGATTATATCTTTCAAATTAGGATACTTATATCTTTAGGACATCTTTTGATAGAGACCTACTTACCGATAAAGGACCAGTGCTTGTGATAGGCATATGATGAATTTGAACCCAGATCCAATCCCTATGCTCCCATTCTGAATCCTAGACCTTTGGTTGTATATGCTCAATTACATATGGAAGTATACACACACTGGGGCATATGTATACATCCATGTATACTTGGCAATATACTCTATTCCTTCCTCATACTCTCAATCTTTGGCCAACCTGTAAACCCAAGACAACACATGAAATGTGAGTGAAGAAAAGTTAGATATTAGGGTTTCAGGCCATATTTTATTTTGGCCCAAACCCTAATTTCGTTTAGGGTTTGGTTAACTTTTTGGAGCATGGATTTTTATTTAATTTTATTTAATTCATTGAAATATATCCTACACTGATGAAAAAAGTGGATTATTTATTTATTGGACTGTATTCTATCTTTCTCTTTTAATTCTTTAAATTATGTAATACTTTTTATTATATAATTTGCCTTTGATTTTCAAGTCCACTATTATTAGGAATTTGATTTGATTTTTGGTATAAGGTGTTATTTAGATACTTTATTTCAAGATTATTCATTTGGTGTGTAGATTTTGGATCCTTTTATTTATTTAAATTATTTATTTATTTTAGTTTGAGATAATGAATTTTTAATAATGTATCTTCATTTTGTTAACTTAATTATTTAATTAAATGACCCATATTTAACGTACTAATATTTCTCGTGGTCATTATTTCTTTTAAGGAGTTTATTAATTCTTATAATCCCTAGGTGGGGCCTAGGTATGATAACGATCCCTAACAATTATTATTGAATTAATAAACGTGACTCTATTTTAATGTTTTAAATAACTACGTGTCTCACTTTATTCTTATATAAATGAAATTAGGGAAATTTAATACTAATTTATTTAATTAGTATTATTGTCTTATTTGTGAAGTTATTTAATTTAGGGATTTCTCCCCCGTAATCTCGTTACAATTAACCCTAGTCAAGGGTTTTAATAGACTAATGCACCTAACGTATAGAGGATGTCAGCAAGCTAGCACGTGCCATAATTTTTCCTTATGAGTTAAGAGTGTTGGCTGGTGTTTTGTTTCTCGTATTTTAGTGCACTTTAGTTTTCTATCTAGTAGTTAGTGTCTTTAGAAAAAAAAAATTATCGTGTGTGTTTTGCCCTAATTTTGGGCATGACATTTTGGTATCAGAGCATAGTTTCAACTCTAGGAACCTTAACCCATTGCATTCTCAACTTATGACTTGTTTTCACGTGTGTAGGATGCCTCCAGTTACACATAGGGGTCGTCACCATGGGAGAAGTGATAGGGTTTCTTGTGAGGCTTCAGTGGATGCTGGGAAGCCAATAGAGGGTGTTGGTGATGAGCTAGAACCACCTCCTGGATTGCCACCAAACCCTAATCAGGATATTCTGAATGCCCTCCAAAATCATGCTAGTATCAGTATGGATAGATTGCCAGTAGGAGGTTAGCAGAATGAGGTTTGGGAGAGGAGTAGGAGTCCTCCATCCAGGTAGGTTGAGGGATAGGAAGATTTAGAGGGTGAGTTAGTACACATTCCAGAGCCACCACTTGAGATAGTGCATAGAGCACCCCGTGATACGGGGGATCAGATCAGAGAGCTCCTACGCCTTCAGCCACCACCTTTTTCAGGGTCTACATATAGGACATAGGAAGAGACATGGATTTTGAGCCTTGAGCATTTCTTTGGGTTGCATCCTTATGAGAGCAACCTGAAGGCACATTTGGCAGTGCATATGCTTAGAGGTAATGCCTCTACTTGGTGGAGATAGGAGGAATATAAGCACCGCTTGACTTTAGACACCCTCACATGGGAGGTTTTTCTTGAGAGATTCAGATCTCGATACATGTCAGAGAATTTTAGACAGTGTTGTATTGATGAGTTCCATGACCTCTAGTAGTGAGTTATGACTGTGGCACAGTACAAGAGAAAGTGTCTTGAGCTCCTTCCCTACGTTGATTATATGAAGGATGAGAAACTTTCGATCAACCACTTTATTAAAGGGTTGAACTATGCTATATCAGATAGAGTACGATTGGTACCTCTAGGATATTTGTGTTATATCATTGAGAGAGCCATGGTTGCGGAGGAGATCCATAATAGGTCTTATGATGCTCAAGATCAGTCACAAAACCGCAATTCTATGCCACAGGCTTATGGTTTCAAGAGATCCCACTAGAAAGGGAATCAAAAGCACTCCTCACAAGCATTCAGAGCACCTCAGTAGAAGCAGCAAAAGCCTCAATAGAGTCAGAGATAGAGGCCTCCATAGGGACAACATGGATCTATGCCCAAGCAGTGGAATTCATAGGGTCCTCAGCGTGATCAGAAATCTCAGTATGCACCACTAGCTAGGACTCATTAGTCTTCTAGAGGCAGATTCAGTGGGTCTAGTATGACAGGTGGACAACAACAATCTAGATCTCAGGGGATCCTAATTCAAGCTAGAGGCCCATGTTACACTTGTGGTGCTATGGGGCACATTGTAAGGGATTGTCCATCAGGGCATCCAATAGGTAGTTAGAAGGAAGCTGCTTCAGAGCCTATGGTGGGAGACATGGGAAGATCTCATTGAGTGTTTTCAGCGGTTGATAACTTCTAGGCTGAGCATCAAGCCATAGTTATTGAGGCTACAGGTAGGATTGGAGTTATTAGTATTTCTATTCTATTTGACTCAGGAACTATCGATTCTTTCATTACTCCTTTTGTAGTGGAGCGTTGCGGGCTAGTGGCAACTAGGCAGGATGTGTGTTGGGAAGTTGAGTTAACCTTGGGTTCTAGGGTGTCAGTTAGTTCCTTGGTGAGAGGATGTCAAATTCAGATTGGAGACATGACCACCACAGCTGACCTACATATCACACCACTTTTATCCTACGATGTTGTTCTTGGAATGGATTGGCTTTATGCCCATAGTGCCAAGATGGATTGTAGGTAGAATAAGATTGAGTGTGTAGATGATTTTGGTGTGTCTTCGATTATCTTAGGAGTTCAGAGACATATATCTCTTCATGTGATTTCTTCTATGCAGTTTAAGTAGTGCATGTGAAAGGGTTGTCAGTTATTTTCCATCACCATCATTGATCGAGAGGAGGAGGTTGAGAAGGATCCTTCCCTTGATGACCATCCTATCTTGCAGGAGTTTGTAGATGTATTCCCTTCAGAGCTACCTAGTATGCCACCACCTAGAGTGGTGTATTTTCATGTTGATCTTGTGCCAGGAGAAGATCCTATATCTTGAGCACCATACGTGATGACTACCCATGAGCTTAATGAGCTCAAGATTTAGTTAGAAGAGCTCTTGGAGAAAGGTCACATTCATCCTAGTGTATTGCCTTGGGGTGCACCACTTATCTTTGTTAAGAAGAAGGACAAATCTCTTAGGTTGTGCATGGATTATCGACAGTTGAATAAGGTGACCATCGAGAATCGATATCCACTTCCTAGGTTAGATGACTTGTTCAATCAGATTCAAGGTGCTCGTGTGTTCTCTAAGATTCGCTTAAAGTTAGGGTACCATCAGTTGAGGATTATGGAGAGTAACATCCACAAGATTGTGTTCCATACATGCTATGGCCATTATGAGTTCACCGTGGTTCCTTTTGGACTCATGAATGCTCCAGCTGTGTTCATGAGTCTCATGAATGGAGTGTTCTGCTCTTTCTTGGATAAATTTGTGGTAGTATTCCAGGATGATATTTTGATCTACTCTCAAGATGAGCATGAGCATGAGGAGCATTTGAGGTAGGTTCTACAGTTTTTGAGGGATAATCAGTTATTCAGCAATTTATAATTAGTGTGAGAGAGCTTTTCAAGATCTCAAGCAAGAACTCACTAGCGCACCTATCCTTGTAGTGCCAGATCCTTCAATAGATTTTGTGGTTTGCACAGATGCATCTCTGGATGGTATTGGAGCAGTCCTTATGTAGGGTGGTTGAGCTATTTTCTATGAGTCTAGGAAACTCAAGACTCATGAGCTTAACTACCCTACCCATGACCTTGAGCTTGCAGTAGTGGTGCATGCTTTGGTGAGATGGAAGAATTTTCTTTTGGGTCATAGATTCGAGCTTCACTCAGATCATCAGAGTTTGTAGTACATTTTCACTCAGCCAAATCTCAATGCTAGGTAGAGGAGATGGATGGAGTTCCTTTGTGAGTATGAATTTGATGTTCACTACATTAAGGGTAAGGATAATGTAGTTACAGATGCCTTGAGTAGGAGACATCATGAGTTATCATCTATCTCTTCTAGCATAGATTTAAGAGGACGCATTTTGCAGAACTTGCAAGAGGATGGATTCTATTTTGAGGTTTGTCAGATGGTTCAGTCACAGAGACCCCTTGAGGGGAAGTTCTCAGATTACGCTCTTGAGTTTGATGGTCTTCTTTTCCATAGAGGACGCATCTATGTACCTTCTTCCAGTGGGTTGTGTGACTTGATTGTTCTTGAGACTCATAGAACTCCTTATGCAGCACACCATAGAGTCAAGAAGTTACATGTAGATTTGAGGCAGCTTTTCCATTGGCCGGGTATGATATTGCACATTGTAGAGATTATGGCTAGATGTTTGGAGTGCCAGAGATTTAAGGCAGAGCACCACCATCCAGGTGGGCTTCTTCAACCGCATGAGGTACCTGAGTGGAAGTGTGATATTATATCCATAGATTTTGTTGTTGGCCTTCCTATTTCTTCCTGTCACCATGATGCTATTATGGTGACATTGGATAGGTTGACTAAGGTAGCCCACTTCTCACCCATTTGTACTACTTTCACAGCACCTGCAGTGGCACATGTATTCTTGCGGGATATCGTCAAACTTCATGGTGTTCCTCATAAGATTATATCTGATAGAGATTCTCTTTTCACATCATCCTTTTGGAGAGAGTTAAAGTCAACATTGGGCACCAGGCTCAATTTTAGCACAACTTGTCACCTTGAGATAGATGGTCAGATTGAGAGGGTTAATCAAGTATTAGAGGATATTCTTCATATGTATGTGATGGATCACTAGACCAGATGGGAGGAGTACTTGCACTTGGTGGAGTTTTCCTATAATAATGGATATCATTCATCTTTGGGTATGCCACCTTATCAGGCCTTGTATATGGTAGACCTTGTAGGACACCTTTGAGTTGGGATAGGATTGAGGATAGAGTAGCTATGGGACCACAGTTAGTCAAGGAGATGGAGAAACAAGTAGAATTGATTAGGAAGCATCTTAGAGAGGTTTAGGATAGACAAAAGAAGTATGTGGATGCAAAGAGGACTGATCATGTCTATATGGTTGGAGACAAAGTCTTCTTGAGAGTGCGACTGCATAAGAGCCCAATCCATTTTTGAAGGGTTCTAAGCTTGCACCTCATTTTGTTGGACCTTTCGAGATCTTAGAGAGGATAGGTCCAGTTGTCTATTGACTAGCTCTGCCACCTATCCTATCGCGTATCCACTATGTATTTCATGTTTCTGCTTTGAGGAAGTATATCTATGACAAGTCTCACATAATTTATTGGGATGCTTTACAGGTGGAGTCAGACGGACAACTAGCATTGGAGACCATACGTATTTTGGCTCACAGGATGTTGGCCCTTCGAGGTCAAGAGTTGGACTAGGTTAGGGTCCAGTGGGATTGCTATGATGAGGTTACGACATCATGGGAGGATGTGACATAGATGAGAGCAGAGTATCCCCATCTTTTCGATGAACTCCAAGAGGAAGTTCATGCCTAGGGGGGAGGATGTGAGGCCTCACCCCATGCCATCATTTCATAGCAGTTTATTTTCCATCTTATGACTCTTGTTTATGCTCTATTTTATCATATTAGACTATTTGGACAAAGAAATTATATTTTGATACTATGTGATGACCTATGGTTATGTGATGATGATTTAGGACCTTACCATTGTGCTTAATTATTAGTTCCTGAGTATAGTATTTGATGAATTTTTGATTTAAGTTTGATGCTTTAATTTTACACTTATGTTAGGAGAATTTATGAGAGATGATCATGATTATAATGTTAGGTGAATTAATATGCTTTTAAATGTTAGAAATGCAATGTTGAAAACTATGAGAATTATCATGAGAAGCAGTTAGAAATTTATGATGTTAGGAATGTGATTTTGAGATGTATTCTATTTACATATATACATGTTATTGACATTTCATGAGCTACTGATATTTTGTCAAGTGTGCAGGTAAGACCATGGTTATATCAGGGGAAATTAAAGATGGATACTTGTAAAAATCATGTTAAGCCAAGGTTATCTCCAAGGGGAGAAATTAACTTTGTTGTAATGTTTAATTGTTGTAAAGTGATGCATGGTTGTATTTATTTGATTTTGTTTATTTTTATTTTATTATTAGTCCACTTGGCATGCCATGTGTATCGTGATGTGTTGTGATTTATTTGTGGTGTCAATTGACACATGTTATGTGAGTTGGCATGACCAAGTGCTTTATGTGAGTGAGTGTTCTTCTATTTTTAGGAGCCTTGAGTGGGAATCTCATTCATTTTTGTGAGTTATCTTTAGGTGGTCTTTTGAGAGGCATTTAGTGACCCTATAGGGTAGTGGAGGTTAAAAATAGACTACCCCATAGGTGTTCCATGTGTTGGGGGTCAAATTTTGACCATTAAGATATATTTTGGCTATTTTTGCCCCTCCAAAAGATGCTCTTTAGAAAAGTGACGAAAATTTGAGATGCATGCCAAGCCCTCTCCTCATTTTGAATTTTGAATTTTGAATTTCCCCCTCTTGATTGAAGGGATTAGGGTTTGCCTTATTAAGGATTGGAGGGAAAATTAGAGGGTAATTGCCCACTCTCCAATTTTGGAGACTTGTGAGATTGTATTAGATTTTTTTGGTGGTTGCTTAGCAAGGAGGAGGCTTATAGGTGGAAGCTCATCTCAACCCAAATTTCCATTAGCTTGGATTGAGGTAGGGTCTTGGACACTCTTGTTCATAATGTTATGTGCATAATTTACTTTCTTGTGTTGTGTGAATGCTAAGTGTTGTAAGTAATTGTTTGGCATCTTAGTCTATGTATGCATGTGGTTTTTCCTTTCTTTTGTTGCATTTCTTTTTTGGGGTGTGCAAGGCCAAACTCACCCTTGGGAGGGAAGAGAGCCTTGATGGGTGAAGGGCTAGAGTTGGGACTACCCATCTAGTGTAGAGTCCTTCCTCAAGGAGGAAGGGGATAAGGCATGGATGTATAGGAATCCATGTTGCCATCCTTGTGTGTACTATTTGGGGGTCATAAGGGTGTTGATATTGTGTTGATTTGTGAAATGTTGATGGTTGTATCTTTGGCCTTGTGAAGGAAATACGAGAAAAATTTTAGGCTTTGTGTAAGGCAGGTTTATTCTTGTATATTGGCATTCTCCTATTTGGGTAGATTCGACCTTCACCCCTACTATGGGTCCAAGGTGACCCATTGTATGCATAGCCATGGGAATGAAATTTGGTGTTCTTGTTTGGTTGTTGGTTTTTTTTGTGTATGTGCTTGATGTATGCTTGTAAATCCCCTATCCATTTTTGTTTCCCCTAGCTCGGGGGTGGCCATGAAATGGCCTAGGTTGGGAGGTGAGCCTCCATGGTCTGTTGATTTGTTATTTTGCATATTTCTAAAGGCTTGGCTTGCTGGTTTTCATGGAGCCAATGGGATTTTGGATAGACTTCCTTCATGTTAATAGAGTATTGATTGGCTTGATGCCTTGTGAAAGTTGTTTTAATAGGGCTATGTTAAAACACCCAACATTTGAAATGCTTGTAATAGATAGTTGGTTAATTTATTTTCCTCAATCTCAAGAACTAAAATGAATATGAGAAGATGTATTAATTTTCCTTTATGTTAGAAAAGAAGTGTTAGCAATGATGTTTAAGGTTAAATGAGAGGAATGTAAATGCTATGTTGTTGTTTTTGATACTTGCAAAGAAAGAAAAGATATCGTTAATCTATGATTTCTTTTTTTCAAAAAGTTTTTTTATACATATGTGTTTAATCATTCCCTTAAAAGAGGATTTATTTTCATTTTATGAAAAATTTTCAAATAAAATAAATGTTCATTAATATTGTTGCCTTGACTTGGAAAAATCAGATTTATTAATTCTTTTTAAATGATAGCATTAAAATGTATCTAGAGCTAGCTATGTCATCTCTATGTTAATCTGGAAGAAAACAAATTAAAATGGATATGTACATAGATGTGTATGTTGATAATGCTTTTTATTATGTCTATGCTTCTCTATGATCTTTTTATTAAATAAATGTAAATATATTAATACACACTTATATATCTCGCTACATATATAAGTGTATTAATATACTACATATAATTTTATCGTAGCAAATTGTACAATAAAATAAATCTAATTACAATTAAGTTTCTTTTAAAAGAAAGTAATGCTTCGTTTTGATCATAAATATATATATATATATATATATATATATATATATATATATATATATATATAATCATTGTTACTTAACAATTTATGGTAGCCTTATACGTTGGCACCATTTCTTTTGTTCTAGAATAAAATATAAATGATTTTATATATATATATAATTTTATATAAAACGCACCTTTATATCTCATAGTTAATAAAACATGGCATGAAAATTATTGAAATGAAATCTTATGCAAAGTAAAAACATTGCTTTTGTCCCTTTTGAATACCGTAGCTTTTATTAAAAAGTAATAATAAATTTTTTTAAAAAAGTGTATGAATTTTGAAAATCTTTCGAAACCCTAGAGCGGGGGTTCCCCGATAGCACTGTGTGGGAGTCATTGTTGCTGGTGACAACAGCCGCAGCGAGCAGTGGCATCACCACTGGCTCCAACGGCTAAGACCAGTGCACAGTGGTGGTGCTACTACCATGTGCGGTTTCGGCCGCTACGTGCAGTGGCTCATGCACTATTGTTGCCACTATTGCCTTTGTGTGCCCGTTAAAGGAGTCAGCCCGTAAACAGCCGGTGACCCATTAAATTAAATTAAAAAAAATTATTTAGCACACGCATCTCATTTAATATTAATGTTTGGATAAAACGTACATCCTACCACTTGCATGTTAGCATAGTAAAGATTTAAGCTTTCAGATTTAAATCAATCAATCACAGCATTTATTCCAAAAAAAAAAAAATATATAAACTATATGCTTAATAGCATAAATTTTTTTTGTATAAACCCATATTTGTCTTAAGATATTATGACTGGCATGTTCATACTTTCGAGTGTATCTTTCAGATTAGGATACTTATATTTGTAGGTTATCTTTTGATAGAGACCTACTTAATGGTAAAGGACCACTACCTATGATAGGCATATAATGCATTTGACCCTGGGATCCAATCCCTGTGCTCCCATCGTGAAGCCTAGACCTTTGACTGTATATGCTCAAGTACATATGGAAGTATACACATGCTAGGGTGTGTGTATACATCTATGTATACTTGGGAGTATACTCTATTCCTTCATCATACTCTCAATCTTTGGCCAACCTACAAATCCAAGACAACACATGAAATGTGAATGAAGAAAAGTTAGAGATTAGAGTTTTGGGCCTTGTTTTATTTTGGCCCAAACCCTAATTTCATTTAGGGTTTGGTTGACTTTTTGGAGCATGGATTTTTATTTAATTTAATTTAATTTTATTTAATTCATTGAAATATCCTGCATTGATGAAGAAAGTGGATTATTTATTTATTGGACTATATTCATATCTTTCTCTTTTAATTCTTTAAGTTATGTAATACTTTTTATTATATAATTTGCCTTTGATTTTCAAGTCCCCTATTATTAGGGATTTGATTTGATTTTTGGTATAAGGTATTATTTAGATACTTTATTTCAAAATTATTCATTTGGTGTGTAATTTTCGATCCTTTTATTTACTTAAATTATTTATTTATTTTAGTTTGAGATAATGAATTTTTAATAATGTATCTTCATTTTGTTAACTTAATTATTTAATTAAATGACCCATATTTAACGTACTATTATTTCTCGTGGTTATTATTTCTTCTAAGGAGTTTATTAATTCTTATAATCCCTAGGGGGGGCCTAGGTATGATAATGATCCCTAACAATTATTATTGAATTAATAAATATGACTCTATTTTAATGTTTTAAATAACTGTGTGTCTCACTTTATTCTTATATAAATTAAATTAGGGAAATTTAATATTAATTTATTTAATTAGTATTATTGTCTTATTTGTGAAGTTATTTAATTTAGGGATTTGTCTCTTGTAATCTCGTTATGATTAACCCTATTCAAGGGTTTTAATAGACCAATGCACCTAAAGTATAGGGGATGTCGGCAAGCCAGCGCGTGCCACAATTTTTCCTTATGAGTTAAGAGTGTTGGTTGGTGTTTTGTTTCTCGTGTTTTAGTGCACCTTAGTTTTCTATCTAGTAGTTAGTTTCTTTAGAAAAAAAAAATTGTTGTGTGTATTTTGCCCTAATTTTGGGCATGACAAAACCAATCCTTTAAACAAAGCTTCTTGCCTCTGCAATAGTGCAATCTCCTGGCCTGATACCTCTTTACTCACCTAGGGTCTACTTGCAATAATATCTCCTCTGCATAAAAATAACCCTAAGACTATATTTACACTAATTACAATGTTCCCTCCTTGATTCCAAGTGGCCATGGTGATTCAACCACGGGAACTCAAGGAGCCATATTTACATGGTTGGCACTATTTAGGACAATGACCCAGGAAAACTTAAATAATTTACAAGATGAAAAAGAAATGATTCAAACTTCTAAAATGATGTCACAAACTTTCATTACATAAAAAATAGTAAAACTTCAATGCATTATAGTAGTCCAATCAATCCATTAAAGTTGGATGATGGCTCAAAAGTAGTTCTCTCACATAGAATTCAGTGCTCCTTGATACTCAATATGTACAGTCTAACAACCAACCCCTAGATTAGGGTTTATTTAACCTTATATAGGTCATCCCCACATGCTCAGACCCTAAGGTTGAGATTTGAACCTCATTAAAATCTTTCCAACATTTTAGGAAATGTTGTCATGACAACATTGCAAAGTTGTCATGAGCAACTCTTACAAATTTTGCAAAATTGACTTTCTTCTATCCTAACTTGTTCAACTTGACCCAAAATCAATTCCTCGGTTCCTAAAACACTTAAAAACTACTAAATAATATCTTTTCCTTCAATTTGGGATCTTGGCCAAAGTTTGACCTGTTGGATATTGCTAATGCATGGGATGGTGATTGAGATATTCTATATGTTTAATCACTACATTACTGAATGGGTAGTCATACTGTTGTTATTTTTTGGTTTGTCACTCATGTCAACATATGTCTTTGTGAAGAATACATGCTAATTGTGACAGTGTACGAACACTATACGAATGTTTTAGAACATGCGAAGATAGATGAAAGTATAGGAATATGTTGTGATCTTATATCCAAGATTGCATCATGTAATGTTTCATACTGAATGAGTTATAGATATTTTGGTGAGGATTGGTTCCTAAACAATGACAGTGAAAACTGACAGAATGAGTCTCTAAGTTTTTGGTATATCTTATAGAAGATATGGATTAATTTCATGAAAGATTAAGAGGTGAAATACAAGGTACTAAAGGATGTTTGTTGATTAGTGCAAGTTACAGAATGATTAGATGACATTAGCTATGGTGTGCGATCTGGAGAAGACCTTCTTGGAAGTTGACCTTAGAGATGTAGCGTGTATTTTGTTTGGAAAATGTAAATTAAGGATGTCAGTCCTTAATTGTTGTAATAGAATCATTGTATACTTATTTTAGGTACCGTGTGTATCTTAGAAAGAGTTTATGTAATTAGAAAAGCCTAATAGGCCGACCTGATCATGTAGAATGTAATAGGTTATATATGTAAGATCTTTTCTTTGGGAAAAGACATGGCGAATGTATATGTAATATAAAAGGAATTAGAAGAGCTGAAAACTTGAGTATGTTGGATGTAGAGAAGAGGATTACTGATGAAATTCATTGCAACTGATCAAGCAAAGATAGTTGCTGGAAAATAGTTCAAAATATTGTGTATGTCTCTATATACACCTGGTGTGACTAGTGTGTTCTGAAGGTGGATTTAACCTTCTTTAGGAAGTGAGCCTGGGTAGTGAGTCCACCCTTCATTCTTGACTCCTAATAGGGTTTGTCCTCTAACAAGGACTGTATACTGTAATGTTTGAATAAGATATAAACATGGCTAAATCTTCTAACAAGGATACTATACTCTCAGTACATCATTTGTGGATGCTAATTCCCACTGGGATTTTTACCTTTAATAGGGTTTCTCCAAAACCAACATATTGTGTTGTTGTGTTAGCATTCATTATATTCATTGGATCTGATATTGTTGCTATACAAAGTTTAAAGTTTAATAATATATCATACAACTGATTCAACCCCCCTCTTTGTTGTATTGTGGACTATTATTACTAACAATTGGTATCAGAGCTACTGGTCCTTAGAGAGAAAGCTTAACAACTTGAGGTGATTTTGGAGATGGTGTTCTACAGGAAGGATAGTCCAAAATTTGATCCTAAAAATTTTGACAGTTGGAAGAACAAGATGTGAACTCACTTGTTTCATTTAGGCATTGACTATTGGTTGATTACAAGGAACATGATAGCTATAGTGTCCAAAGATGAGTTAACAATAGCTACCGAGGATGAAAAGAAGATATTTTAACTTAACATGATTGTAAGGGAAGCATTGATCAACGCATTCTCTGAAGGAGAATTTACTAAAGTTAAAGACTTGGATTCAGCATTCTAGATTTGGGAAAGATTAGAAGCACTATATGAGGGAGATAGGTATACCAAATAATTAAAGTTACAAAACTAGAAGACAAAGATGGAGAAGCTACAAATGAATGAGGATGAAAGCATTAGGGCTTATGTCCAAAGGGTTACAGAAGTTGTAGTTGGAATAAAAAATTGTGGAGGCACTTATGATGAAGAAGAAGTTATTGTGAAGATCCCTAGATCATTGACACCTCTTTACAAGTTCAAGGCTATGTCTATTCAAGAAACTATACCTTTAACTCCAAACTTTAGTAGAGAGATGTTAATTGCAAAATTAACTACTTTTGAAGCTACAGAATTGGGAGACTCTGTACTAAAGTTGAGTCTACATTTAAAGCATTTGCAGATAAGAAGATAATGTCTACACTTTCAAGCACTAGTAGTGAAAACCTAAAGGAAGAGCTCGGTGAATATGTTGAGGAATGGGAACAAATAATGGTTGAAGAAAGAAATATGGACAAATTTTTTGCACTGAGTGCTAGGAGAGAAAAAAGAGGTAAGGGTAAATTTTAAGGCAAATTACTATTGAAATGTTTTTCATGTAATAAGGTAGGTCATTTTTCATCTAGATTTCCTACAAGAATTCCTAAATACAAGCTTAAATTCTTCAAAAAGGATAAGAAATGTTATTATGCTAGTGAAGGTATTTCTGATGATGATGATTAGAGTAATCTTTAAGAAACACCACTCTTAAAAAAGATATAAAATCTTGGCGAATCTTTCATTTTCTTGAAAAAAAATTTAATTTTTATTAGCGAATCTCTCAATTTTTTTGAAAAAAAAGTATTGTTATTGGCGATTATTTTTTAATACAATTTTTTTGTAGAAAATATTGGTGAATCTCAAACAATAAAAATAAATTAATTAATCACCATGGTGAATACTTCTATTGAAAACAATCGAATTCTTATAGAAAATTATTAGGCTTAATGTAGAAATCTTTGATGGGTTTAAGGAATAGACTCTGTAATAATTACTTGCTACCATTTATTTAAAATATAATCTAATAACCTCATTATATTGTGTGAGACAAATGTATTGATACTTTTAAATACTAATGGGGCCCAAAATTTTTTCAAGACCATTGATTTATATTGAGATCAACAATCCGAATAAAATTTTAGCTCCCATAAGAATTACAAACCAAATAGTAAGATTTTTTCCTCAGAATATAATGAGGGTCACTAGATTATACTTTAAGTCGGTAAAATGGAAACTAAAAGTTGGTGATAGATCCCTACAGTAACTAATAATCATGATATATTATTGGAGAATTAATTTAAATTTCTACAATAACTTATAAAATTTCTGTGAATAAAATCTAACCATGTGTTGAATATTGTGGAGAATTTTCAAGTTCAAGTTTTTTATAAAATAAATTATTTTGTGATTTGAATATTTCTAAATCAAAATTTTGTAAAAATGTGGTGATTTAGGTTGCCTTAAATCTTGAATTATTAGCCACATTTGGATTCTAAAATTTCCAAAATTAACCAATTGGCGAATATTAGCCACTAAAAATTACTATGATGATAATCTAGATTATGAAGAGATTAGATTTGTTTCTATTAGAGATGAACCAGTACATGAGGAAAAAGATTTAGTATCTCATGTTGATAAGAAATCTGAATGGTTCATAGACAGTGGTTGTTCACATCATATGACTAGAGATAAAAACTTTTTTTTGTTAAATTAGTAAAGTATGATGGTGTTGTTGTGAGGTTTGGAGATAATCTTCCTAAACCTATTATAGGAGTAGGATCTATTACTCTAGATGGAAAAAATAATACTGATAATGTACTACTTGTTGATGGACTCAAGCATAACTTATTGAGTGTTGGTTAGTTGATGGACAAAGAGTTTCAGTTACAATTCAATGATGGAAAATTCTTTATCAGGAGCAAGGTAGGAAAGTTGATTGCAACTGGTAGGGTATGTGCAAGATCATGGTATGCCAAAAAGTGGCAATGTGAAAAAAGTCCTGATTGATAAACTCTTTGAAAAATAACTATAACTTTTGAAAAATATAACATTTTTGAAATCTGAAATATACATCACATTCTATACTTCACCTAATACAATAATAATAAACAATTCTTTCAATTTGATAAAGTTTAGACTAAGTTAAGGTGGTCAGACATGAGAGTTTTTATATGCAGGAAAATTTGTAGCAGAAAAATCATAATTAATTATTTACTTGGATAAAAATACAAAACAATATACATCACATCCATACATGAGTCTAATACTTTTATCTAGAATTTTATAAAAAAATGTTATCATTTGATTTTGTTTAATGTGGTCAGAGATACACCTACTTGTTATCTTTCTAGTCCTGATTGATAAACTTATTGAAAAATAGCTATAACTTTCAAATTGTATAACATTTTTGAAATCCAAAATATGGGTGACATTCTACGGTTTTCTGACTACAAGAAAAATAAAAAAAGTTTTTAATTTGATAAATATTAGACTAAGTTAACGTGGTCAGACACAAGGGTTTTTGTATTCTCGAAAAGTTGTAGAAGAAAAATAATAATTAATTATTTACTTGGAAAACAAATTACAAAAAAATATGTGTCACATCTAGACATGATTCTACTACTTATATCTAGAATCTTGTAAAACAAAATTATCATTGAAATTTTTGTACTACTACATTGAAATTTTAAATTTTTTCTTATTTTTTTCCTACACCTACTTCTTAAAATTTTAAATACACCTACTTCTTATTTTTTTCCTAAAATTTTTGTACTACTACATTGAAATTTTAAATTTTAAACATAAAGAAAAATTGTTTTTCAAAAAAGGCCTAGTATCTTAGAAACTAAATTAAAAAATTCTACAGATTCTCTTCTTACATATTTTTTATATAATATTTATAACTTATTCAAATTTTTATGTCAACTTGCCTAAACCTGATTTTTTGAATTTTCATTGCCACTTAAGGGCCAAGTTTGGCATACCATGATCCTGCACATATCGGGTACTAAATCTAGAGGTAGTGTATTTGAATTTAATAGATCTGGAGCCTCTTGTTTTGTTGCAAAGGTAGATGACAGTTGGTTATGGCACAAAAGGTTTTGTCATGTTAACTTTGACAATATTGTGAAGGAAAGTTTGACCAAAGCAGTAAGGGATATACCGAAGATTGTGAAACCATCTAACACTGTATGCAGAGAATGTGTTATGGGAAAATATAAACTAGAAGCAACTATAAGAGAAAAGCATTTACATCAAAAGAAAAGTTGGATCTGGTACATATAGATCTATGTGGACCTACAAGGACAAAATCATACTATGGTGAAAGGTATTTTATACTTTTTGTTGATGACTTTTCTAGGATGATGTGGGTTACTTATTTAAGAGAAAAATCAGAAGCTTTTGATAAATTAAAATTGTTCAAAGAAAAAGTAGAGAATGAATTAGGTTTAAAGATAAAATGTTTGAGGTTAGACAGAGGTGGAGAATTTACTTCATACTTGTTCAATTCATACTGTAAAGAGTATGGAATACAAAGACAAACATCTTCTCCTAGGACTCCACAAAAGAATGGGATAGTTGAGCAAAGAAACAAGACTATACTTGATGCTGCTAGGACAATGCTGATTGAAGAGAATGTATCTCATGTGCATTGGAGAGAGGCTGTTGGAACAACTGTGTACATACTAAATAGAATTCAAATCAGAGAAGGCACAAGTAAGACTCCTTATGAATTATGGTTTAATCATACTCCTACTGTAAAATATTTTAGAATATTTGGTAGTAAGTGTTATATCAAGAGAGATGATGAGATACCTAAAAGTTTGATGCTATAAGTGATGAAGAAATCTTCCTTGGTTGCTCTAATAAGAGAAAGGCTTACAAATGTTTCAATCTGAGATTAAGAAAAATGATTGAAAGTAACAATGTGAAGATAGATGAAAATTTTCAGATACAAGAGAGAATGTATGATTGTAATCAGGTTACAAAGATCAAAGAGGTTGTTGCTACATAAGAAGAAGAAATTGTTGAGACTGAGTGCAAAAATGAAGCCTGTGATGATGACAAAGAAAAGACTACTAAGGTTCCTAAAACATCGAGGTATGTAAAGAAAAATCATCTTGAAAATCAAATTACTGGCAATATTAATCAAGGAATATTAACTAGATCAAAAGTTAGAGAAGAAATTTGTTTGGTTTCTCAAGTTGAACCAAAGAATATAGATGAAGCTTGCAGAGATAAATCTTGGATAAATGCTACGAAAGAAGAGTTATATCAGATAAAGAAGAATGACACTTGGGAATTTGTTCCTAGACCTAAGAACAAAAATGTGATAGGAACTAAATGGGTTTTCAAAAATAAAATGAATGAAGGAACTGTAGTAAGGAACAAAGCAAGACTGGTATGTAAAGGCTAATCACAACAAGAGGGCATAGCCTTTGAAGAAACATTTTCTCCTGCTGCTAGAATAGAAGTTGTAAGACTATTCTTGTCTTATGCTGCACATAAAAACTTCAAAGTGTATCAGATGGATGTAAAATTTGTATTCCTAAATGGAGATCTTGAAGAAGAAGTATATATAGAACAACTTGATGGATTTCTTTTATGCGAAGATAGGGACATGGTATGTAAGTTGAAAAAAGCTTTTTATGGGATGAAGCAAGATCCAAGGGATTGGTATGCAAGGTTAGAATAATACCTACTTCATCTTGGATTCATAAAAGGTAATGATAACAATAATTTGTATTTAAGAACTAGTGGGTATGTGCAAGATCATGAGGGGCCAAACTATGCCCTTAAGTGGCAATGAAAAATCAGCAAATCAGAGTTAGTCAACTTGACGTGAAAATTTCAACTAGCTATGAACCTAATATCAAAAATTTAAAAGAATAGAATCTATATAAAATTGAATTTAGTTTCTAAACTACTAGGCCTTTTTTGAGAAAAAGTTAGTATGATTGGTGAAAAGTATAGATTTCAATGCAATGATACAAAAATTTTAGGAAAAAAATAAGAAGTAGGTGTATGTCTTACCACCTTAATCATTATCAAATGATAATATTTTATTATAAGATTTTATATATAAGTAGTAGACTCATGCCTAGATGTGACACATATTTTTTTGTAATTTTATTCCAAAAAAATAATTAATTATGAATTTTTTGCTACAACATTTTCAGAATAAAAAAAATCTCGTGTCTGACCACCTTAACTCATTCAAAACTTTACAAAATTCAAAAAAAATAAAAATTCCTTATAGTAGGTGAAGCATAGAATGTGACACATTTTTTGAATTTCAAAAATGTTATACCATCTAAAAGTTATAGTCATTTTTCAATCAGTATATAAATCAGCACTTTAGAGGTAGCTCAATTAGAAAATAACTAATAATTACTTACCGAATTCAAAATTTGATAGCAATTATATCGATAGAAAGCTGATAATCTCCTTAAGATACCCTTTTTGTTTTATCAAATTCGGGTGGAAAAAAAGTCGTCAGCTACATTGTCAAAGTTTTGAACTGACATTGCCACTTTTTGGCCCCTCATGATCTTGCACATACCCTAGTGAAGATGGAGTTCTGATAATAGAAGTCTTTTTTGATGATATTATCTTTGGAGGCAATGATGATCTATGTGAGAAATTATCTATAGAAATAGAAAATGAATTTGAGATGTCCATGATAGGTGGAATGAAATTCTTTCTTGTACTGCAAATAATTGAGAATAAAGATGGTATTTTTATCTCTCAAACTAAATATCTTAAAGAAATGTTGATTTTTTTTGGAATGGAAGACTGCAAACCAGTTGGAACACCTATGGTAACTGGTAACAAAATGATAATTGATGATGAATTACAAAGTGTTTTTTGGACCAAGTACATATCCATGGTTGGAGGACTACAATATCTAACTCACACCAGACCAGATATTGCTAATGTTGTTGGAATTACGGCTAGATATCAGGCAGAATGAAAAGAGACACATCTAGCTATTGTGAAGAGGATATTCAAATATCTACAAAGAACAATTGAATATGGCCTATGGTATGATATGAAAGATAGTTTTAAACTTCATGATTATACTAATACTGATTGGGCAGGAAGCATTGATGACATAAAAAGTACTAGTGGTGGTGCATTTTTCCTTGGGAAAAAGTTGGTTTCATGGCTAAGTAAGAAGCAAGATTGTATAGCCCAATCCACTGCGGAATCAGAGTATGTTGCTGCTACTATAAAATGCACTCAAATTGTTTGGATGAAGCAAATGCTGAAGGATATTGGAATCACTTTTGATGAGCCAGTGGTTATCCACTGTGATAACACCAGTACAGTGAATATGTCAAAGAACCCAGTGATGCATTCTAAGACTAAACATATTTCTATCAAGTATCACTTCCTGAGAGACAAAGTGGCAGAGAAGGAAATAAAGCTAGAATATATCAGCACAAAGGAACAAATTGCAAACATCTTTAAAAAGCCACTACCAAAAGATACCTTTGAATATCTCAGAGGTATGCTTGGGGTTCAAGCCCCTCCTAGTTAGAATTAAATGATGCAGGGATGCATCAATCCAGAGGTCTTAAGAGCATTATCATAGTCTGGACTGGATGTAGGGATCTACTCCTTAGGGGGAGTGATCGTGAGAGAAAGGTATTGGAGAAAAGCTGATGACTCATGGCACCATTTTCCATTGTTTTCAAAGGGGGAGTGTTTCTATGAGAAAATCCCTATTGTATGGGGAGATTGTATGAAAGAATACAACTCGGGTATAGGACTTTTAGATTGATAAAAACTTTGGGATAGATTTTCCCATATGTTGAAATCAATGCCAAAGGGGGAGATTGTTGGATATTGCTAATGCATGGGATGGTGATTGATATATTCTATATGTTTAATCACTATGTTACTGAATGGGCAGTCATACTGTTGTCATTTGTGATTTGTCACTGATGTCAACATATGTCTTTGTGAAGAGTATAAGTTGATTGTGATAGTGTGTGGACATTGTACAGATGTTTTAGAACATGCGAAGACAAATGAAAGTACAGGAAGATGTTGTGATCTTATATCCAAGATTTTATCATGTATTGTTTCATACTGAATGAGTTATAGATGTTTTGGTGAGGACTGGTTCATGAACAGTGACAGTGAAAACTGATAGAGTGAGTCTTTGGGTTTTTGGTATATCTTATAGAAGATATGGATTAAGTGCATGCGAGATGAAGAGGTAAAAGATAAGGTACTAAAGGATGTTTATTTATTAGCACAAGGTACGAAATGATTGGATGACATTAGCTATGGTGTGTGATCTGTTAGGATTAACAAGATAGAAATAACAATTACATGCAAATATAACCAATATCAATAAACAATAAACCACACAGAAGAGAACACAATACACAAACATTTAACGTGGTTCACCTAATCCCTGGGCTATATCCACCAATAGCGAGTCCAATATTATTATTATCAAGTGATTACAACCTTATTACAATTCGTAATCCCTTATAGCTCAATTTGACCGCATGTACTAAAATCATACATTATGAAATTCCTAACCCTTAGCCATATTATACAATATTTTTCCATTTTAGGGTTAGAATTAGTTACAATTATGTCAGCCCAAAAATAGCCAAAAATATGTCAACTTCAAAAAAATTTGCCTCGTGGGCTGGGCCCCCGAACCCCCGCTCGAGGTCCGGCGAGGTCGTGAGGAAAAGTGTACAATACTTTCCTGGATAGTACTTTCCTAATCAGTCACCACAAGCTAACAATTTTCCACTTGGTGACTATTTAGTATCCACACTAAAAAAGCTCCCACTTGGAGACTGATCCTATAGCAATACCACTACCATATGAGGCTCCCACTGGATCGAACCACCCTAGACTCAGCTATTCCTTTATTTTGTTCAGTCTAGAAGACCAACTGAAGCTGAACATGAGTTCAACTTCTCCCTTGTTACTACCTTTGTAAACATATCTGCTGGATTATCATTTGTATGAATCTTTTCCAGCTTTAACTTCCCATCATCCAAAAATGACCGAATGAAATGGTACCGCAACTGTATGTGTTTGTCTTTGAGTGCAAAGAATAATTCTTCACAAGATGAATGGCACTTTGGCTATCTATATGAAAAAAATTATATGTCTATGGATGTCCCAATTCTTCCATGAAGAATTGAAGCCATATCATCTCCTTGCCTACCTCTATAGCAGCAACATACTCTACCTCTATAGTGGATAAAGCAACCACCTTTTGTAGTCAAAAAATCTAACTCACTGTTGTCCCACCAATAGTAAATACATAGCCTGTAGTACTGCACCTGCTATCTATATCTCCTACCAAATCTGAGTCAACATAGCCTTGTACAGTAGTAGTAGAACCCCCAAAGTGTAAACACTTACTAGATGTACCTCTCAAATATCTAAGAATCCATTTGACTACATTCCAATGCTCAATACTAGAGTTACTCATATATCGGCTAACGACTCCCATTGCATGTACAGTATCTGGCCTCGTACATACCATAGCATACATTAAGCTCCCTATAGCTGAAGCATATGGTAACTTAGACATTTTTGCCTCTTTTTTTGATGTCTTAGGATACATCTCCTTAGTCAATTTCAAATGGCCAGGCAAGGTGTGCTGATAACTTTGGCATTCTCCATAGCAAAACGTTGCAACACATTCTCAATATAATCAGCTTGAGATAGAGACAACTTCCTATTTTTCCTATCTTTACAAATTTTGATACCAAGGATTTGTTTTGCTGCCCTCAAATCCTTCATAGGAAATGAATGTGCTAACTGTTGTTTCAACCCCTTAATGTGATCCATGTTAGATCCAGCTACAAGCATATCATCAATATATAAACATAAAATAATGTAGTTGTCATCATCCAACCTCTTAAAATAAACACAATGGTCAGAATGACACCAACTGTATCCATGCTCATTCATAAAAGTGTCAAATTTAATATACCATCGCCAAGGTGCTTGCTTCAAGCCATATAAAATTTTTTTGCAATCTGCACACCAAATTCTCCTTACCCTTGTTAGAAAGTAAGTTCCACCAAGATAACTGAGAGGGGAGGGGGGTGAATCAGTTATCTGATAATTATAACTTTTATCAACTTCAACAACATTTGACCATGTAAGAAATATAATTACCAACCATAAAAAGATATTCATACACAATAACACAATAACACAAGATATGTTGACTAGGGAACCTCTTGATCAAAGAGTAAACCCCGGTGGGAATGATGCCCACAAAAGATGCACTAATATGAATATTCCTTGTGAAAGGATGGACTCTATTAGGAGTCTTATGAAATACATTCAGTACATATGAATCCTTGTTAGGAGATTTTGAATCTCTGTTAAAAGATTCTAACCCTGTTAGGAGTTATGGAAGACAGAAGGACCCACTGCCCAAACATCTTCAATGGAAAGATCACTAAACACACTATCCAACTAACCTTAAGATTATTCAATAGAATAATATCAAATATGTTACCTCCTTTCTCACTGTACCAAACCACACTCACTGCTACACTAGATCTCAATTTTAGATCTCTGTACTTCGCATGTCTTCCTTCACAATTTTGCTTTCACAAATGCATTAGCTCTTTTCTCCACTTCATGCATACATTCACATTCCACCATTTATCCTTCATATTACAACAAGGAAAAACATTCTTTCCTTTATACCACACTCAAATAATTACAAATGAGTCGGCACATAATTACAAAATAAAAGTTTCTACACGCTACATCAAAATTACACAAAACTATCGGCTTCCAAATACAATAATTCTCCACTCGTGCAACCTTGAAGTTTGTGTTGTCATACATGTCACTATCAACATGTCTCTAACTTCCCTTTAATTGCACAAAACCAGATTCCATCTTGATTAGGAGATATCATCCGATTTTCACAAACCGCTACTCAGGAACACTGCCTGAATACTGCTTCCACCAAAGTGCTCATAACTTCCATGAATAAATGAATTATTGTCTGCACTCTTAACCATCAAAATATAACATATCAAAGAGTATATCCTGAACATTTCATAGCTCCAACTACAATATACCACATGTTCTAATCCAAACACTGTCTACTTCTCTGCAAGTCTCCAGAAGGTCACTGTGTTGACATCAATGACAATCATAGTCATGAATGCAACAACAACTACTACAGAATGACTGCCAAACATTCAACATTCATTCCTAACAATCTCCCCCATTGGCATTGATGGCAACATAGATGAAAAACATCCAATGTTCCAAAAATCCAATACTGCAACACTGCTGCTCTGACAAACATTTTTGAATCCTCTTCATCAATTAAATCTTGCTTCATTTTCCTATTCAGTTCTCTCCAACAGATGGTACAAATGGTTTTTCATGTACACTTCTCCCCCATTGACATCAATGATAGAAATTTCATCATTATTTCAACAACTCCAATGTCAAAAGACACTATACAAAAAATACATTCACAAGAGTCCTCATGACTCAGCTCAGATACACATACTCCCCCATAGAGGAAGTACCAACATCTAGTCCAGAAGAAAGATTAAGCTTATATACCACTGGACAAATGCAACCAACTGCATCACTACTCAAAAGTAGGTTGGGGCATAACCCCAAGCATACCTCTCAGATACTCAAATGTATCCTTAGGCAAAGGCTTTGTAAATATGTCTGCTATCTGTTCCTTTGTGCTTATGTACTCCAGTCTGACTTCTTTCTCAGCAACTTTCTCTCTTACAACATGATACTTGATCTCTATATGCTTTGTCTTAGAATGTAATACAAGGTTCTTAGACATACTAACTATGCTGGTGTTGTCACAATGTATGACAACAAGCTCAACAAACTTAATTCCAATATCCTTCAGCATTTGCTTCATCCAAATTATCTAGTTACAATTATTTGCTGCTACTACATAATCTGCTTCTGCTGTGCTCTGTGAGATACAATTTTGCTTCTTTCTTAGCCAAGAAACTAATCTTTCTCCAAGAAAAAAGGCTCCACCACTGGTGCTTTTCTCATCATCAATAGTGCCTCCCCAATCAACATCTGTATATGCACATAGGGTAAAATTATCAGATTTTTCATACCACAATCCATAGTCCATTGTGCCTGTTAAATATCTTAGTATCCTCTTTACTGCTGCATAATGTGATTCTCTAGGTTTAGTTTGAAATCTTGCTACAATTCCAACTGAATGTGCTATATCAGGTCTTGTATGTGTCAAGTACTGTAATCCTCCAATCATAGATCTATATTTCTTCTATTCCACTGTCGGTGTTTCATCTGTGCTAGATAGTTTATGTCCACTTACCATAGGTGTTCCAACTAGTTTACAGTTCTCCATTCCAAATCTTTTCAATAAATCATTCAAGTACTTTGTCTGACTTACAAAGATACCATCATTGTTCTGTGTTATCTGTAATCCCAAAAAGTATTTCATCTCACCAATCATACTCATTTCAAATTCTATCTTCATTTCCTCAGCAAATTTGTCACTAGCCTCATCTTCTCCTCCAAAAATAATGTCATCAACAAAAATAACTATAATCAACAAACCATTTTCAATTTCTTTTGTGTATAGATTGCTATCAGCTGTTCCTTTAGTAAATCCCAATTTTAACAAATACTTATCCAGTTTTGCATGCCAAGTTCTAGGTGCTTGCTTTAGTCCATATAATGCTTTCTTTAGTTTACATACCATGTCTCCTTCTTGAGTCAAAGGAAAACCTTTAGGCTACTCAATGTAGACTTCTTCCATTTCACCATTCAGAAATGCGGACTTAACATCCATCTGATATACTTTGAATTTCTTAAAAGCTGCATAGGCCAAAAACATTCTTACTGCTTCAATTCTTGCTACTGGTGCAAAATTTTCTTCATAGTCAATTCCTTCTTGCTATGAGTATCCCTTACATACTAATCTTGCTTTGTTTCTTACTACTTCTTCTTGTTCATTCATCTTGTTTCTAAATACCCATTTAGTTCCAATAACATTCTTATCTTTAGGTCTAGGGTTCAATTCCCATGTCTTGTTCTTTTCAATCTGATCTAGTTCTTCTCTCATAGCATTAATCCAATGTTCATCTTCACAAGCTTCACTAGTAGATTTAGGTTCAATTTGAGAAACTAAACATAAATGTACCTTATTCCACGTCAGAACTCCTTTGTCCAAACTTCCAATAACTTATTTAATAGGATGATGTCTTGATAGATACCTATTTGGTTTCATAGTCTTAGATCTTGGTTCAATAGTAGATTCTTCTATAGATTCCTCTCTAGTTTCTTCAGCATGACTCTCATTCAACAATTCACTTTCAGTCTCATAGAATAATTCAGTAGTTTCAGTGTTAGGCTTAGGATGAGCTTCTTCATCAGATTCATAATCAAGCATTCTTTCCTGAATTTTGAACTTTTCATCAACTTTAACATTTGCACTCTCAACAATAGTTTTAGTTCTCTTATTGTAACATCTATATTCTTTTCTCTTCAAAGAATATCCAAGAAAAATACCTTCATCACTTCTAGGATCAAACTTTCCAATATCATCATCTCTCTTTATATAACATTTGCTTCCAAAAATTCTAAAATACTTAACTAAGGGTGCATGTCCAAACCATAATTCATAAGGTGTCTTATCTGTGTCTTCTCTAATTTGTACTCTTTTCATTGTATATACTATTGTATTCACTACCTCTCTCTAGAATATCTTCGCCAAATCATTCTCAAATAACATAGCTCTTGCTGCTTCAATCATTGATCTGCTTCTTCTTTCTGCAATACCATTTTGTTCAGGTGTTCTAGGGGCTAAAAACTGTCTCTTAATACCATTCACTTCACAAAAGGTGTTAAACTCTCTAGAAGTAAATTCTCCACCTCTATTAGATCTCAAACATTTAATCTTCATTCCAGATTCATTCTCAACTTTATTCTTAATGATCTTAAACTTATCAAATGTTTCATATTTTTCTTTAAGAAATGCAATCCACATCATTCTTGTAAAATCATCAACAAGAATCATAAAATACCTTTCTCCATAGAATCCTCTAGTCCTGGTAGGAATGCTCAAGTCTGTATGAACAATCTCCAACTTCTCTACATATGTGAAATTATTACTAGGAAATGAACTTCTCTTCTGCTTAGCCATCACACATTCTTTGCAAATCATGTTAGTAGGCTTCATAATTTTAGGTAAATCCCTTACTGCAAATGTAGTACTCACTTTCACAATGTTATCAAAGTTTATATGACAAAACCTTCTATGCCATAACCAACTGTCATCAATCTTAGTAATCAAACATGTCATCTTAGTAGGATTCAACTAAAATACATTACCTTTGGTTCTAGATCTAGTTCCAATCAGATTTCCATCTTTATCCTTTATCACACAAGTTTTATCAGTAAACCAAACTTGATATCCCTTGTCAACTAACTCTCCAACACTCAAAATATTATGTTTCAATCCATCCACAAAGTAAACATCATCAGTATTAGTCTTTCCATCAAGAGTAATAGATCCTATACCTTTAATCAAACAAGGTGCATTGTTTCCAACTCTCACAACTCCTCCTTCATAATTGTTAAACTTTATGAAATTTTTCATGTCCTAGTCATATGATGTGAACAACCACTGTCTATAATCTAATCAACTTTCTTTTCAACTTGGGAAACTAAGGCTTTTTCTTCCTTAATATTAGTTTCAGGATTCTCTTCTTTAATTGCTACAAATCCTATATCATCATTATTCTCAGTATCACTTTCACTTAGAGTTCTTTCTATACTAGTTTCAAGGTCTTCATCATTAGCATAATAACATTCCTTAGATCTTCTAGGCTTGAAATTATTTATGTACTTTTCAACTCTCTTAGGACATTTAGATGCAAAATGACCATATTCTTGACAAGTCCAACATTTAAAAATTTTCTTACCATTTGGTTCTCTTTTCACAAGCAAGGCAATACCTTCTTCAATATTTTTGTCTTCTTCATTTCTAGATATGTTTCTACCAGCATAATCTCCACTCACACTGATGCTTCTTGACAAAGTAGGGAAAACACTAAGAGCACTAAATGCTATCTCCATTCTAGGTAAGTCTCCTGATAACCTCAGGTTCATTTCTGCTGCTCCCAATCTTCCAAGAAGAGTCTCTCTTGTAAAGTTCATGGTACAAGGTATAACTTATCCAATCATCTATGTTGTCTGCTTAAATACAAGAGTCAATGTCCTCAGAATTTTCCATATCACTTCATTCTTTGTCTTTGTTCCTCCACAAGATTTTATCCCTGCAACAATTTCTGACATTCTACCAATATAGCTTCTAACAAATTCATCTTCCATCATTCTTATATCTTCAAATGCACATATCCAATTATGTAATCTAGCTTTCTTTGTATGTTCATCACCTTCAAAAGTAGAGTGTAAAGCTTTCCAAATTTCATGAGATTTTGTTAAACATTTTACCTGACTATACTCATTCTTCGGAAGTGCTGTCAAAAGAGTGCTTCTCTTGCAAGTATGTTACACATGAATAGATCTTTCTCATCACTAGAACATGTTTCAAGATTGTCTTCTTCAATGATATTCTTATCATTCTTTGTAATCAACCAATAACCTGGTCCTAAACATAGTAGATGTGTCTTCATCTTTTCCTTCTAGCTATCAAAATTTACTCCATCAAACTTAGGGCTTTCTTTCCTAAAATTTTCCATGGATCTCCTTATGTTGTTAAACTTTTCTTTCAAGGACCTGCTACTCTGATACCAATTGTTAGAAATTAAAGTCCACCAAGATAACTAAGAGGGGGGGGTGAATCAGTTATCTAATAATTATAACTTTTATCAACTTCAACAACATTTAACAATGTAAGCAATACAATTACCAACCATAAAAAGATATTCATATGCAATAACACAATAACACAAGATATGTTGACTAGGGAAGCTCTTGATCAAAGAGTAAACCCCGGTGGGAATGATGCCCACAAAAGATGCACTAATAGAAATATTCCTTGTGAAAGGATGGAATCTATTAGGAGTCTTATGAAATACATTTAGTACATATGAATCCCTGTTAGGAGATTTTGAATCCTTGTTAAAAGATTCTAACCCTGTTAGGAGTTCTAGAAGACAAAAGGACCCACTACCCAAACATCTTCAATGGCAAGATCACTAAACACACTGCCCAACTGACGTTAAGATTATTCAATAGAATAATATCAAATATCTTACCTCCTTTCTCACTGTGCCAAACCACACTCACTGCTACACCAGATCTCAATTTTAGATCTTTGTACTTCGCATGTCTTCCTTCACAATTTCTCTTTCACAACTACATTATCTCTTTTCTCCACTTCATGCATACATTCACATTCCACCATATATCCTTCATATTAAAACAATGAAAAATATTCCTTCTTTTATACCACACTCAAATAATTACAAATGAGTCAGCACATAATTACAAAATAAAAGTTTCCACACGCTACATCAAAATTACACAAAACTATCAGCTTCCAAATACAATAATTCTCCACTCGTGCGACCTTGAAGTTTGCACTATCATCCACGTCACTATAAACATGTCTCTAACTTCCCTTTAACTACACAAAACTAGATTCCATCCCGATTAGGAGATATTAGCCGATTTCCAAAAACTGCTACTCAGGAACACTGCCTGAATACTGCTTCCACCAAAGTGGTCATAACTTCCATGAATAAATGAATTACTATCTGTTCTCTTAACCATCAACATATAACATATCAAAGAGTATATCCTCAACATCACATAGATCCAACTGCAATATCCCATGTGCGCTAATCCAAACATTGTCTACTTCTCTGCAAGTCTCTAGAAGGTCACTATGTTGACATCAATGACAATCATAGTCATAAATGCAATAACAACTACTACAGAATGACTACCAAACATTCAAAATTCATTCCTAACAACCCTTGACCTCAAATCATTATGGCTGGACCATATATATTTCTTCATCCAAATCACCATGAAGAAAAGTTGTTTTAACATCAAGCTGCTCTAAATGCAAATCTTCAGTAGCCACAATACTTAAAACAGTACGGATAGAAGTCATTTTAACAACTGGAGAAAATATCTCATCAAAATCAATACCCTTTTTCTATGCAAATCCTTTTACAACTAACCTGGCTTTAAATCTTTTCTTACCTCCATCCTCTTCTTTCAGCCTGTAAACCCATTTATTTTGTAAAGCCCTTTTACCTGTAGGTAACTTGCATAAATACCAAGTGTGAATTTTTAGAAAAGAGTCCATTTTATCTATCATTGTAGACTCCCATTGAATCTTTGTATCCACCTTCAAAACTTCATTATAACATTCAGGTTCACCAACATCTGTTAACAAAATAGAATACAAAGATCGAGAAAATCTTTCTAGAGGTCTACTTAGCCTTGTTGACCATCTAACATTCACTGGGGTGTGTGGTATTTGTTGTTAATGTTGTTGTAGAGCATAAGGAACTACTGGAACATCATCTTTTGGAGTATCATCCAGTACTACATAGTCATTTTCTTTCTTCTCATGCTGATGCAACATATCTTTGTACAATACTTTCTCATTGAATATAACATCCCCGCTTCTTACAATTTTATGATTTTCAAAATCTCCAAACCTATAACCAAATTCATCAATGCCGTATCCAAAAAATACACATTTCTTTGACTTAGCTTCCAGCTTGGTTCTATTTTCATAATCTATATGTGCAAAAGCTTCACAACCAAAGGTTTTGAGAAAAGAATAATTCACCTTCTTACCACTCCATGCTTCCTCTGGAATACCATAGTCCAAAGGAGTAGAGGGGCCTCTATTGTTTAAATAAACAACAGTATTGATAGCCTCTACCCACATGTTTTTGGGCAGCCTAGCATGCAACCTCATACTCCTTGCATGCTCCATTATTGTCCTGTTCATGCATTCAGCCACTCCATTTTCTTGTGGAGTCCTTGGTACAGTTTTCTGCCTATGAATACCATTAGAGGAACAATAATCTTCAAATTTTGTGCTGCAATACTCACCACCATTATCAGATCTGAGACATTTTAACCTTTTACCAGTCTCATTCTCAACCAAGCATTTCTATTTCTTAAAAGTTTGAAATACATTAGATTTCTATCTAAGGAAATAAATCCATACTTTTCTTGTTGCATCATCTATAAATGTAACATAATATAGAGAGCCACCAAGGGAATATACTTGAGCTGGTCCCCATACATCTATATGCACAAGCTCTAATCTCTCATTTTTCTTTTCCTTCCTACTCTTCACAAAACTAACTCTCTTTTATTTTCCATACACACAACTCTCACAGAAATCCATATTGACACATTTCACACTAGGTAAAACTTTCTTTGAATGAAGTAATTTCATACCTTTTTCACTCATGTGCCCAAGTCTGTTGTGCCATAGTGCTGTGTCAGAATTTATAGCAATGATTTGATGTTCTTCCTGCTCAACTACAGCCATTGTTCCTGAACATTCATTATCTTTTAAAATAATTAAAGTAGAAGGAATAGTATGACTTGTACAAAGATATAAAGTGCCTACTTTCACACCTTTTGCTACTACTAAGGAACCTTTTGAAACCTTCCAATTTCCATCATTAAAATTAACTGTGCAACCCTCATCACCCAGTTGCCCTATTGAAATTAAATTCCTACTCAGCCTTGGAACATGTCTTACCTCTTGTAGTAGCCAATGATTCCCATTCTACAACTTAATATTAATTTTTCCCTTTCCAACTATCTGACAAGGTTCATTATCTCCCAAATAAACTAGCCCAAAATCCCCTTGGACATAATCAAGAAACTAACCTCTATGGGGTGTAGCATGAAATGAAGCCCCAGAATCTAAAACCCATGAATCATCAATACTTTCTAAAGAAAGAATCAAAGCATCCTCTTCAGATTTATTACTTACCACATTTACCTCCTTTTTACCTTCTTGTTTGTCTCCTTCTTTATTCTTCTGAGACCAACAATATTTCTTCTTATGACTTGGTTTTCCACAGTACCTGCAGTCATTTGGCCCTTTAGATTCAAACCTCTTTCCTTTTGATTTTCCTCTTGATTTCCCATGATTTGCAGAGTTGTTTCCTCTCTCATTGGTTCTACCCCTGCTTTGTGTGTTTAAGACACTACCTGATGTGGATCCACCTGAGCTTTTCCTATGAATTTTATCACTCAGAATAACACCAATAACATCATCATATTTTAGGGTATTAGAACCAGAAATAGAATTACTAACAGCCATTACCAAGCCATTCTAGCTTTCAGGCAAAGAACACAAAATCAAGAGAGCCCTGACTTCTTCATCAAAAATAATATTGACAGAAGTTAATTGACTAGTAACTATATTAAACTCATTTAAATGATCAGAAAATGACCCACCTTCCACCAATTTCATATTAAACAAACGCTTCATGAGAAATACCTTATTTGAAGCGGAGGGTTTTTCATACAACTTCGCTACGATTTTCATCAAATCTTCAGTCGTCATTGCTTGTGTAATATTAAATGCCACTGATTGTGCCAGGTATAATCAAATACTACCAAGAACCTTTCTATCAAGAATTGTCCAGTCCTCATCAGAAATGCTTGTTGGTTTATTGGCTTTTCCTTCCAACAGCCGCCATAGATCTTTCTAATAGAGATAGTCCTCCATTTTCATTTTCAATAACTAAAAGTTCTGCCCATTAAACTTGTCAACCTTCAGCCTACCCTCATCTTCCATTTCTCCCACTCAACCGTGAGACTCTCAATAAACTGTGAGATCTTCCTGCAGAGGATAACTGAAAAAACAACCTCGCTCTGATACCACTTGTTAGGATTAACAAGACATAAATAACAATTACATGCAAATATAACCAATATCAGAAAATAATAAACCACATAGAAGAGAACACAATACACAAATATTTAATGTGGTTCACCTAGTCCCTGGGCTACGTCCACCAAAAGCGAGTCCAATCTTATTATTATCTAGTGATTACAACCTGATTACAATCTGTAATCCCTTACAGCTCAATTCCGCCGCAAGTACTAAAATCATACATTATGAAATCCCTAACCCTAAGCCATATTATACAATATTTTTCTGCTTTAGGGTTAGAATGAGTTACAATTATGTCAGTAAAAAAATAGCTAAAAATATGTCCGCCTCAAAAAAATTTGCCTCAGGGGTTGCGCCCCTGAACACCTACTTGGGAGGAAAAGTGTACAGTACTTTCTTGATCAGTCACCACAAGCTAACACGATTTGGAGAAGACCTTCTTGGAAGCTGACCTCAGAGATGTAGTGTGCATTTTGTTTGGAAAGTGTAAATTAAGGATGTCGGTCCTTAATTGTTGTAATGGAATAATTTTATACTTGTTTTAGGTACCGTGTGTATCTTAGAAAGAGTTTATGTAATTAGAAAATCCTAATAGGCTAACCTGATCATGTAGAATGTAATAGGGTATATATGTAAGATCTTTTCTTTGGGAAAATACATGGTGAATGTATATGTAATATAAAATGAATTAGAAGAGTTGTGAGCTTGAGTTTGTTGGATGTAGAGGAGAGGATTACTGGTGAAATTCATTGGAACTGATCAAGCGAAGATAGTTGCTGGAAAATAATTCAAATGATTGTGTATGTCTCTATATACACTTGGTGTGAACAATATGTTCTAAAGGTGGATTTAACCTTCTTTGGACAATGAGCATGGGCACTGAGCCCACCCTTCCTTCTTGACTCCTAATAGGGTTTGTCCTTTAACAAGGACTATGTACTGTAATGTTTCAATAAGCTCCTAACAGGGCTAAATCTTCTAACAAGGATACTATACTCTCAGTAAAACATTTGTGGGTGCTAATTGCCACCGAAGTTTTTACCTTTAACAAGGCTTCCCCGAAACTAAAATATTGTGTTGTTGTGTTGGCATTCATTGTGTTCATTGGATCCGATATTGCTGCTATATGAAGTATAAAGTTTAATAATCTATCATACAACTGAATCACCCCCCCCTTAGTTGTATTGTGGACTATTATTCCTAACATGACCAACGTTGACTCTTCTAGGACTTAAGCACTAGATCCTCCTAGATCAAACCAAAAACATGACCTTAAAACTTCTTACCTTCAAACACACATCACATCACACTTGGTACTTTTTCATCAGTTTTTATTACTTCGGTGGTTGGCTAGAACCACCTACAAGCCAAAATTGACTAGGATCAAGTGAAGACCCTAAGGTGCTCCTACACTAGTTATCATCCATAAAATTTAGTGTAGATTCTCCAATTCTAGATAGATACAATCACATCCTTCTTTCCATGTTGAGAAACTTTCCTTGTTCAACTTAGGTACTTATCTTCTATACATTTTTGGATCTTTTACTGAAGTATTTTAAACTTATATCTTCAGAGGATTTAGAGATGATACCAATTGTTAGATTACAGAGAGGGGGACCAAAGGGTATGTGCAGGATCATGGTATGCCAAAAAGTGGCGATGTGAAAAAGAAGTCCTCATTGATAGACACTTTGAAAAACAACTATAACTTTCAAACAATATAACATTTTTGAAATCTAAAATATACATAACATTATATGCTTCACCTAATATAGTAATAATAAAAAAACATTTTAATTTTATGAAGTTTAAACTAAGTTAAGGTGGTTAGACACGAGAGTTTTTATATTTAGGAAAATTTGTAGCAGAAAAATCATGATTAATTATTTACTTGGAAAAAAAATACAGAAAAATATACATCACATCTAGACATGAGTCTACTACTTTTATTTAGAATCTTATAAAAAAATATTATCATTTGATTTCATTTAATGTGGTTAGACATACACCTACTTGCTATCTTTCTTGTCATGATTGATAGAATTATTGAAAAATAGCTACAATTTTCAAACTATATAACATTTTTGAAATCCAAAACATGTGTCACATTCTATGATTTTCCTGCTACATGAAAAATAATTTTTTTTTTCAATTTGATAAAGTTTAGACTAAGTTAACATGGTTAGACACGAGATTTTTTGTATTCTAGAAAAGTTATAGAAGAAAAATCATAATTAATTATTAGCTTGGAAATAAATTTAAAAAAAATATGTGTCAAATCCAAACATGAGTCTACTACTTATATCTAGAATCTTGTAAAAAAAATTATCATTTGATTGTGTTTAAGGTGGTCAAACTTACACCTACTTATTATTTTTTCCTAAAATTTTTGTACTACTACATTGAAATTTAAAATTTTCAACATGTATATAGAATAATTATTTTTCAAAAAAGGCCTAGTATCTTAGAAACTAAATTTAATTTTCTACAGATTCTCTTCTTACATATTTTTGATTTAATATTTAAAACTTTGTCAATTTTTTATGTCAACTTGCCTAAACCTAATTTTCTAAATTTTCATTGCCACTTAAGGGCCTAGTTTGGCATACCATGATCCTACACATACCCTGAATTAGTAATCCCTAATTCCAAATACTTAAAAAAAATTATTTGATTAACTCAATAGTATCTTGGTAGAGCACACTATACTATATACCGACAACAACAAATAAAGTTTAGCAATTAGTAAATCATTCATGATAATATTGCATCACATGTGGTACCACTTTTTAATGTGGAAACCCAACATTTGGAAAAACCATTGTGGGAATTTTCATCCACTAAGAAAATACTCTTTTGAAGTACGCCCAGTTAAGAGACAATCTAGTTAAATATTACAATGCACACTGTTAGGTGTGACCTAGTCAAGGGATTTACCTAAGATCTGTTAGGATCTTCACCCCATGGATAGTAGGCTTCAAACATTATTTAGAATGTTACCTTTTTCAAAGATTTTACAAAAAGACTATTAAGTCCACTATGTTAAGAGATTTCTCTATTACAAATGCTAGTAAGAAATAGTAAATATTTCGACCTTTAGATTTGCAACTATCTTTTCTTAAGAAGATCCTTTGTGTGCTCTTCAATATTCTCTTTAATTCTTCACTTTCCATTGGCTTCAACAGCTCATCAAATCCTTCTATCTGACTCAAAATCTCTTTGTTCCTTCTTCACTGCATCAGTCGGTGACCCTTTAACTATTCAATTTTCTAGCCATTGTTTCATAAAAATCCATCCTTCATATAAATAAATTTTTCCTGTTAATCTTGTCTATTATAATTTTCTTTGATAATTATTAACCATTAAATTTAGTATCCTTGAATTTGGATCTTCGTAACAAGTTTTCTTTTCACCTTAGAACTTGAAACGTTTTGAACTTTCACGGAAAAAGACTTCTTTAATGGTTAAAGACTTCTTTAACCATTTAGATCTAAGTCGTAGATCTTCAACTTGAATTTTCATGTCCACATATCTCTTTAACTAACTTTCCTTTGTCATCATGATCATCAAACTCATCATAGCTAATAATTAAATGTTGATTCAATCATTGTTTAATATATTTTCCTCACTCAGTGTCCATTTTTATTTCAGTTAACTTTGCTCGGTGCCTAAACCTTTCTTTTTTGTTTGGTGCCTTTAGTTCCTTTTCCTTTACCGAGTTAATTCCTTTTACCTTTTACCTTTACCGAGTAACATTTCTTACTCGATAGCCAAAAATATTTTTCTTATCGACTTGATAAATCTTTATCACCATGATTTATCGAACTAACATAATTATATCTTATGTAGAAAACAATTATAGAAACATAATGTAATCATTGAATGATCTGTATCATTTACCCATTTATGTTCTTCAACTTCACGATATCTCATTTCTTCATCTTCTTAACTCATTCAACTTATATCATTACCGAATGATATGACAACATAATATAAACCAGAAATAAATTGCTCAACATCAATGACAAGAAAATAACTGGTCTACCCTTTATACTATCATTTGTTCCTCTTATCTTTGTCGGTCTTCATAATCATCACCATCATATAATCAATCTTTAACATTACTATTAGTTATGGTAAAAGGACCATGATTTACTTGATGATGCAAAAATCCCCCCTAATTACATAGATGGCCAAGATGAAGATGATGGAAATTTTATTGCCAATGATGTAGATGACTAAGATGAAGATCATGAAGAGTTTACTGAAGTGTTTGAAGGACATGAGGAAGAGCATGATCATCAATTACATGAAGATGATAAATTTATTGATTTTCATTTACCTTTAGTGTAAGGTGATGAAGGCCATCAAATTGAAAGTACTAATTTAGGTCCCTTTAATGATGGGGTATTTATACCATCATATTAGGAAATTTTAGATAAGGATGACATTACTTTTTCACCATGGTGGTGAGGATTAAATATAATATAAATAAATCTTCATAGGTTAGTTAATTATGGACAATATGTGATGGGAATTAAGTAATTTAAATGTTATAAGTAATTTTTTAGTGGACGTTTGTAACATTAAGGAATATAGCTTGCAATATTTTTTTTGGCACATTGAATATCAAAGTATTTTTACAAATTTACTATCATCTTTAAGATTTATGATTTATCTTCAAACTATTGTTTTGTGTATTCATTTCCTTTATATTGTCATAGAACTATTATTGTTTGATACTATTTAGGGAACTTAGCTTTGTTTTTCCAAGACCCTTAAAACTATCACTAGTTTTTAAGGCATACACCATTTAATTTCTATGACAACATGATAGGATTTTTTATCCATCGTGCAGTTCTAATATTATTTCTTGGTAACTTATTTTCAATTGAATGCATAGATGTCTGTTTTCTTAAAGCATGTTGATCACTACATGTCCAAATCTGAAACTATTATTTTTTATATTTATTTTTTTGTTTATTACAAGTGACAAATCTTCTATTGGGTTGCTTCCTTGGCATTTTTATTAATTCTTATAATGCTTTAAAATAAGATTTTGGAATCAATTAGAGACTTAACCCCAGATATTGGACTCCCTAAAATATTTTACACCAAAATTTATCCTAGAAAAAGTGATTGAGGTAATATCTATGTTGGATTGTTGGATAATGTGGTTGAAAAATTTATCAAATAAAAATAGGGTTTGATGATTTTCTATTGAATAAGGAATATTGTTTATAAGGTTTGATGGCTAATCAACTATTTTTCTTTTCAATATTTGTATCTGGGATTGGAGACTTCATTTTGATGAGATACTTAGAAATGTGCACAAGATACTCATAAGTTACTAGTGTGCTGAAATCATAGCCCTCTAAGAAGTATGCAATAAAATACCTAAATTTTATGTACAAAATTGTTAAATGTCCTGTAGAGATGTTTTCACATGATATCTTTGTCATTTTCTTTGCATGGAGATGTAAAGGTTGGTGTTCCATCTCTAGGATTTTTTTGGTGTTGAAGTTGTAAGAATTGATTTGAACCCTTGGATAGTCATGAAAGCCTCCAAAATAGAAGATCATAGCATGAAGAATCAAGCAATGTGTCTATTTTATCATTTTTTAAGGGAAAAGTATTAAAGCCCTACATCTTTATAACTTTTGTTCATTGGAATTATACTTTTTTTTCTTAGAAATGGCAGTATTACCATTTATATCTTCTCTTTTCATGGAAGAACTACTATTCTATCATCATAAAATTCTATCTCCCATGAAATATGTCTTTAAAAATTGAATCTATTGTTTCCTTAAAAATAAATTTGGCATTTCCTTGGTGTAGAGGATGGCTCTATATGCACCGAATCTATTTAATGGGACGTAGAAATATCTTAAGCCCATGTTTAACCTGAAAGTAAAAATAATGGAAACATTAATATATATTGAAATGAAATGATAAAATTATGTATGTTATTGTTCACATGCTAGTGAATTTGACTTATGTTACTAATATCACTTGCATATGTTTACTAATTAATATTTTTCCATTTATGTCATTATGTATTTCTTTAGGGATATGTCTATGGGTGCTCTCAATTCTACTATAGGGGATCCATTGATCTTAAATGGTCCAATTGAAATTCTAAGGAATAGGCAAGGGGAAAAAAATTACTATGATGGTGCATGAGGATATCTTTTATAGGTTTAATTATCTTATGTTTTGTATTTTATTATGTTAATTTATGTTTTTGGAATGAAGACCATCTCTAGAGTCATTCTGATGCTTGTCATGCCCTTTAGTACATAGTAGTATTCCAACTGTAAGATTTGATTTAGATTATTATTCATTTAATTAACTTATTTAACCTTTTATATTTGGTTAACATTTTTTTTACATAGGGCATTTTTAAAGTAGTTGCACTGAGAATGTATCTTATTGACATGGAATCTCCGATTATGCCATCCAGTACACCCAATGTTATGAAAAAGTTAAGATTTCATCATATGTTTATGTGGGTTTTATTGTGTTATTTTCCCTATTATACCACTTTAATATGTATATTTTTGCGTTGAAGGATATTTCAAGAAGACATGTCACACCCTTTACATCTACACTAGAAACACCTATCACAAGAGTTGCATCAAGCATAATTCCTCATAGAATGTCTTCTACATAAAACATGGATAATTCTAGTATCCTTGTTGAAATGGAAATCTATGACGCTATTAGAGGAACATCACAATTAATAAGTAATCCATCAAGTGTGGGTTCAGTAAGATTTATCCTTCCAACCCCTGAACAACTTTCCTTTAGGAGTCTTATAGAATCAAAATCAAGAATACTAAAGCTCCTACTAGATAATCATGAAAGTGTTGAAATTGGGAAAGAAATACATAAGAATATTGAATTAGGGAGAGGGAAACCTTGGGAAGTGCAGGCATTAGGTCAAATTAATAGGTAAAATTATCTTAAAATATTATATTTATTAGTCTATTCCAGTTCATATTTTTCTTCAACATTATATATTTTAATTTTAAAATTTTAATAGATTTCACCTTTTTCAGAAATTGTAAAAAACACAACACTAGAGAAACACATGTTTACATAAACATTATTAGAGAATATTTAGTGACTTGGAAAATCTCTAATTCTAGCTCCCCTTAAAAATATCCATGTTTCATCGATTCTCAACTTTAGAATATGATACTTGTCATAGAACAATGTATCTTAATAAGTTAATACACATTGCCCAATTACAACCAACTAGTTTCATAGAGTCGAAAATGACCACATTTCAAGTATTAAAGTGTATACATTTGATCAACATCCACTATTTTAGGTTGTCTCAAATTTTCATCAATAATAAACTAAAAAACTATAGGAAGCTTCCTACAAGAAGTGTGTTTGAAGTTAGATTAGAATTATTGCATTCTAATATGTTTGGGAGATTGTTGGAAGACTCTCTGGATGTTGGTACTCAATGTTTGTCATTGATGTCAACATATGTTACTGACTGGTTATTTAGAGAATCTTGTAGATAGGTTACAAAGAATTATATGGACACACTAAAAAAAAATCACATGTGAAATTAGATTGAGAATCTACATGATGTATTGGGTCACTCGCTCTGATCACACATGCTTATGAATTGATATAACAAAGTTATGGTTGATTTACCAATGACTTTTTTTTCAGGAGATAGAAACTATGATTTTCACAAAGTTGATTGCAGAACTTTGTGGATAGCATTCATGGTTGTTTAATTCATGATGAGGGAACATAGGTTCATATTAGACACTAGATAGAGAGCTTATTTCAATCATATAGATTTTTTATTGTACGGGTGAGGTCAGCTATGGCATTTGTATTGGAAAATACCTATTTGGAGGATGACTTGGAACACGTTTCAAGTAATTTGATGAGCGATCTTGATTTATGGATTGGATGATTAATTTATGTAATTGCTATGTTGTAATATTGTAAGAGGTTTTGTGTGCATATTAGCATGGGTCTATTTGTATTTTGTAAATAGGATTTATCCTATGTAGGCCGACCCAGATTTAATTGCTGTAACTTGTATATAAAGATTGAAATCCTTGGAAAATATGTAAGGAAAATATAGTAAAAATTGTATATATAAATTGTAGAGGTGAATGCAAGCTTGAGGCTACATTGGTTTTTGTTTGGAGAATAGTAGTTTTCCATTTGGGTACAAGGTAGAATTTTCTTGGTAGTGGTTGAGTGTTGGAAGCAGTTTTAGATCAGAATTGTCTTACCCTTGAAGTTATGAGGTTTGGAGAATCTGATGGTGGCTTTAACTCTCAAATCTCTTGATAAGGTTGATATATTCTACACCCCTAACATGGTTATTGTTTTTGGAAGAGCTGGACTCTTAGCATGGTATATTCCTTAACATGGATCACATTTTGAAAGACTCCTAATAGGGTTTTTACTTTAACCATGACCTCTCTATTGTAAAACTCGGCTCCTAACAGGGTCAAAACCCTTAACAGGGTTATGATACTCATAGTGCAAATATTTGTGAGTACCATCCCCACTGTGCTTTTCCCCTTATCATGGCTTTCCCTGAGAACAAATCTTGGTGTTCATGTGTATGTGTGTTATTGCTGCATTTACTTTTTAGTTCACTATTATGTTTCTAGCAATAAGTTTGGAGTTGAACTTTAAATTATTCTTTATTGAAATGAATTGATTCATCCTCCCCTCTCAGTTGATTAGGACATTGTTATTCTAACAATTGTTATCAAAGATTTTGGTCCTTAATTAGGAATCTTAACAACTTGAGGTAAAGATGAGGATGACCTTATTCAGGAAGGAGAGTCCTAAGTTTGATGGAGATAATTTTGACACATGGAAGGAGATGATGAACAATCATATGATGTGCATGGGATTGGAATACTAGCTCATTACCTGGAAAGATATGCCCATCATAAAGGAGGAAGACCTTTAGACAGTTGCTACTACTGAAGAAGAAAGAAAGAGGTTTGTGTGTAATGTTGTTGCAAAGGAAGCTTTGGTTAATGCATTATTTGATGGTGAATTTATAGAGATCAAAGATATAACAAAGGCAAGTGGGATCTAGAAAATACTAATTGCACTTTATGAATGAGATGAACATAATAAGCAAGAAAAGTTGTATAATTGGAGAACAAAGATGGAGATAGTGTAGATGAGGGATGATGAAATATTAAGGATGTATGTTCAAAGAGTATCTTAATGTGGGATTGGAATCAAAAACAATGGAGGTACTTATACAAAAAATGAAGTCATGCAAAAGATTTTGAGATTTGTGACTTGTACCTACAAACCCAAAGTTCTTGCTTTGGAGGAGACAATACCACAATACAATGATTTCACCAAAGAAATTTTAGTGGCTAAATTGACTACATTTGAGATTGCAGAGCTAAAGGATGCACTTCCTAAGGTGGAGAAATAATTTAAGGCTACTATTTAGAGAACAAGATCTATTGGCTCTAGATCTAGTAGAGCCAAGATCTTGGAGAATATGCTAAGAATGGAAAGAGATTAAAAGGCTATACAACCAAGTGGATAAGAAAATCATGGCCCTGATTTCTAGGAGAGAAAATAAAGGTAAATGTAAGTTTGAAGAGAAATTACCTTTGAAATGTTTTAACTGCAATAAGGTTGGTCATTTTGTAGATGTCCAACTAGAGTACCTAAGCATAAGAATAAATATGGAAATTAAAATAATGATTATGAATGCCACTATGCTAGTGATGGATCTAAAGATTTAGATGATGAATTCAATGATGTTTTGGGTTTTGTTTCTATCAAAGAAGAGGATCATGTCCATGAAGAAAAAACTTTAGTTTCTCATGTTGATAGGAAAAATGATTGGATAATTCATCAATAGTGGATGTTCACACCATATGACTAGTGAAAAGGATAGATTTATTTAGTTGAAGAATTTTTATGATGGATTTGTAAGGTTTGGTGATAGTACTCCTAGGATGATTGTTGGTAAAGAGTCAATTACTTTGGATGGAAAGACTAACACTGATGATGTATTGTTTGTGGATGGTTTAAAGCATAACTTGTTGAGTGTTGGAAAACTTGTGGATAAGGGTTATCATTAGGAATTCAAGCATGGTCATTTCTCTATTAGAGGAGCTAATGTAGATTTGACCGCATATGGTACTAAGACTGAGGGTAATGTATTTCAATTGAACACTACTGAGGTTAGTTATTTTGTTGCAAATATTGATGACAATTGGGTATTGCATAGAAGGTTTTTTCATATCAATTTTAATAAGATGGTAAAGGCATCTAACAATAATGCTATTGAAGTGATCTACCTAAGATTGTGAAACCTGCTAACATTACATGTAGAGAATGTATTTTTGGAAAGAAGGCAAGAAGTATTTTTGTAAGAAAAAGATATTCAACAAGTAGAAAGTTGGAGCTAATTCATAGATATCTTTATGGACCTACTCAGACTAGGTCATACTTTAGAGATAGGTAATTTATCATATTCACTAAAAATTACTCTAGAATGACATGGGTTGAATTTCTTAGAGAAAAATAGAAGCATTTGAGACTTTTAAGTTTTATAAGGAAAAAGTTAAGAATGAGATAGGCTTGAAGATAAAGTGTTTGAGATCCAGAAAAAGGTAGATATTTCACTTCACATGAATTCAATACCTCTTTTGAGAAGCATGGTATTATGAGGAAAACTTATGCACCTAGGACACCACAACTAAAGGGAGTTGTTGAAAGAAGAACCATAATAGTTCTTGATGCGGAAAGAACCATATTGATAGGAGGAAAAGTTCCACATATGCATTATAGAGAAGCAACCAATACAATAGTATACAGAATGAATATAGTCAAAATAACATAAGGTACATGTAAGAAACCATTTGATGTATGGTATGGTAAGAAACCTATTGTTAGTTATTTTAGAATATTTGGAAGTAAATGCTACATTAAGAGAGATGAATGGATAGGAAAATTGGATGCTAAAAGTGATGAAGGTATATTCCTTGCCTATTATACTAGAAGAAAAGCTTATAGAAGTTACCATCTGAGAACTAGGAAGCTAATTGAAAGTGCTAATGTGAGAGTTGATGAAAGGTTTCAGGTTGGAGAAAGGTATTGTGACTTTAACCACTATGAGATTACATTTTAAAATGTGAATGAAAATCAGAACAATGTGTAGATAATAGAGAATGATGATGAGAATGAATAAAATTAAGCATCTTAGGATGTTTTGATAATTGAAAATGGCATAATTGTGGAGATAAAGTAGTAGAACACACCCAAATATGTTTATAGATATCATCCTAAGGATCAGATAATTTGTGAAATAGTAAGGGAACAAGAACAAGATCACAAAACATAGAGGATAGGTCACAAACTACAAATATCATTTTCTTGATCTCGCAAGTAGAACCACAGTCCACAAATGAGACATGAAAAGATGAATCATGAATCAAAGCCATGAAGGAATAACTGGAGAAAATAAATAGAAGAGAAAAACTTGGGAGTTGGTTCCAAGGCCTAAAGACAATAATGTGATTGGTATTAAGTGGGTATTCAGAAACAAGTTGAATGAATAAGGATTTGTTGTTAGAAAAAAAGCCAGATTGGTGTGTAAAGGATATTTTTAGCAAGAAGGAATTGATTTTGAAGAAAAATTTTCACCTATTGTTAGGATTGAGGTAGTAAGGTTATTCTTAGCTTATGTTGCTTATAATAATTTCAAAGTATATCAGATGGATGTGAAATCAACTTTTATTAATAGAGACTTGGAAGAAGATGTATACATTGAGCAACCTGATGGATTTCCTTTATCAAGAAATAAAGATCTAGTTTGTAGATTGAAGAAGGCTTTGTATCATTTGAAACAAGCACCAAGAGCTTGGTATGAAAGATTAGATAAGTATCTAATTCATTTGGGATTCAAGAAAGTTAATGTTGACAAAAATCTGTACGTAAGGAACAATGAAGAAGGTTTCCTAATTCAAGTTTTTATTGATGATATTACCTTTGGATAAAATGATGCAATGAGTAATACATTTACATATGATATGAAAATTAATTTTAAATGTCTATAATTGTGGAGATGAAATTCTTCCTTGGATTGAAGTTATGTCAAAGTAAGAAAGGGATATTAATATAGCAGACCAAATATCTTAAAGGAATTTTGACATTTTTTGACATGGATGATAGTAAACCTATTGGAACTCCTATGGTAACTTGGACTAATTTATCTTTAGAGGATGAAGAAAATAATGTACCAGAGACAAATTATAGAACAATGATTGGAGTTCTTTAGTATCTAAAACATACTATACCTGATATTGCTAATGCAGTTGGAACTATTGAAATATTTCAAGAAGATTCTAAAGAGTCTTAATTTATGGCAATAAAAAGGATATTCAGATATCTAAAGGGTATAGTTGAGTTTTGTCTATGGTATAATAGATCAAAGGAGTTTAGATTTCATTCTTTCACTGATGCGGATTGGGTAGGGAATGCAGATGATAGAAAGAGTACAAGTGCAAGAGCATTCTTCCTTGGTTAAAGATTGATATCTTGGCTTAGAAAGAAGTAGGACTTTATTTCTTAGTCTACAACAAAATCAGAGTATGTTGTAGCAGCAATCAATTGTACACAAATCATATGGATGAAGAAAATGTTGAAGTAAATTGGAGTATGTATTGAGGATTCAATTACCATCCCTTATGACAATACTAGCACGATAAACATGTCAAAGAATCTTGTTATGCATTCTAAGACAAAACATATAGTAATAAAGTATCATTTCTTGAGAGATAAGGTAGTAGAGTAAGAAGTGAAGTTAGAGTATGTGAATACTAAGGAGAAGATTAAAGATATCTTCACTAAGACACTAAAAAAATAGAACTTTGAGTATCTCAGAGATAGACTTGGGGTCAAAGACCCTCTTGATGACAACTAAACAAAATGTAGAGATGCATCAATCTGCATGTATTCAAAGAATTATTTTCAGTACTGAATGTAGTGATTTACTCCTATGGGGGAGTAACTATTTGAGAACATAGAAGATATCTAGGTGATTTGATACCTATTGCACTACTTTGAGGAGACACTATGGAACCCTTTTCCATTTATGTCAAAGGGGGAGACATATATTGAGAAAAAACCTTTAGTTTGTCTATGGGAGAGATGTATGAACCCTCTTCCTTGACAAGGGGAGTACATGAAAGGGGAAGTTAGCAACCCTATTGTAGCTGAAAATGAGACAACAATTGATATCAAGTTGAATGAGAAATATTTCTCCTAGAGGGAGCTACAATACATAAATATTGGGAGATTTTAAACAGGATATTGAGAAGGTTGTATTAAGAAGGAAAAATATAGGAAACAGGTAGAGTATGCACCTTGGACCTTTATGTTGATGGTTTTTCTCATATGTTGCCATCAATGCCAAAGGGAGAGATTGTTGGAAGTTAGATTGAAATTTTTTCATTCCAATATATTTGGGAGATTGTTGAAAGACTATCTAGATGTTAGCACTCAATGTTTGTCATTGATGTAAACATATGTTACTGACTGGTTATTTCGAGAATCTTGCAGATAGTTTGTAGATAATTGTATGGACACACTACAGTGAATTAGAATCTACAAACTTAGATGAAGAATCTACATAATGTATTGGATCACTAGAATTGATCACACATGCTTATGAATTGATCTGACAAAGTTATGGTTGATTTACTGATGACTATTTTTTAGGAGACAAAAACTATGATTTTCATAGAGTTGATTGCAAAAATTTGTAGATAGCATTCATGGTTGTTTAAGTCACAATGAGAGAACATATATTTGTGTTGGATAGTAGCTAGAGATATTATTGTGATCATATAGATTTATGATCGTACAGGTGATATCAATTATGGCATGTTTATTGGCGAAAATCTATTTGAATGATGACTTGGACCACATTTCAAGTAATTTGATGAGGGAGAATGATTTACAGATCTGGATGTGATGTAGGAGCATCTTGGGTGTAAGAGCAATCTTGCATCACCCAAAAAATATTTCTTTTTTTGTATTCAATAAGGGCTATCTTGTGCAGGACTGCTAGTTATGGAAACTTTCTATTTTTAGTAAGTTGGTCATACGATCTCGAAATGTTTTGATTTCAAATGTGGAGGTTCATCTCATTCATATCAACCTACTAGTAAAGTTTCATGGCTAGATCAGGTCTAGTTTTGAAGATATTGAAGATTTTTGGTATTGGCAGTAGGGTACAGAAACTTTGAACTCAGTTTTGAAGGCTTTAGAGGTCCCAAATAAGGTTGAAACTTCAGTTGATTGGAGCTTGCACAAGTAAGGCACTGTAGATCTCCTTGCACCCTTTCTGAATTGGGGTCATTATAGTCAATCGGGTCAACTGGTGATGACTTATGGTCTCTGGAAGTTGGGCCACCTGAAATGGTGGAAAATAAATTTTTCTTCAAAATTTATGTTTGGGTTTCAAAATTTATTTTGAGTCGACTTTGATGTAATAAAATGAAAAATAAAATAATTCTAAGTTTGTTCGGCCCTTAGGGCTAAATTTTTGGAACCTTCTCAGGCGGTGGAAATTGCCTATATAAAGAAGGCCCATAGTGTTGTCTAGGGTAGTTCTGGGTAGATCTGGGTAATGATTCGAGGCTTTTTCCTATAGAATATTGTAAGGGAATGCCCATGTGGCTTTGCATATTGTAATTCTAAAAATTTGTAATTCCACATTTGTGGAGATAATAAGAAGCCCATTTTCTGTTCTTGCAAATTGTTGTTGTTCTCTATTTCTGTAATGTGTTTGTGGTATTAAGGGGAGCACCCTTCATCAGGATGATTAATTGATGTAATTTATATGTTATAACATTGTAAAAGGTCTTTTGTGCATCTTATCATGGGTCTATTTATATTTTTTTAAGTAGGATTTATCCTATGTAGGCCGACCCTAATTTAATTGTTGTAACTTGTATATAAGGATTGAGATCCTTGGAAAATATGTAAGAAAAATATATTAAAAACTGCATATGTGAATTGTAGAGGTTAATGCGAGCTTAAGGATACATTGGTTGCTATTTGGAGAATAATGGTTGTGCTTTTGGATACAAGGTGGAGCTTTCTTGGTAGTGGTTTAGTGCTAGAAGCAAATTCAGATCAGAATTGTCTTACCCTTGAAGTTGTGAGGTTTTGAGAACCTGAGGATGGCTTTAACTCTCAAATCTATTCATCATTTTGATCTATTGTGCTCCGCTACTAGGATTATTACCTCTAGCAGGGCTAGAATCTGAGAAGGGTCAATTCGTTCACATGAATCACATTGTAAAAGACTCCTAATAGGGTTTGTCCTTTAACCAAGACCTTTCTATTGTAATACTCGACTCCTAATAGGGTTGAAACTCTTAACAGGGTTATGATACTCATAGTGCATATATTTGTGGGTACCATCCCTACTGGGGTTTTTCCATTGATAGGGTTTTCATCGAGAATAAATCTTGTTGTTCATGTGTATGTGTGTTATTGTTTCATTTACTTTTCAGTTCTGTAATTTTTTTGAACAATAAGTTTGAAGTTTAAGTTTAAAGTATTCTTCATTTGCATCAACTGATTCACATCCCCCCTATTTGATTAGGACATCGTTATTCTAACAATGAGAAATTTAATCTGTACTTATAGAGGATATTATATTAAATAGTTCAATCTTACATCAACTGAGATAAATTCACCAACATCATAGTTGAATCCATTTTAGACTAGAATTGACTATACATCTTTAGGATTTCTCACTTACAATTTCAAGGAGTTTTCAAGCTATACATGTTCTTGGGAGGTTTAATTTTTTCTTAAAATATCTAAATGTTAACTTTCTATGTCAAAAATTGGACTTTTATCCTCTTTCAAACACTATGTTAGTAACAAGGTTTCAAAGGAAGCTTAGGGCACAAATACATTTACTTTAAACAACCAAATCTACTTTAAAAGGCCCTTATTAAATAAATATGCCCAAAAACATTCATTATCATTTAGACATGGTGTAAGGGTACTTAATTATTTTATAGAATATATAGATAATATAGTATTAGCCTTTGTCCAGTTCATATTTTACTTCAGTATTATTGATTTTAGTTTTTATATTTTGAGAAATTCTAGGACATAATATCTTTCCATTTTTTTGAAACTATTGTGTAATTCAAAATATTTCCTATTTTTAAGTTCATACTTCATTTTGCTAGTTTCATATTTGGTGTTTAAGATAATTATTTTAGAATTAAAAATAGTATCATATTTTAGTTGGGTTTTGAAAAATTTCAAAATATCATTGTAAATATAGGAAATAAATGTTAAAATGATTGATGTTCCTATATGGGCATCTACTTCAACCCCTAAGACACCAACAATATCTTCAATGACTACAAAAAGAACACGAGAAGTTACAATCTTTCTTACCTCATAAAGAGAAGTCTAGAAGGATGAAATGAGACTAAAGTTTTTTCACTTTATTTTGGGTAGTGAAGAGTAATTATTTGGCAATACTAAATTCAACTAGATTGGAGGAAGAAACCTAATTCCAAGAAAGAATAACTCTTTAGAGATGTCACAATAGAATTTTAAAAATCTTGGTTTCAATAAGGAAACTATTCTATATATTGCATTGAAATACACTCACTTTAAACAAGACAATTAAAGTTTGAATTTAACGAAGGAATTGATATATCCATGCCTAGCTTGGATCATAGACAAACTGATATGGGATGAACTTCTTAAAGGTGCCTAATTTATGAGGATGACCCATAATAATCTAAATTATAGGCCATATGCACAAAGAGGACCTAAAAGACTCCTTTGAGATACAACAAAAGCAACTCAAGCTAGGGTGTCAAGTATTAGATCCCATTAATTAGGATTTGGTTGGTAGAATAGAATTCATGCTGGCTTGGTAAATCAACATTTTTATTTATAGTAATTTATATTTTTCAAAAGAAAAATTCATGACGAACTTTTGATTTAATTGTATCTTACAAGTCATTATACCTTATAATTTTTCTTATATTTTTTTATGTAGGTGCACAACTTTCATAAGGAAGCTTCAGAGGAGGATTTAAAATATGCCTTACTCCATGGTTCCCAATGCCTTAAAAAATGAATTCTAGATAGAGGAGATAAATTAGTCATTGTTCATGAAACTGAGGCAAGTTATTTATAATAATATATGGTTCATCCATTAATTTAATTATAGGTATTACATTATTTTAATAAGTTAAATTGTGTTGTGTATAGGAGGCCCAAAAATCAAACTCATCAGGCAGTGACCATGAAGAATAGCTAGAGGAACATGACAATTTTCTTGGTGCACACAATAATTTAGTTATCATTCTTGAACCTCAACAAGAAACCCTCCTTGATTTTCAACAAGTGGGAAATAAGAATAACAAGGAGGGTTTTCAATGTGATGAACAATCGACACCCACAATTAGACTAAGGCCTCAAAGAAAGAGGACACAATTGAAGAGAATTGATAGAAAAAAAATGAACAAAAGACATATTTTCTTCCAACCCTTGTTCATTTTTTATTTCTATAATCATCATACTTATTAAATGAATAATCACCTTTCTTTAATAAGAGATAAACATATAAATATTATTGTTGTACTTATTATTACCATATTCATGGTTGTGTAAATAGTTTAAAAGCCACTAATGTACATAGAGTATGGTTAATAAATTTCACAGTTATGAGGCTTAAACGCAAGGTGTGAGCCCCTAAATAATAAGAGAAGAACCACCCAACAAAATTGTATAAATATGTCATATTTTATCAATAATAATAAATATGCAATTGAAGCTCCATTGTTAGAAATGGACACAACAAGATTGAAAATGTAATTTATTATAAGCCATCACCTCAAGAAAATATCAACCAATGGTGGTCAGTTTCTTACCTTTGGACTTCAAAAAAATCATGCGATTTAATATCTCTTATACATATACTATTTTTTATTTGCAATCAGATAGAAAATTAAATTGCAAGACATTAAAAAAATACAGGGAAAATAATAGTATAAAGAAAAGAGTGGAAATAGGGATAAGTTATACTGCTATGAAATACACAAAACTTATCTGTAGGTTGTGAAATATTGTATATTGATTATTTTTTCTTTTCTTTTCACTTTTCTATGCATTAAGAACACTTAAAAAAACTCCTGAATATAGTGAATGATTTCCATCTGTAGTATTTTATTAGCTTCTAATTTTACCTGGGAAATGATGTTCCTAAATAACTCTATCTATTCCACTAACAATAAAGTTGGGTACTATCCTCTTTTAATTGCACTTTTATTCAATGTTTTCCTACATATCAGTTGACAACTTTCTTGCATTTGGAACTTGGTTCTGCAGTTGGCGTATTCTTATCTCTTCACAATATTTGTATTAGAATAGATAGTCTTATTCTCATCATTAATGAAAGTGTTGAAGTCATATATTTCATGTTTTATAGAAAATAGGAAAAGTATTCTTAAGTATAGATTTGAGTTTATTGAATGGTTTTCTATTTGAAAATTAATTTTCATAATTTTCTATTGTATACAATGTGTTTTTCCTATTATCTTGATTTGGGGATATTACATTGACTCAAATTTTTACCTAGACCCAAAATTTAACTTCAAAGAAAGGAAATGATAGATATATGTGCCGATTTTTTTTTAAATTTTAGTATATGTCCATATAAATAACTAATTTTTTTATGCCTCCCTAGGTGTGACAACAAGAATGTGTGCTATGCTCATTTCTCCTATACATTATTTTTGCACTCTGAATTATCTCCCATACATGCAGGAACAAGTACCCTTAGAAGTTTTAAAGGATATGCATAAAATATATGCATCAGTCCAAATTCATGACTGCATCACTTGGCTACATTTGGATATTGCTATGAACCCATATGGTGTAGGTAATTTAGAAAATCTACTCAGAAAGCAAAGAAATCATTGGATTCCACATTGGTATATCCTTTCTACTACACCCACTTTTTTTTTGTACTAATGAAAGCTTCACAAAATCCATTCATTTGGACAAAGATTTTAAAAATTACATTTATTTATGCTTTTTGAAGCCATGAAATCATTGAATTCCACATTGGTATATCCTTTCTACTACACCCACTTTTTTTTGTACTAATGAAAGCTTCACAAAATCCATTCATTTGGACAAAGATTTTAAAAATTACATTTATTTATGCTTTTTGAAGCCTTTGAGAAGGCCACTTTTAAGTATTACGGTCCTCTATGTGGGTTTTTTTATAGGCCTATGATTAGCTACAAGGATTTTAGTTATTGTAGTAGAAAAATATAGTGTTTATGTATGATTTACTTTTTGGAGTTTTTCAAATGAATATAGGCTCTGATACTTTTGTGGAACTACTTAACCAAGACAATGAATGGATTCTAGGAATCTTATCTCAAAGAACATATATGTAGAGTCTGAAATACATGATACTTTTTTTTAAAGGTCCAAATATTACAAGAAACTATAGATGTGTGAACTCAACATTATTGACGGTTCTTTTTCAAAGGTCAAATAGACTAACCGGTCTGAGATTATATGAAATTACTTCATTAGCGTTGTCTTTGGTAAGACAAATGGTTCCCTCACAAAGTAATGCAAATCCAATCGCAGAAGAAATACGTTAAAAATATTTTCTCCATTTGTGTGACTTTAACTTATTGATATTCATTGGCACATATTTCTAGAGGTAGTTTTCATTTGGTTCTTAAAGGTTCTCTTTATTGTTAATGTTGGTGATTCTAGAATTCAACATAGCAATTTTTTATGTAAGTTGATGGCTCCACTTTTAACAATGAAAACTTCATGTCACTATTGATGGATCCCTTAAACACATACAATGTTTTGTCTGATAACAGTAGTTTACTCTACCATTGAGTTACTAGGTGTGTTTACATTTTATTTAAAAATATAAATATGTTTTCATAGACTTAAGTAAAATGTTTGAAGTAACCTTATTTGGGACTCAATTTAGGTATAGATTGATAGGGAGATATGAAGCCCACTTGTCAAACAATAGCTGACTAAAATAAAATCATAACTGTAAGAGTAAACAAGGTTAGTTTAATAAAAAAAATTTTCAAATAATTAATGCCTAGATGGGTTCTACTAGATATTAAAACATGATATGTTTACAAAAGTATTTGTAAATCCAACATTTTGAACATATAAGATTTCATTGAAGTATCTTAGAGAATTTCATCCACGAAGTGGGTTACGCTTTGAAGTAAAATCTCCATTTTATTATTATTATTATTATTATTATTATTAGGGTGAAATCACAATAGTGTGTCCCACATTTTGGGATGAAGGAAATCAGTTTTCCAAAAAAAAAATTGTTTTAGTGCCTTCGCTCGAAGTTGTTGGAAATATTCAAGACTATCCAGGTTATTGAGAGGGGAGGGGTGAATCAGTAATTTCAAAACTTTTAACAAATTTAGATCTTAACCATATTTCAAATAACATTAGATTGATAATCTGATTGCATGCATGAGTAACAGAAATAATAAAACATTCATAACACTTTGAACACAGAGATTTGGTGACCCAAAAACCTTCCAAATAGAAAGTAAAACTGGGGTGGGGATGATACCCACAAAACTTCAATACTGCAGTATAAAGTTTGTCGGTTAAGGCTTACAATGATCACTTCTGATGATCTTCCCTGTTAGGAGCAATAAGGACTGCTAGGTCCACCTTGTTAGAGAATTTACAAACATATAATAAAGTATGCACTTGGTTAAGAGATTTTACAAAGACTGTTAAGTCTACCCGATTAAAGGATTTTAAGCTGATTCACCTGTTAGGATGAAATAGTAGATCTCTTACTTGCAACTGTACTTGCTGATTGAGATTCTCTGATGTATTGATCACCTTCTGTGATGGATAGATCTTTGCTGCTTCTTATACTACTGTAGCCCTTTGTAATTCGCTTATCTCTGCCTTTTTCTCTTTTTCATCATTCGCTACTTCACACCTTAGATATGATACAAATCATTGTTTATATATCAATCCAAAACAATTACAAAATAATTACAAAGTCAGCTCTTAAACAAGCTAACACAAATATTACTGAGTCGGCCCAAATATAGTTACTCAGTTATTGCAAACTAACTCGGTGAATTTCTGATACTCGGCATCCACTATGTTACTCGGCATCGTCATGCACTCGGTAGAAGTGGAGGCTCGGTCCATACTAACCACTCAGTTGTAGTTTCGAACTTGGTATATACTGGAGACTCGGTAGATATAGTGTCACTCGGTAGAAATTGAATTCCCTATTTACCATGCTGGCACTCAGTAAACACTGCTCATTTCATCACTTGGTAATGATAACTCGATAAGCATTGCAAATCTTGGTCTATTCGGTAAACACTGTTCTGTCTGCTCGGTAAACACTGTCCTGTCTACTTGGTAAACACTATCATGCCTGCTCGGTAAACACATAGAGTCTGAATAAGTGTTGTCACTAATGACAAACATACTTAATACCAACAATCTCCCCCTTTGGCATTAGTGACAAAACACTTATTACCCAAAACTTATATACACAATCATGCTGATACTGGTTTTGATTTTTCAAAAAATTTATCTTTGTCATACTGCTGTATATACATTTCATGTCTTCCTCATATAGTATATATACAAATATCTTATTTCACCTCATACTCATATTTCCTATTTCTCTCATATACTTTCTCCCCCTTTCATATCTCATATATCTTATATACTTTCTCCCCCTTTTTGACAATAATGCCAAAGGTGTATATACAAATATTTTACATGGAGATACCAAAATGTGAGAGAAAATCAGAATGTACCTTTCCAATTAGTGCTAGAGTTCTATCCCAATTCTCTTGCAGAATCTTGCATGTATGGAGTGCAACTTGGACTTCTGTAGAGAGTTCAATCATGTGATCTGCAATTGAAAACTGATTGTCATGGATCAATGTTTTTGAGTATGCAATATGCTTCTACATTGTATCCATGATGGGAAGGATCATGTTTTGAATATCTATTAATGTTGATCTGATCCTTGCATCTTCTTTCAATAACTTTGACTGCTTATCAGATAGGAATCTAACTGTCATATGATGTGCAGAGCTTGAACTAGGTTCAAGTTGCAACTTCTATGCACTGATCTTTAGATCCTCATCAATCTTATTTATTTTGTCTTTAATCTCCTTTGAGAACTCGGCAACATTACATACTTTGACAAAAAATGATGTTACCTTGGAATAGGAGGACTCAATGCTAGTCAAAACTGAAGATAACCCTACCTGATTGATAGCTATTTACTGAGCAATATGCTCAAGCACTTTATTTTCTAACTTCTTCTCAGCCTTCTCAAGCAACTTATCTGATCCAAAGGAATCCTCATTGAACTTGTTTACTACCTCTGCCAACTGCAACAAAATGTGTTGAAAGGAATCAACTTCAACACCTATTGTTTCTACCAAAATGTTCTTGGCATCCTCAATGATCTTATATTTCTTATCTCTTTCTTCTTTTAGTTTCTTTTGCTTTGCTTTCTTTTGGAGGAGTTCACCAACTGTTTGCATTTGGTTTGATGTGAGGTTTGCAAAATCTAATTGGGGAATTTCTATCTCCTCATCTAAATCTATATCTTCTACTACAATCTTACTCAAAAATTTTGTACTCGGTTGAGTCTTTATACTTATTGCCTTTGTAGTAGAAATTATTGTAGACACAGTAGGACTTGTAGTGAAAATTGATAAACTTCCGACTGATGGGATGCTAACTGGAATACTTGATAAATAAAAAATTGAAGTATTTACAACTGTAGAATCTAAAGTACTTACTGCTGAAAAACTCAAAATTGAAGAAGGTACTGAAGACTGCAACTTGGTGGAAGGAGGCTGAAGCTAGGTGGATGAAGTGGTAGCCACTTCTATCATTGATACATTGAGCTGTGCTAGTGATGATTGGACATTTGATGTATCTAAGGGATTTGTCACAATCACACTTGAATTTTTCTCTAGGCTAGATGTAGTAATTTTTACTGGAGAGTGAGGAAGTGAGGTAATCACCTCTGCAGCTATCCGAACTAGATCACCTTCCTCAACATTCTGCTTAGCTTCCTCGGTAACTTCTTCCTCTACTTCTTCTACCTCAACATTATCAATCTGAACTGCTTCTTCTTCTTCTTCATCATTGTCATCTTCAATATCTTTTATTATCATGGTTTCAGTACTCGTTTTGTGAAGATGATAGATGTTTCTCCAAGTAAGGTTTGCACTCTTCACAACTGACTCTATATCTTTGATCAAAATCAAACAAACATTGAATTTTAGTGTCATCTTGCGCTCATTTTCTATCAATGCTTTATTTATTTCATCATTTTTCAAACTTGGCATCAACTGTCTTAAGGTTTGAGCATATATGTCCTTGACAATTTGTCTTGCATTGGACCATTTCAACTTGAATTTATCCAATAGAACACCTAGAATTTGAGAAGCCATATCATCAGGTGAGTACTTCCATTTTCCCATTTTCTCAATAATAGCATCTTCAATTTCCTGCTGCTCTGCCTCTGATCTAATTTCATATTTGAGAGATTTGAAATTTGCAATTCCAGATCCTTCTCTCAAATCCTTAATCTTTTGTTCAAATGAGGGAGGAGGCCTTTTGAGTACTATATCATCATTGACTTTACCTACCTTGCCCCTTGATCTTTTCCTTGTGAATACTGCAGTGGATTGCTCGGGTTCCTTGGTGATAGTTACCTTTCCTTTCTTCTTTACATGCACTTGTTCTTCTTTACTCTCATCCTTTTCTTCTTCTTCTACAATATCCTCTCCTTTTCCCTCGGTTAACATTAGAGGTGTGCTATATTGCATCTTGGCCATCCTCTTTCTGCTTTTGTTAACTGCCTGTGGAATTTTTATGCTTAGCTCAATTTTGACCTTAGCTTCATCATATGTTCCAAAGTATGGAGCCTTTGGATCAACAGGTTGATTTACTAGGGCTTCAATTATATCCTTTGTTTCATTAATGTTTACCTCATAAGGAAGAGGTTTCACCCATACAATCCTAAGCCTTACTGCCTAAATGTATACTTTATCACAATCAACCATGAAACAAACATCATCTTTATAATCTTCCACCAGCTTTAGTGGAATCCAGAATCTGTTATTCATCTTTTCTTTAAAAGATTCAAAATAGTTATCCATTATGCTTACAAATTTTTCACCTATTTCTGCAATATACTCATTTATCTGATAAAGAACAGGCACATCCTTTCTCCATTTTACTGTGCCTTTTGATGGGAAAAAATTTTGAGCATAGAAAAATAAAAAAACCAACAGCAAGCCAAACTTACATGGATTGTTCTTTGAGGTTTGGATGCTCTCCATATTCTTGTTGAACTGTTTCAACAATAAATCTACTAGGTCAAATGATAGATTGTTCTTCACAATTTCATAAGCTAGGTCAACTGCTTCACACAGAACACTATTATGCTTACTTGAACTGTATATCTTGTGAGCTATGACATATGTGCCAAATTTTAGTTCTACATCGGTAATACTATTTATTCTCATACCTCTACCGTCCCATTCGGCTAGGGTTTTCTTTTCCAACCCTACCCAACCTAGGGTTTTTGTAGATTTAGCCTTGGCAAGCATGGGAAGACTAGTGATTTGGTGAATCATCTTCTTTGTTATTTCCACTGGTTGCTCAAGCCAAATTTTACCTTCATGCACTCGGCTTAGGATATATCTAATCCATTTTATTTGGAAACTCTGAGGCAAGTGGGTGATATGTGTCAAACCCTTATCTTCCAAATGTTTATGTTTCGGTTTGAGAACACCATCAACACACAGTTCATCACGAACAACATCTATCTCTAGGGTTCCAAGCTCTTGAATTGTACCTTTAAAATGACTGTGAATGTCATTTACAAGAAGTACCTTTTGAGAAATTTGAGTTTGAGCTCCACTCAGATCTAGGGTTTCTGCAATCACGGGCACAAGTTTGAAATCCGGCACTTTCCATTCTCCTTGAACTAACATTTCCGAACCTTTCTTTACTTTGGTGCTGGATGATGCCATGCTAGCTTGGTAAAAAAAAAGGAAAAATTCTTCGAAGAAATTTTTGCTGCAAAATTTTCCTTCGAATCACTTGATCGCACTAGAAATTTCTCTGCTCAATATGTTGATATTCGCAATGAAGAATGAACTCGATTTCATGCTTTTTGTTAAAATTTTGTCATTAATGCTCCGTAGGAATTAGGGTATTGAATTCGACAGACTGTCATCCACTATACATTAAATGCTTGGTGAAGATTCTGCAACTCAGAGAACATACAAATTCATACTGCTCCGACCTTACTCGGTAACCAAATGAAATTAGGTTACTCTCGACCTTGCTCAGTGGTAACTGATACCGACCTTCTTGTGATCCTGCTATATCTTGCATACTGATTTGGATCTTTCTTCCTTTCAATTCAAGAACTGTTTGGAATATGTCTATGAAGATACAGTTCCAGTGCTTTCTTGGAGACTTAGTTAGAGTTGATAGAGCCACTCTCTTCATGAGTGACTTCATTACTTGGACTGGTTTTCTCGGTAGGTTTAGGAATCCACCATTGTCTCATCTACTTCCTGATGCTATTTTCTTTTTCTTTCTTTTCATCTTCAACTTTGCCTAAATTCATGCAGTTTTTAGCTATGTGACCAAGCTTAGTGCATTTATAACATATTATGGTAGTATCCCTTTTTCTCAAGTGATGCCTTACACAATTCATGCCAATGTGCCCATATTCTCCATAGTAATGACATCTACACCAAGTGTTGTAAACCCAACCAAACATTGCTTTCATAATTTGTTCTGCTGGATTGGGTGTTTTAGTTCTGCATTCTGATGCCTTATGACCTTGTTTGCTACATTTGTGACATTTGCCTTTAAATCTTGGTTTCTCCTTGCATTCATTTGCTTTATGACCATGCTGATTGCAATTGTAGCATTTTCCATTGAATTTTTCTTTTCCATTGTTCCAACATTTGTTTGAAGTATGAACAATTTTTCCATAGTGATTACAAGTGGGTTTCTGATTCTTTTGAGTACCTTGTTTGGAGGATTCACCTTCCTCTTTTTATCCAAGTCCTACTTTTCCTTTTTTCTTATGAAGGTTTCGTTCATACACCTGATTCATATCTTCTTGAGATTTCAACATTCTCTCATTGATTTGCCTTTCAGTATCTAGGTCATTCATCAATCTTAAACTGATTTTCTTTTCAGATCTTAGCTCCTCTCTTATATTTTCATTTTTTGATCTCAGAGTCAAGATTTCTTCATTTGCATTGGAGACTTGATCAATAAGGTTTTCTAGCTAAAGGGTTTGATTCTAGATTTCATTGTTCTTTCCATCTATTTCATCTTTCATCTTGTTTCTTTGTTCCAAGATTTCACAAATGTCATGCCCAAATTAAACATCCAAAAATGTAACAATTTTTTTTTTTGAAAGATGATATGAAATAACATATGACTATGTCAACACTTTGCTCTACTAAGCCTAAGGATCGACACAGATACTCCTATGCAAAAAGTGGTTAGGGATGTGCTTGTAATGACTGTAACAATAGGAGGATCTAGCAAGGGGAATCTCCAGTCCCGTTATCAGAATGAACTTAATTGAATTGACTTATTAGTTTGTTAAGAAGTTCCACTGCTAACAGTGTAAGAACCTAACCCGACAAAACTACTAGATAATCGTTTAATTCATTCTTAGTTAGGTTGGAACATTAATACTACTAACTAAAAGCCTAATACACTAATTACCAAATTTGGGACTTAATGGTTTAAGGATAATAATTGACAGATCTAACTTACTAAATATACTCGCTAATCCTAATGAATCTAATCAATTGAGTTTCCAACATACCCAAATATGCTTTAGATTAATAATCAAGTTACAAATTAAACACACCTAATTAACTATATGATAGCCTTGTTAAAACTATAACACTTAGATAAAATAAACTACTAATAATAATAATGTGAGATTAATAACTAGTATTAGCAAGCCCAATGAGGTGGGCAATTAAAATAACAAGATAATTTTATTAGTGGAAAAGGAATGATTTATTATTATTTTTTTTTACCACTACATAATAGTAATAACATAAAAATATCAAATTCAAAATAAACTAAACTAAACTCTAAAGCCTACTAAGCTACTATTCAAACCCATTAACATCCACCTATTCCCACTAGCTTCCCTACAAGCTAGACTAAGCCCTAGGCAAAGTGGGCACATTTCTAGGCAAGGGAGGGAAAATCAAGTGGGCCCCACTCCTCTCATGAGAGAAATGGTTTTAAAGTCAAACCAAGTGGAAGACAATTAATCTGCCTTCCCTAAAGAGGAGACCAAGAAGATGGTATGCAAGACAAGGAATGGAGTACTTTTTATGACAAGAGGGAAATGTCAGACTTAAAGTTCTAAGTCAGGTACGCATGTAAGGGGGTAACTTGAAAGTTGGCAAATGTATTAAAGCCTTGACAAACCATTTGTGCATGGAACAAGGGACTAAAGTAAAATAACAGTGCTTTAAATCTTTTTGCTGACAAGGGTCACTTCTCAAGGCCCCTTTGTACCCACGTAGGGAGGTGTTTGGTTAAGAAATTTAACATAAAGCTTTCCCAAGCCCATCACCTGCGCCTAGGAAGAGAGCTTTAGTGGGGGCCACTAGCTTGGTCATGAGTGGAGGTATATTAAACACCCACTTTAACATTATATATGCTAAGTCTTTATTTTAGTGGTAGTCTAGGGTATGTTTTAGTTTAGTTAACTTTATTTAGTGCATAAATAATAAAAACAAGGAATATTCTCTGTGTAGTATGGGGATAATTTTATCCCCATACATTTTCCAGAGAGCAAAATTGCTCTTGCAAATTCTGGAAGTGTCTTTTTTTTACAATATGACTAATACTTCATCAACTTGATCTCTTTGTTTTATTTACTAGTCATAGGTGAGGTGTTTAGAATGCAATTAGTGGTTTAGTTTAAGAGTTGCTCAAAGAAGGAAATGAGTAAGTCTAGAATGCATATATGTCTCTCATTTGATATTTCATCTTATCAATTATTCCATGGATAATCTCATTGAAAGAGAATGAGAGATGACCAAGTTTCTTCATCCAAGTATAGTTTTATTAAGTATGAGTTTGGTCTAAAATTAGATAGATTGCAATGAGCTTACAACTATGAATCCAAGTATTAAGAGTTTCATGGCTATCCATATTAATGAAATCTTACATACTATTGGATGATTTCATATCCTTTCTTGCCAACTTTGAATAACCTTTTTTTTTGAAGCATAACTTAACTACTTAAAAGAAAAGGAGTTAACATTTTCATAATAGTATCTCTTCAAATACAATATCTATCTCTTATGAAGGAGAAAAATTTACATTACACTTATATATTACATTTTGATGAAATACTCAATGAGAGATCAACATAAAGAAGCTACTTCACCTCATCACAATACATATACCATTTCACATACATCTACCACTTCACAATGAACTCAATAATGGAAATACATTACAATATACAATGAGAGGAGGATCTTCTTCAAGATCAATAATACAACAACTTATGAGAGTTTGATACAAGCATATCAAGGAGGGGATCTCTTCAAGCTTTTTCCACATGAATCTTTGGCTTCCCAAACCTACAATAAAGGAAGAGAGAACCATGGGTGCTCACCACCCAACCTAGGTCTCTTATGAGACCACCCCCAAGCTTGGGGAACCAAGGATAAACGGGGTACAACAAACAACAAAATGCTCACAATATGCATACATACAATAACAACAAATTACTCCCTTCAAGGCTACACAAATGAACTTTGCAAGCTCATTGAAGAAGGGTGAAGGTGGGCTTTTCCAAGGGGAGAATGCAATTGTTTTTCTTTCACAAATTCCTCAACAAGGATATCTCATTTGCCTCTTCAAGGCTAGAATTCCAACACAACAATGGTTATCACATCTTCATGATACAAGATTTCAATGGCTTCATGGTGCCCATACACCATGAATTTTTCCCTCTTCTCCAAGAGAAGAGACTCTCACCTCATGGAGAGCCCAACTAACCCCTTCACCCAAGGCCACTTCTTCCTCTTCCCAAAGAGGTGAGTAATGCCTTACTCCCATACACATGAACACCCTCATTCAAACAAAACAAAGGAAAGACATGAATTTCAACATCAAATTCCCTTCCCATACAATACAATGGCACAACAAGTATACACTTCAAACACATGAAAGAGCAAGAACACATCTAATCTATTGAGCATAAACAAGAAAATCTCCATGGAAATGAAAGACCAACCTTCACAAGTGTGATGGCAATTGATAGTTGAGAAGAGCTAATCCACTTTTCTTCTTTTCCAAAACCCTAAAGTCTCTAAAATTAGAGAGTGGGTGAACACCCTCTAATTCTATCCAAGGCCTCTAAAAAGGGCTCCAAATTCTACCCACCCACCAATCATAATTGTAGATTTGACTCTATGGTCTACTTGGTCTTCCTTGTCCCCCCATGATTAATGCTTGATTGGAAGGCAAGGTGAAGTTGGGTAAGGGTCAAGATCCATCCAATCTCGTAGGTAAAGGTAAATGGGTCCAAAAAAGGGTTGCCAAAGTCTCTAGGGGGTTTAGGATATGCTCAAAACCTTCCTAACCCATACCCCTAACATTAAGATACATAAATTATGCCAAAAATGACCCCTAGAACTTCTTATTGGCCTCTAGAAGTGGCTGGAATAAAATAAATTTAAATGAGTACATTACAAGTGTCAAGTGACACTAACAATTGCACATTACATACAAATGCCAAGAAAGACAACACGAAGCTAACTACTAATGCACATGAAAATTCACTTTTACGACAAGTTCACATTACAACAAGGCTTTGTAATCCCACATTGGACTAAGCCTTGGTTTACTCAGTTCACATGTGTTTAACCTTGGTTCTCCGATAATTCCCATGGTTCTCATACCTGCACACTTCACATCGAGCATCAGTAGTTCAAGATGATAACATTGCACGAAATATACATATTCAATTTCCTATTTAGTATCATAACCCAATATGTATAGCTCAATTCAAATCACAATTTCCCATTCAATAATATTCGAACATCATACATACATAATCATCATGTGCACTATTCAAATCTAACATGAATAATTTACTCTAACAACCATGCATAATCAAAATCATGATGTACTCTAGATTCACATCCACACATACATCATATAATAATCACCATCAAAATATCATATCTCGAGTCTCAATCCAAAATAGATCAACAAGTGTATCACTGTATCAAAATGCAGAAAAGGAAAGATGCTATGACGGGTCGGGGTGAGGCCTCACAACAAAATCTTGTTGACTGAATTTCCTGTTCTCTTTTCAATTTTCTTACCTCTTCTTGTAGAGATCCACTCTTTTCTAGAAGTTCTTTGATTGCATTGTTTGCTTCATCTAAGCTGCTTGAAGGGAAAAAGTCTTCAATCTTTTCTCCAACATATTGGTGGTCATTAATCTAATTTCCAAGTTCCTTCCTTCTGTTTAGGGATTGGGAAAGATGCTCTTTTGCTTCCTTGAGTTGAGTTATGGCCATTTCCATATCTATCTTTTCATTCTCAATTACTTTCTTAAGTCTAAATATCTCCATTGTCCTGAATCTTTTCTCAAGCTGTCAAACTTTATCCTGAGAACCACAAAGCTCTGATACCAATTTTTGGAAATATTCAAGACTATCCAGGTTTTTGAGAGGGGAGGGGTGAATCAGTAATTTCAAAACTTTTAACAAATTCAGATCTTAACCATATTTCAAATAACATTAGATTGATAATCTGACTGCATGCATGAGTAACATAAAGAATAAAACATTCATAACACTTTGAACACAGAGATTTGGTGACCCAAAAACCTTCCAAATAGAAAGTAAAACTGGGGTGGGGATGATACCCACAAAACTTCAATACTGCAATATAAAGTTTGTCGGTTAAGGCTTACAATGATCACTTCTGATGATCTGCCCTGTTAGGAGCAATAAGGACTACTAGGTCCACCTTGTTAGAGGATTTACAAACATACAATAAAGTATGCACTCGGTTAAGAGATTTTACAAAGCCTGTTAAGTCTACCCAGTTAAAGGATTTTAAGTTGATTCACCTATTAGGATGAAATAGTAAATCTCTTCCTTGCAATTGCACTTGCTGATTGAGATTCTCTGATGTACTGATCACCTTCTGTGATGGATAGATCTTTTCTGCTTCTTATACTGCTGTAGCCCTTTGTAATTCGCTTATCTCTACCTTTTTCTCTTTTTCATCATTCGCTACTTCACACCTTGGATATGATACAAAACATTGTTTATATATCAATCCAAAACAATTACAAAATAATTACAAAGTAGGCTCTTAAACAAGCTAACACAAATATTACTAAGTCGGCCCAAATATAGTTACTCAGTTACTGCAAACTAACTCGGTGAATTTCTGATACTCGGCATCCACTATGTTACTCGGCATCATCATGCACTCGGTAGAAGTGGAGGCTCGGTCCATACTAACCACTCGGTTGTAGTTTCAAACTCGGTATATGCTGGAGACTCACTAGATATAGTGTCACTCGGTAGAAACTGAATTCCCTATTTACCATGCTGGCACTCGGTAAACACTGCTCATTTCATCACTCGGTAAGCACTGCGAATCTCGGTCTGTTCGGTAAACACTGTTCTGTCTGCTCGGTAAACACTGCCCTGTCTGCTTGGTAAACACTGTCCTGTCTGCTCAGTAAACATTGTCCTGTCTACTCGGTAAACACATAGAGTCTGAATAAGTGTTGTCACTAATGAAAAACATACTTAATGCCAACAGAAGTACCCTCTTCATGTGAAGGGGATGATTGGCTTCACTAGAAGTAACCTACATGGGGTACTTCATGCGAAGGGTTTTTTTTATAGAAAAGTACCCCATGTAGGGTACTTTGAGAAAAGCCCCCGTTCACGTGAAGCCACTTTTCGCTGGATTTTTTTATAAATTTCCAACTTCCTATTTCATTTTCACTATTTTCTATTTGAGATTTTGTGGAATCAGGGGTTAGAGCAAACCAGTGACCTCCACTATGACATCAACACCTCCCTAGATTTTTTGACCTCTTCAGATTGTTAGTAGTATCAGGTACACACATTTTTCTTATTTTTTATTGCAAATTATATGTTTTATATTTATTGTAGTTAGTTATTTGTTTTAAATAATTTTTAGTTTGTAGAAATGTTAGAAAATCATAGTTAAATTTTATAATATGTTAGAAAATGATAGTAGAATGTTAGAATATGTTAGAAAATTGTAGTAGCACTGTAGGAGAATCATAATAGATCTCTTAGAAAATGTTAGAAAATATTAAAAAACCGTAGTATAAATGTTAGAATATGTTAGAAAATGTTAGAAAATCTTAACTTAGTATACATTAGAAAATATTAGAAAACTGTAAATTAATATACATTAGAAAATATTAGAAAATTGTAACTTAGTATAAATTAGAAAATATTAGAAAATTGTAACTTCTAATATACATTAGGAAATATTAGAAAAATGTAGTAGAATGTTAGAAAATGATAGAAAATTGTAGTAGTTTGTTAGCAAATGTTAGAAAATATTTTAAAAATATTAGAAACCATAGTAGAAATGTTAGAAAATATTAAGATCTTATAGAAATTATTAAAAATATTTGTTTTTAAATTGCTTTTAAAGTTAGTAAATATTAGGAATCCCTCTCTCTCTCTCTCTCTCTCTCTCTCATGTATATATGTTTTAGAATTACATGTATAAATGTTATTCATGTAGAGTTATATGTTAAAATATTATCCTAGGAGGACTGAGCCTTAGTACATCCTAGTATCCTTTAAGACACTTAGAGGACCCAACTACTACACCTTAGGACCCTTTAGGACCCCTATTGTGACATCCAAGGACCCTTTAGGACTATTAGTACACCCTAGGTTATTTTAGGACCCCTATTGTGACAAAACTCTTTAAGAACCCTTATGATCCTTAAGACCTAGAATATGACCATTTAAGACCTAATAGGACTAATATGACCTATTAAAACCAATTAGTACATCCTAGGACCCTTAAGATCTAATAAGACCACTTACTTGACCTAATAGGACCTATTAATACCAATTAGTACATCTAAGGACTCTTTAGGACTACTAGTACACTCTAGATTCCTTTAGGACCCCTATTGGGACATAAAACTCTTTAAGAACCCTTAGGATCCTTAAGACCTAGAATATGACCACTTAGGACCTAATATGACCCTTTAAGACCTAATTTAGGACTTTAATATAACCTATTAAAACAAATTAGTACATCCTAGTACCCTTAATACCTAATAAGACCACTTAGTTGACCTAATAGGACCTATTAATACCAATTAGTACATCCAAGGACCCTTTTGGACTATTAGTACACTCTAGGTTCCTTTATGACCCCTATTGTGACATAAAACTCTTTAAGAAACCTTAGGATCCTTAAGACCTAGATTATGACCACTTAAGACTTAATAGGACCCCTTAAGACCTAATTTAGGACTTTAATATATCCTATTAAAACTAATTAGTACATCCTAGGAACCTTAAGACCTAGTAAGACCACTTAGTTGACCTAATAGGACCTATTAATACCAATTAGTATATCCAAAAACCTTTTAGGACTATTAGTACACCCTAGGTTCCTTTAGGACCCCTATTATGACATAAAACTATTTAAGAACCCTTATAATCCTTAAGACCTAGAATAGGACCACTTAAGACCTAATAAGACCCCTTAAGACTTAATAAGACTGGACTTAAGACCTAATAGGACTAATATGACCTATTAAAATCAATTCGTACATCCTAGGAGCCTTAAGACCTAAAAAGACCACTTATTTGACCTAATAGGACCTATTAATACCAATTAGTACATTCAAGGACCCTTTAGGACTATTAGTACACTCTAGTATGGTAAATTTAAGTATAATTTTGTATATTCAGATATTTGTAATTTGTTAATGTTGTAACTAGGGATTGCAATCCTAAAGGCTAAGTGTGAAACATAGAAATCCTGTGAAACATGAGACTACTTTCAGGCTATGGGTGACCTTGTTGGTACTCTGAAAAATCCAGATAGTTTTAAGCCCATATTTAGAAAATTTTCCTAAGGCAATGTTCAGTGCTTCAAAAGAACAGTTTAAAAAGACCTAAGTTCAAGTGCACATAAAGATGGACTTGTTGAATTTCATGGCATGGGGCTTAGGACATGTGTTCCTCACCTTTCATTTGGCATATACAGTTGGTCACAACTTCTAGAATTCAAATCCGATAAGTTTCAGAGATACCCATTTGAGGGGCTTTTAGCAAATTTGCACTTTACATTCTGTTCTGTTTTAACTAAATAGCCTACTTCGGAGGTTTGCATCTGACACCTGGATGATATTCACGATGAAAGGGTTGTTGCATCATCCTATAGGCATGAGAAAGAGGTTCCATAGCAATTTTCAGCCCCCCATGTGCTCGTTTGACATGTTTACTGGAGCCATTCTGTTTGCAATTTCTAAGTTTCTCTGAGAGTGCACAGTTCAGTTTTGTGAGTGGTTCACTTTGGGGTCTTGCCATTTGCACCCGGTTCGAGGTCAAACTTAATTGATAGTTGTTTCATAATGTAGACATGGAATTGATGCTCCCTGATAAGTTTCGGATCATGGCGAATCCGTTTGACCCATTTCCTAAGACAGTTCCGAATGCAACTTCTATTGTTTTACTGCCTTTCAGTTCGAGATGTTCTAAGTGGCCGACTTTGGCGTTTATTTCTAGATGATTGGTTTATCTTTTTAGAATTCCGATTGTAGCCTTGTTTTCTATGCATAACAAAGATCATATATCCAGGGTTTCAGACCATGAAAATTTCATTTGATCAGATTGCCAGGTCAGACAAAAGGGTGTTAAATAATGATAAAAAGTGCGGATGACATAACTTTGTAAACTAGCCATTTTCAAAAATTCGTAGCTTTTTTCCAGATGCTCATCTCCAGTTGAGGGTTGTTTTGTTTCGACCCTTGTATATGAGGTTTCTTCCAGATCCGGTGGTGTACCTTTAGCTCATCGTTTGTTATTTTTCATCCATCTCCTTCTGAGGTAGTCGACAGTGATTTTTAGTATGTGTTTGTCAGCAATTCTGAATGGGCGTTTTCAAATTTTAAAATCTCTTGCCTCGTTACATTTCTAGTGAATCCCTTTTACAGAGTGCTTTCCTATACTACAAGGTTCATACTCACCAACTTTCAACTTCCAGGGATAAGTTTTCATTAGTATTTTAATAGCGCGACTGGAGGTGTTTTATTGAGATTTGGCGACTGGCAAAGTTTTAAATTTTGAATTTTTTACAGGTTTTCAGTTTTCCGGATCGGATCCAGTTGCAAGCGCCAGTCGTTCTTGATCATTTTCAAAGCCGGTTGTTTGAATTTGAAAATTTTTTAGGCCGAACCCACCTGGGGTCCAACCTGCTTCATTATTTTTGTAGAACTTTGCCGGCTGTCACTGGCAATTGATGAGTTTAAAGAAAAGGCTTGAGGATATCAAAGTGAATTAGAGGATAATGGAGTCAACTCCAAAGATAATCGTTAACATGATTTGCATAAGCTTCAGAGGGTGGTTTCCGTAAACCATTGACAATTTTCTTTTGGCTTGCACTGGAGATTTGTTTTGACAGTTGTTAAAATGCATTTGAGCACAAGATTATTTTGTAAGATGTTATCTCTAACATATACAATTAATTATTGCGAAGCCGAATTTGATAATGTTAAGCAATGTGTCTCCAAAGTTTTTCTTTATGTTGCACACACTTGCAAGTATTGTGTGTGCGAGTTCAACCAAAGACAATGAAATATTGATTGCATATAAGAGTATTCGAAGCTAGACCAAAAAGGGGTAAATGAATGCACTGTCTGTGCATACTTTATTTGTGATGGGGAATGATATGTTTTGGCAAATGTGGAGGGCTTGTGTGAGCTCTCAAGAGTGGATAATCAGGCTTTGCTCTTCCCTGCAAACACACGTGAAGTGCAGCCCAAAAGAATAGGATTGGAAGGGAGGCAGCTGTGAGTTTTCAAATAGAAAGTGTTGCACATAGAGTAAGATAAAGGCTGCCAAATCCTTCCACCAGCATTATCAAACGTTCTGCCATGCTTTGGGGTGCTCTGTATACACCAAGTCTACAATTGACACTACCTACGCACCATGGGAGGTTTGGACGCTGCCAGACATGTTCCTTATGCACAGGAGGGTTCTATTTCTTTGAGGAGTTGTCACACACCAATGCAATGTGTTGTAAACTCCAAACAAGAAAGTACGCACTATTTAGGACTACTGCTTTGCAGGCTCCAAGCACAAAGAAGTATGTGCCGTAAGCACCAAAGGAGGATGGGGTGTGAGTCTTTGGTGGAGACCTACTACCGCCTTTCACACCAAGAATGCATGCACATTATTATTGGGAATTGCTTGCAGACCTCCAGGCATGCACTTGCATCAAAGATCATGAGGGGTGAAGAGAAACATGTGCAGGCCAGATGTGCAAAGAGAACATAAATAAAGAATTATGTAATGGGGTTTATCCCACATTTGCTACATTGGGATGTTAAATAGTGTTTAAAAAGAACAGGTTTCGGATAAGAGGTAAAGTGAGTGGTAAGAGGAGGTGGGCCTCTTGATTTGTGTGGGCCCAGTTGTGCACACACAAAGAGATAAATTTTGAAACAAAAACTATTATAAATGAAGAATGAATTATCCCACATTGATCGCAAAATGAAGAAATCAAATGTTTATAAAGAAAGATACACACAATCATAGTGTCTAAAATAGATGCCCACCTAGGGAGCCTTCTCACATGTGGGGAAACTAAGGTAGACAAGTGGATGGTGACATGGATTACGAGCCCCACCCACATGACGGTAAGAAAATTTTGATAGGTTTGTAGGCGCTTGTGCCGGTACCTCGAGATGTGTGGCAACAGATCGATAGACATCGCTGATCTAAAAAAATGAAGTTGTAGGGTAGATAGCATTACAAAATTGTGATAGAGTGACAAGTGTCATGGTGATGATGTGGTGAGCTGGTACAGTCAAGCACCTAGGTGGTTCCACAACCGAACCAAAATGTGACATGTGGCACTTGGTAGTGATGAAGCAGTCAGATCGAGCAGTTGGTTGGCCACCTTGAGATGCATGCTGATCCAGTGGTGGTCACTATTCTGGAGATATAGAGATGCACGACAGTTACCTTAGCACTTCAGGGACATGCTGACACATGTCCCAAGGTGAGGTTGTAGATTGGTGCCTAGTCAGCAGTACAAGCCAATCACAAAGTGACAAGTGGCGGCAAGGTGGATCAACAAGCGAATTGTATTGTGCCACGTAGCACATAGGGCCCACTTTCAAATTCAAATGTCTATGTAAAGTTTAAATTCGAAATTGTAAAGTTTCAACTATATCATAAATTCAAAAATTTAAATGATGTTGGCTGCTCACGAGAAATGATGTCCAGGACTCATTTTTTACCCAAATATACAAGTATTATATGTTTTCAGAATCATCTCGGAACGAGGAATCCAATGGTGGCATTTAAAATCAGATTTGACCAAGTTGGTAAGAGTAGTAATTGACTGTTTATTCCAAGATTGGATTTGGGTAGAGATGCAAATATTTTGTGAAGGATGTTCTAGATTGTAAATTGTATCAGATTTATCTAAGATATTTTTGTTAGTCTTAGGGTTGACTATGTTGCCCTAAAAAAGTCCTAAATGGTCCTAATCTTATTGCAATCCTATATATGGATTTCCAAGACCATTTACAGAGGCTGCTAGTTTTTAGGTTCACAAGGTTACATCTTGAACCTTCAGTCAAGGAGTAGGACATGTTCAGTCCATTTTGTATTAGGATAAAGTAGAAAGTTGCAGATTTCTTGCATATTATGTCAAGTGGCTTTGAATCTTCAAGAAAAGTGTATGCAGAGGCTTAGGTCCTCGTTCCTAATTCAAGTTTTTAGTTCTATTTCTCTCCTTCTATGTCAAGTTTTATGGGTTTTGAATGTTCCGATTCTTTGTATGTAGTTTATCTATGAATGTGTTGTCTATCTTTAGTTCTATTTTTAATAAGATTAAAATATGCTCTAGATGATACACAGGTTCATAGGGTTTGCATAGGGATTTCTGTAAGCAGTATGGTTCTGGGTATTTGTATTTATAACTTGGATCTATGGTGAAGTAATAGTAATCAGTCTCTGTATTCTACAATGTACTAGATGATTTTCCCAATGGACAAGGCACTGATTTGAAACAAGTAAACTTTATGTTGATGTACGTCTGGTTGGGATGTGTTCTATTCTGCAAAAGTTTAATCAAATCCTTTCAATCTTTCTAGTTTTATGTATTTTGGCCTCAGTTATTTCATAGCAATGGAGAGTCAATGAATGACTGGTTATCATTTAGTACTTTCTTGCTATTATCTTCTTTGTTCAATCCAGTCTCGGTATTGTAAAGAAGTGTTCTATTATACTGGATTAGGTGCACCCGCCTTGGTTCTACAGAGCCGGAAGTGCAGAGGGCAGTCTTGTCCCTATAGTTGGTCCAGTTACCTACAGATTTTCCCATATTTGGAACTGACCATTACCAAAATCAGTCTTAGGTATATTGGTGTCTCATGGAGTGTAAAATCTATTCCAAGAACCAACAAAATGGCGACTTTGCTGGGGAGATTATAATCATAAGTAAATAGTGCAAGTTCCAAGTTGAGCTGGACTCCTGACCTGCCTATTTCAATCAGTTGATATCTCTAGTGTTATAAATTAGCTATAAATAACATGGGTATGAGTAGAGCTAGACTCCTGGCTGATTTATTTGTTATCTAGTGGTTTCCATTGAAGTGCAAAGGGTCAGTTTTAAAGGTTCAAATCATCTCACCAAGTTGTGAGTGGTGACTCTTAGATCCTGTGTTTGATCAGTGCAAAGTTTAGAATAAAGATATGATGTATTCAGCTCTGATAAACAGTTTTTGAAATTTTGGTGAAGTTTCATGTTGGCTGGAAAAGAATATACAAAAATAGAGATAAAGTGTTTTTCCTCTTTAAGGAGGTGGTGACTCTATAAAAAAGAACCCGATGGAGCTATGAAGTGAGCTCTAAAATTTTCCATTATTTCCATCCAGAGAAAAAATTGCAGCATAAAAAAACTTACCAGGTATTTCTCATTACATGGTTTATATTTGTGTAATCCTTATTGGGTGAAGAAGTCACCATACAAAAGATTTTAAAAAGTGTGGGTCTGCATATTTCTCCGGATTTATTAAAAAAATCTGGGTTGTATCTTTGGAGAAATATGTATGTGTGAGAAGTTTTATGGCTACATAAGTTTTTGTAATAAAATCTGAAAGTTTCATTAAGAGGGAGTGCAGTCCATAATGGATTCAAGTAGAGGTCTTTCTATACAGAGGTATGCGCCATTGTGTTTTGATGGCATACATGGTTTCCCAAATGAGATTCCTACCAAGATTAGGAAACATTTGCAAGAGTTTAAGGGGAAACAATTAGATTCAGCATGTGAGCATTTGCAAGGGTTTTCTGATCTGATGAGAGAATTCAAGATTTGTCATGAAGATGTTATCATGAAGTTGTTGGTTTAGAAATTGAAGGATTATGCTAGGGTCTGGTTTTATTCCTTGCTAGTGAATTTCATTTCTTCATTGGAGGACTTCAATTCAGCTTTCATGGAGTAGTTCGCTGAGAGAATTGATGGAGATTCAAATTGAAGAAGATGAGTTAGTCCTATCATTCAACATCAAATTTGCTAGGACATTAAATGATATTCCAATGAGTTACAGACTCAATGATCAAGTATGTCTAGTGATTTATTTGGGTGCCTTCGATAGAAAGATGAGCTTCCTGTTAAGAAATAAAGAGCCAAATAATTTACATCAGGCTTTTATGACAGCGATGGACATTGAAAATAACTTGAGATATAAAATTGCCAAAGGGTTTTTATCCGCTGAAGTCTATTGTCATGATGTTCCAATCGAAGAAAATAGGTGTCAAACAAAAAATGAAACACAATGTCAAAGTGTCCCCATCTCTGCCAATCTTACTGATCATGTTCCAAGTTGTACTTTTGAATGGAATGTGAATGAAGAAAATTTGCAGCAAACAATGATTTTTCCTGATGTAGAAGTTAACATGGTTAGTGAAGAATCACAATATTTTCTTGATACCGAGATAGACATTTACAAGGGATATACATTGAGTAGATTTGAAACTAGTTCTTCTAGTTGTGAGGCTGCAAAGACTTATTGTTTGCAGTCAAGTAATGAAAATGAAGAGGGGGTAGATTTTTCATCAGATGATGATAAAGCCCCAAGTGATGAAGTTATGTTAGATTTCAATAATGTTGAAAGTGAAGAAGAAGATTCAAGGAATCATAATGATTTTGATCTTCTTGAAGATAAGGAGATGGTTTGTGGACAACCTTGTGAAGAAAATGAATAGCTATCATATGCTGAAGATGATTGTAAAAAGGTTGATATGACTGGAGCAATTATGAGTTCTTGTGTTTCGGATGACAGTGGTGATGAAACCAATTTTTCAATCTGTATGTTTTCAGCTTTTGATTCACCATGTGAAGTTGTTAATCCAAAGATAAATGAGGGCTTCTTTGAGCCCGAATATGAGACCATGGTAGCTCAGTTTGCCTTGAAATCAGAAATGGAAGTCAGTTGGTTTGATCTAGTTACTAAAGATTTTAATATTGTCAATAATATGGAATCAATGTCTTATCAAGAAGAAGTTGATAATGCTAAATATCTGCCCTACAACAGTGAATTATGTCAAGGGGACATATGCCAAAGGGAGGACATGTGCAAAGGGTTTCCTATTAATTTGTTTGAACCACAATTTGAAACACTTAATGAAAAGATGGAAGAGGTTTCAAAACTTATACCAGATTGTTTGTTTCAGTTAGAAGTGTGTTCTTTCTTCCAAACTTTGGATATAAAGAGTGTTGATGTCCTATTCTCAGAGGATGTTGAAACAAGTCAGCAAGGACATATCAATCACCAATCAGAAAATACATCTTTTACTTTTCCAATCTGGCATGATGATGTCTCCTAGAATGAAATCAATTCGAAACCACAAGTTGTAGTTCAAAATTGTTTTCTTGAGCACCTGTTTGATATGCATGTGGTTGAACTTTAGAGCTTCCCTTTTGGTGTTCAAACATGCATTTAAGATGCTGATTGCTTTCCATGTACAGAGCTAAAAAGTCAGGACAACATGTCTGATGGTTCCAAATTTTACATTGATTGTGATTTTGTGCCGGATGTGGAAGTGTGTTCTTTGAATGGTCAAAAATCAGATTCCAAGGATATGACAGGAAGACTCTCTTGTGAGAAGCCTTGTGCAAATAAAGATTATGATGCTGATAGTGAATTCAGTGAATATGAAGATGATGAGGAAGAGTTCATGGTTGATAAAGTTTCTACTAAAAGGTTTGTAGAACTCTCCTTTTATCAGCATAAGAGATCAACTTTCTTATCCCAGTATAAGAAGGATTTGTGTAAAAGGAAAAGAGATAGATACAATGCAGATGAAAGTTCTTGCAGTGATGGCTTTATACAAGATAATGGGAACCAAGAGTTTGCAGCTCCTATTCCAAATAAGAAGGATGTTTGCAATATCAAGGATGAAGCCAAAGAAAATAAAAATGAAATCCAGTGCACACTAAGTAGTGAAGAAATCTCAGGCCTTTTAGAAGCTGATTTTCAGAGGTATTCTCTTACATTTGAATCTGCACTTTCATGGCTGAAGGATATGTGTTTTGACAATGATGATGTTAGTAAAGGTGTGAAGTATGATACATATAATGTCCATTCTTTTCCTATGATTGGATTGAATACTTTGCAAGAACATCATGCATATGAGTGTGAGGAGGGTAAGAATTCCATGTACGATGACTATGAAGATTCATATGCTGGTGTAGATTTAGATTTTGATGAGCTTAGTGTCAGAGATTATTGTGTAAGTCAGAGTACTGAGGAAAGTAACGAATCTGAAAATGATCTCTCAGCCCTACAAGTTTTAGAAAAAACATTGTTTGATCATCCAGATTTATGTGTCCAGGACAGTGATAGAAGTTGTGAGGAAAGTGTTACTTTTCAGTCAGTTTATGAGGAGATGTTTTCCCTCGGTTTGCAAACTGATCTTGCAATTGACAACATTGTTTTTTCACAAACTTGTGGGCCAATTTTCTCAGTGACTAAAGTATCTCCTAAAGATATGTCCGAGGATCCTTTCCATTTTCAGCCGAGTGAGTTTTTAGTAATGCATGATGGTTATTATAGTTTACATTTTGAGGCATTAATAGATAAGTTTTATACTTTCAGTCAACATCAAGAAGAGGTAGAAGACATTCCGTATTTTCTGGAATATAAACATGAGGTTGGTTGTGACCGGAAGACTTTGGGTTATGGCAAGTGCATGATTACCTTTCAGCTCAAATTCATTCATATATGTTGGCAACATGTTTGTCAAAAGTTTTTTAAGCGACTGGTCTCATATATGGATGAGAATCATATTTATGACAAAGGTAAACATCGCTTCCATTTTTTGAGGCTTTGAGCCTTTGCAAGTGATGTATATTTTGTACAGTTTCTTTTTTTTTCAGTTGCGTGGTGTGTTTCTTTCAGTAAGCTTCCATTTTTTAAAGAAGTCGGTTTTACATTTTTGAGTGGTCTGCTCTGCCAAAGATTACTGAATTCTCTGCATGCCCACAAGGGGCACATGTCCCCAACTAGAGCCACTATTGGTACTATGAAAAATCTAGATAGTTTTAAGCCCATATTCAGAAAATTCTCCTAAGGCAATGTTCAATGCTTCAAAAGAACAGTTCAAAAAGACCTAAGTTCAAGTGCACATAAAGATGGACCTGTTGAATTTCATGGCATGGGGCTTAGGACATGTGTTCCTCGCCTTTCATTTGGAATATATAGTTGGTCACAACTTCTAGAATTCAAATCCGATAATTTTCAGAGATACCCATTTGAGGGGCTTTCTGCAAATTTGCACTATACATTCTGTTCGGTTTTAACTAAATGGCCTACTTCGGAGGTTTTCATATGACACTTGGTTGATAGTCATGATGAAAGGGTTGTTACATCATGCTATAGGCATGAGAAAGAGGTTCCACACCAATTTTTAGCCTCCCATGTGCCCGTTTGACATGTTTACCGGAGCCATTCTGTTTGCAATTTCTAAGTTTATCTGAGAGTGCACAGTTCAATTTTGTGAGTGGTTCACTTTGGGGTCTTTCCATTTCCACCCAGTTCGAGGTCAAACATAATTGATAGTTGTTTCATAATGTAGACATGGAAGTGATGCTCCCTGATAAGTTTCGGATCATGGCGAATCTGTTTGACCCATTTCCTCAGATAGTTCCGGATGCAACTTCTACTGGTTTACTGCCTTTCAGTTCGAGATGTTCTAAGTGGCCGACTTTGGCATTTATTTCTAGATGATTGGTTTATCTTTACAGAATTGTAATTGTAGCCTTATTTTCTATTCATAACAAAGATCATATATCCAGGGTTTCAGACCGTGAAAATTTCATTTGATCAGATTGCCAAGTCAGACAAAAGGGTGTTAAATAATGATAAAAAGTGCGGATGACATAAATTTGTAAAGTAGACATTTTCAAAAATTCGTAGCTTTTTTCCAGATGCTTGTATCTAGTTGAGGGTTGTTTTTTTTTTACCCTTGTATATGAGGTTTCTTCCAGATTCGGTGGTGTGCCTTTAGCTCATCGTTTGTTATTTTTCATCTATCTCCTTCTGAGGCAGTCAACAGTGATTTTCAGTCTGTGTTTGTCGGCAATTCTGAATGGGCATTTTCAACTTTTAAAATCTCCTGTCTCGTTCATTTTTTGGTGAATCCCTTTTACATAGTGCTTTCCTATACTACAAGGTTCGTACTCAGCAACTTTCAGCTTCCAAGGATAAGTTTTCATCAGTGTTTTAATAGCGCGAGTGGAGGTGTTTTATTGAGATTTGGCGACTGGCAAAGTTTTAAATTTTGAAGTTTTTAAAGGTTTCCGATTATCTGGATCGGATCCGGTTGCAAGCGCCAGTCGTTCTTGATTGTTTTCAAAGCTGGTTGTTTGAATTTGAAAATTTTTTAGGCCGGACCCGCCTGGGGTCCAGCCTGCTTCATTATTTTTGAAGTAGAACTTTGCCGGCTCCCGCTGGCAATTGATGAGTTTAAAGAAAAGGCTTGAGGATATCAAAGTGAATTAGAGGATAATGGAGTCAACTCCAAAGATAATCGTTAAAATGATTTGCATAAGCTTCAAAGGGTGGTTTCCATAAACCATTGACAATTTTCTTTCGGCTTACACCGAAGATTTGTTTTGACAGTTGTTAAAATGCATTTGAGCACAAGACTATTTTGTAAGATGTTATTTCTAACATATACAATTAATTATTGCGAAGCTGAATTAGATAAAGTTAAGCAATATCTCTCCAAAATTTTTCTTTATGTTGCATGCACTCGCAAGTATGTTGTGTGCCAGTTCAACCAAAGATAATGAAATATTGATTGCATATAAGAGTATTCAAAGCTAGACTGAAAAGGGGTAAATGAATGCACTCGTTGTGCATACTTTCTTTGTGATGGGGAATGATATGTTTTGGCAAAATGTGGAGGGCTTGTGTGAGCTCTCAAGAGTGGATAATCAGGCTTTTCTCTTCCCTAAAAACACACATGAAGTGCAACCCAAAAGAATTGGGTTGGAAGGAAGGTAGCTATGAGTTTTCAAATAGAAAGTGCTGCGCACAGAGTAAGATAAAGGCTGCCAAAGCCTTCCACCAGCATTATCAAATGTTCTGCCATGCTTTGGGGTGCTTTGTATACACCAAGTCTGCAATTGATACTACCTACACACCATGGGAGGTCTCGACACTGCTAGACATGTTCCTTACACACAAGAGGGTTCTATTTCTTTGAGGAGTTGTCACGCACCAGTGCAATGTGTTGTACACTCCAAACAAGAAGGCACACACCATTTAGGTGTTTTGCTTTTCAGGCTCCAAGAAGAAAGAAGTATGTGTCGTAAGCACCAAAGGAGGATGGGACGTGAGTCTTTGGTGGAGGCCTGCTACCGCCTTTCACACCAAGAATGCATACACATTAGTATTGGGAATTTCTTGCAGACCTCTAGGCATGCACTTGCATCAAAGATCATGATGGGTGAATAGAAACGTGTGCAGGCTAGACGTGCAAAGCGAGCATAAATAAAGAATTATGTAATGGGGTTTAACTCACATTTGCTACGTTGGGATGTTAAATAGTGTTTACAAACAATAGGTTTCGGATAAGAGGTAAAGTGAGTGGTAAGAGGAGGTGGGCCTCTCGATTTGTGTGGGCCCAGTTGTGCACACACTAAGAGATAAATTTTGAAACAAAAACTATTATAACTGAAGAATGAATTATCCCACATTGACCACAAAATGAAGAAATCAAATGTTTATAAAGAAAGCTACACACAATCATAGTGTCTAAAGTAGACGCCCAGCTAGGGAGCCTTCTCACATGCACGGAAATTGAGGTAGACAAGTGGATGGTGACATGGATTACGAGCCCCACCAACATGATGGTTAGAAAATTTTGATAGGTTTGCAGGTGCTTTTGATGGTACCTCAAGATGCGTGCCAATAGATCGATGGACATCGCTGATCCGAAAAAATGAAGTTGCAGGATAGATAGCATTGCGAAATTGCGACAGAGTGACAAGTGTCACAGTGATGATGTGGTGAGTTGGTACAATCAGGCACCTTAGTGGATCCACGACCGAACCAAAATGTGACATGTGGCACTTGGTAGTGACAAAGCAGTCAGATAGAGCAGTTGGTTATCTACCTTGAGATGCGTGTCATCTAGTGGTGATCGCTATTCTAGAGATATAGTGCCACATGGCACATAGGGGCCACTTTCAAATTCAAATGTCTGTGTAAAGTTTAAATTCAAAATTGTAAAGTTTCAACTATATCATAAATTCAAAAATTTAAATGATGCTGGCTGCTCACGAGAAATGATGTCTAGGACTCACTTTTTACCCAAATATACAAGTATAATATGTTTTCGGAATTGGCTCAGAATATGAAATATAATGGTGGTGTTTAAAATCAGATTCGACCAAGTTGGTAAGAGTAGCAATGGACTATTTATTCTGGGATTGAATTTGGGTAGAGATGCAAATATTTTGTGAAGGATGTTCTAGATTGTAGATTGTATCAGATTTATTTGAGCTATTTTTGTTAGTCTTAGGGTTGATTGTGTTGCCCTAAAAAATCCCTAAATGGTCCTAAGCTTTTTGTAATCATATATATGGATTTCCAAGACCATTTACAGAGGTTGCTGGTTTTCAGGTTCACAAGGTTACATCTTGAACCTTCAGTCAAGGAGTAGGACATGTTCAGTCCATTTTGTATTAGGATAAAGTAGAAAGTTGTAGATTTTTTGCATATTATGTCAAGTGGCTTTGAATCTTCAAGAAAAGTGTATGCAGAGGCTTAGATCCTCATTCCTAATTCAAGTTTTCAGTTCCATTTCTCTCCTTTTGTGTCAAGTTTTATGGGTTTTGAATGTTCTGATTCTTTGTATGGAGTTTATCTATGCATGTGTTGTCTATCTTTAGTTCTATTTTTAGTTAGATTAAAATATGCTCTAGATGATACATAGGTTCATAGGGTTTGCACAGGGATTTCTGTAAGCAGTATGGTTTTGGATATTTGTATTTATGACTTGGATTGATGGTGAAGTAATAATAATCAGTCTCTGTATTCTGCAGTGTACTAGATGATTTTCCCAATGGACAAGGCACTGATTTGAAACAAGTAAACTTTATGCTGATGTATGTCTGGTTGGGATGTGTTCTATTCTACAAAAGGTTAATCAAATCCTTTCAATCTTTCTAGTTTTATGTATTTTGGCCTCAGTTATTTCATCGCAATGGAGAGTCAATGAATGACTGGTTATCATTTAGTACTTTCTTTCTATTATCTACTTTGTTCAATCCAGTCTCGATATTGTAAAGAAGTGTTCTATTATACTGGATTAGGTGCACCCACCTTGGTTCTATAGAGCCAGAAGTACAGAGGGAAGTCTTGTCCCTATAGTTGGTCCAGTTACCTACAGATTTCCCCATATTTGGAACTGACCATTACCAAAATCAGTCTTAGGTATATTGGTGTCTCATGGAGTGTAAAATCCATTCCAGGAACCAACAAACCTATCAGAAAGTAGACCTCTAGATTAGGGGCCATCTTCCCCTTGAATCACCTTGAAGCTCAACTAACTTTATGAGGAAGAGGGAGAGAGAGCATGAAATTAAATGACTGGAAACTAAACTAGGTGATTCACAGACTTCCAAAGATCCATAGATTCAAGAAACACTCACAATGACACCTGAAATAACTCTATAATTCACAACTTGACCCTATTGCCTTGATATTTTTGAAGTAAAGAGGTACTCAGAGTAAAAAGAAGGGAAAGATATTCTACAACTTAAAACCCAAATGTACACAGATTATAACAGCAATAGAGAAACACTTTCCTAAACATTCAATTTGAACAATCATGCAAAGTAAAGGATGAACATAATAAATTTGACATGAATATTAATAGGAAAACTCAAAAAATGAACAAGGACAAGAAAAAATGCTGCTTTATATTCAGTGAAAGGAGCCAAGCACAATCTGCTTTTCTCAGAGCTACAACATTCACCTCGAAGAGAGTAAGAATGAAGAACTAACATCAATCACCTAAGTGAGAGGTATATAAAAAAACCTCAAAATCTTCATTCATAGCCCTCAACCTCACCAAAAATGGAAAAATTCTGCATTTAGGGCCCATGAAATAAGCCTGTCAAATCCGGATGTCATGTTTCCAAATTTGTAGGGGTAGGTGGGAAGGTGAAATCATCAAAAGAGATAAGTATTTAATCTATCCTATCCCATTCTATCATGCTTTGAAAAGATATTCTGAAAAATGATTTATTAAATATCATTGTTATAATTTACAATAAAATTGCATGATTTACATTATATTTTACCCCTATGCCATGATTATGTGGATTTTTAACAGAATTACTTTAAAATGTTAATAAATAGTTCTCAACCCAATTTTAAAAAATGGGAAAACATATTTAATTAAACATTTATTTTAAATAAAACCCATTTCTAAGAAAATACCCTAGCATCGAATAATTGACATATAATTAATAGAGTTCTCAACCCAACTTTAAAAAAGGGGACAACATATTAATTAAACATTTCATCTTAAAGAAACCGATCCAAATGAGGATGGAAGATGCTAAAAACATCTACCTCTCACTGTCAACAAATTCGAAAGATGCAGTCTTTGAACTCAACCTTCTGGTTTTGATCTTCGAGCTTGGATTGGAAACTTCTTGGCCTTTTCCCTCTTCATGGAATTTTGATTCAAGGTAGGTATTGATCTTCATGTTTTCATTTTTCTTCATCTTTTGCATTTTTGAGGGTACATGTTTATTTGATCATTTGATTGCTGGCATTGTATGAATGTTCTACATCTTGTCGATGCTTAGGGAATATTTAAGTTCACTTACCGTTAATGCCTTTTGATCTTAGCTTTCCCATGAGCTTTAGGGCATCATTTATTGTTACTGCTCATTTGCCAGTGCTTCAAATGGCATTGTATAGATCCCTTTTTAATTGTTGGCATTGTTTACTAGTTTTATACTACCCGTGGATGCATTTCTTGGTGGGATTTTGACATCGCTCATGATAGGGCATAAAACATTCAATTATTTGAATTTCTTAGGGCCCGTGAGCCCATTTTGATTGGTATCTTCATGATTTCTATTTAGAAGACACCCTAAGGCCCGTGAGCTAGGCTTTGGCATTAATTTACTATCACTTTTCTCATGCCCTTTGAATTGGGGCTTGTGATTACTTCTTGGATTGTTGTTGCTTTTCTCTTTGTTATGTATGGTTGTTGTTGCAGCCCATGCTCTAGAATCTTACTGCATGGTAGCTTGGCACCATTGAATTTGATGGCATTCACTTGGTACTCACTATTGTTTTATATGCCTTGATAAATTGAGAGACACTTTTCTCATTCATTTGTTGATGCTTACCTATTCATGGAGCCTATAATCTATCTACTGCAATTTGATTTACATCCCTTCATTACTAATTTTCCATTTGCATGGCACCATTGAAAATTTTGTTGTAATCTTGGGGCCATGCCCTTCTTGCTGTTAATTGTTCATTGGTGTATGGGAGCTGTGAATATCATGGCATTGATGGAATCATTACTACTCACTATTTTGATATGCTCACTCATGGATATTTGGCACTAATGTTTGCACCATGCATCTATTGGATTTTACATGACTATCTCATGGATACTATGCTTGATTGAGGACCTGAATTCCTTGCATTTTGATGTTTCCATGGCATTTGTTGGTGCCCATATACTAGTGTTCCTCTCTTAGCCTTAAGAAATGTAGATTTTGATATACTTTATGCCATGGTATGAATATATGATAGAATTGAATGTAGATTTGTACCTTACTCCATTCTGATCTTGAATTTTGATGTATGCCCCTTTGAATTTGCTAATGCTTGATCATGACTCATTATGCCGATGGGAATGGTGGATGGCTATTTTGGGTGCATCATGACGTCACATCAATACTAGATGAAACAACAACATTTGGTGTTGCTTCTGCATTGTTTGGATGATGCAAACACCATAGTAATTCATCAAGTGTTCATGTAGATACTCTTTCTTCTTCTTCCAGTGTTGATTTCTTTTCTGCACTTCCATGCTTTCTATCTTCACTATTCTATCTTCATGTCCCTTGTATGCTCCATGTATACTACTTCTTCATTGAGCTTACATCTTTTAGACCAGTGGTCCTCCTTGAGACTGTTAAGGTTACCAGAAACTCTGTGGAAATAGAGCTTCTTATAACCTTGACAGGTTCAATATAGGGTACTAGGAGGGCCTAATACTGATCATGGGTGCTCTTGGCTTGTGATGTGGTCTCTCTCAAGGAAATCTGAAGGTTTTCCCAAAAGATTCCACATTACAGGGAAACATCATTCATTTGGATCTTAGCACCTTGCAATTGTTGTTGTACAGACAATCTATGTACTTCTAGGATGGTCTTCTGGAAAGACCATCCTATCAGTACTTAGATTATCTGAATGAGGTAAACAATAGTGTTTCATCTTCTTCTGTATCTGCACATGGAACAAACAAGTTAGTAAAACATGGTATTTCCTTTCCTCTTTCTTCAACATTCTTATGAGTTCACATGCCCTTTAGCATAGCTCTTTTTGAAGTGTTTGGATGACTATACACATGCATGATTATAGATGAAGGTAAGTTGTAGGATATCATGCATTTCTTAGATCCTTTGGATCTAACCCTCATCTATTTCCTCTTTATAGGTTCTGGATCACTTAGGAGCACACTGGATTCAACCTTGAATCAACACTTCATCATTCTAGGCAATGTCTGGTACCCTTATACTTATGTTCATCCATTTTAGGTATGTTTTTACTCATTCATATTCTCTTGAAATTTGGCTATGCTCATGGCCTGTGTGAGCCAAGATGATATTATTTTTAGTTCTTTCCTTTGTATAGTACATACAAGATATTTGGCATATATACATGTAATATTTAGATGCATAAATCTCTTTTTCTTTACATGTATTATTTTCATGAAATAAACTCAAATTTAAATAACATCATCTAATAATGAAAACTAGGGTACTTTAGTTTCATCTAGTAATTAGGTCACCAATCCAAAAATGAGTAAAAATATGGTAACATTCTGGCAACCTCAGCTAGGTGCTTACCTGCTAAGCACCATTAACTAATTGTCTTTACATACAAACTCCTCTTTAAGAACATGGATTCTACTATCTATTTCAAGAGGATGAGAAACATCAACAAGAGTTGAGCAGAAAGCATCAATTATAGAGTCAAAATATTCTTGCTGTTCTAAGTTAGCAATAATTATATCATCTTTATTATCTGGGAGCTTAACCAATAAATCTTGTATTGCCTTATCTTGTTCAATATAAGAAAGTATTTCCTTGAATAGATCATTTAGGGCCTCAACTTCTTTAGTTTCTTCCTGACCCTTGTCTTGTTGTCCTAATCCATCATTATGTTTATATATGTGAAGAAATGAAATAGAAATGTGGATAGTTTAAAGACATGGTATTTTCTTGAATTCATGGACATAAATGGTATAATGCAGTAGCTATACATGCTGATGAATGTTTCCTTGCCTATGCTATGTTTTGGGTAGTCTTCCTCCTGTAGCCATAGGACTTGCAAGAGTGTTAATTAGAACTTTACACCTTTTTCCTAATATTAATGATAACAATATATATGTATATGGGAGGTTGTGTGCGCATTGATTTTTTTGCAAATGTTTACCATAGGCATTCAATGACCGACATTGTGGCACTAGAGTAGTCAAAGCCAACCATTGTTGCAAGATCTTTGCAAGCGGGGCAAGTCAATTTCTATTTTCTGCTGCATGCAACGCGTGGATTTAGTTCCCTCAACATGCTATATTCCTGGGAAATTTATTCATGATTAATGTTGTTTTTGTTTAAAAACTTTGAGTCTGTAAAGATCCTCATTTATGGAGTGATCTTAGATTTAGGAGGGAGTTGTAGTTTTCCTTCAAATAAATGACTGTTGTAACTCTTTAAGAGTGAGTCGAATGAGTTTATTTTCATACCGAAACTATTGTGATACTGTTTTCAATCAAGTGTAATCATTTTCCATGAATGAATATAATGCACAATTCGAGTTTAGATCTTTTATATTGATTGTGTTTTCTATTCACTCATCCAAGGGGGCCCACTTGGTGAGTGAATTATTTTGTTAGAGTAGAATTCATTTTCTTGTTCATTTCTAAGTAGAACTCTGCTATTCTTATAGCCACTGATAACAGAATTGGTGGACTGTTCCTGCAGCATAGGCGGTTAGAGTAACTCCTACCCATGATTACATGCTTTGTTAGAGTAAATTCATTTACTAGTTTTAGCATAGTTTTCCTAAATCTTACGCATTTGAATTCTATAGGTTAGTCTTAGGATTGAGAGGTTTGAAGCATATACTTTGCGAATGCCATCCCAAGTTTACGTCCCTACTTGATAATGAAATGAGACTGAATAATTCATTTAGAAACCAATTAGGGTGTCCAATCCTAAAATAGGTAGTCCATTGTTGTGGGTTTCTGATACCATTATTTGGCCAAGCATTTTTGGCACCATTTCCAGGGATGGTGTTAATTAAAACTTATATTAGAATTTACATTTTCAGTTCTAATAATCTAGAGCTGAGTCTTAAGCAAGCTTTTTATGCATAGAAGGAGAGATCACCTTGGGAGATTTATTCCTCCTAATAATCAGGAGGAACCATTTGATATTTTTCATCCTGAGCCTGAAGAATTCCAAAACAAGAATGAAGAAGAAAAACCCTTTGAAAATCCATTCACTGATGCTCAAGAATGAATATCCTCACCTTCATCCTCTTAAGGATCACTGCATTGAATGACCTCTTTGATGAACCTGAGTATCAAGAAAACCCATTTTCTCTTGTTATCTATCAGCTACCACCACCAGGTTTTCCAAGAATGGATCAACCCACCTTTCCTTTTCCTATCCCTACTCAGCAAGGTAATCAAAACTTGAAGAACATATGTACAGCTGGACTTCCCAAATTCTACAGCTTTATTACAGAAGACCCTGAGACCTTCCTTTTTGAGTTTGACATCCTTTCCAGGAGTTATCACTACACAACTAATGCCCATAAGTTGAAGTTTTTTCCATCCACTCTAAAAGAGGTTTGCTTAAGATGGTTCATGGGGTTGGATGCTAATGTTGTAGAATATTTGAATACAATGAGAAATCTATTCCTTTCAAAGTATAAAGAATACTGTAGGGGTCAAGATTTGAAAGGCAATGATATTTTCAAAATGTCTCAAAAGGAAGATGAAACATTGGAGGATTATGTATCAAGGTTCATGTTTAACCTGTAGCGTAATACGCAACACCAACTAAACAAGGGATCACAAAAGTATCTTTTTATGAAAGGTGTACATGATGCCAGTATTGAAGCCTTAGATCTTATGTTAGGTGGTGATATCACTTAGAAAAATTGGGCTAACATAAAGAATATATGTCTAAACTATTCGGGGGCTACTGTAAAGAAAGACAGGGGGCTTAGAGACCTACCACATAAGTCGAATGGTGGTTCATGGGTATCTAAGATAGAGCTATCCAATCTTCTATTTGACTTCAAGAAAGACATCATCAATGATGTCACCACTTAGCTGGATGGTATGCAAGCAAGAAGGAAGAAGGAGGAGGTAGATGCTATGTTGGCCAAATTATGCTCTCATTGCAGAGAAAAGAAGAGAAATTGTAGGTGCAAGAAATTTGCATCTATGGACACTAATCCAATGCCGATTGAGTTTAAAGCCATAGATGAGGAGAATGGAGAAGTTTTCTATGTTTCTCAAAGGCGTCCATGGGCTCAGAGACAAGGTATGCCTCTAGACCCCTTGAATAATTTTGGTGATAATAATAATAGTAGTCATTGGCTAAACCATAACCCCCAAAATTCTGCCCCTCAAGAACATAATTGGAATTATAACTGGTCTAACTAAAAGCCACACTATAACCAAGCCTACCAGCAATAGCTACCATTTAACCCATACCAACATCAGTTTAACTCCTATCAGCAACTGAAATAGAGAAACCAATGGCAACCACATGGTTACTGACAATAGAAACCTCAGTGGGGACCTAACTAGCCTAGTCAACAACAAGCTCTTGTGCCTCCTCCTCCTATAGCCAATAATAACCCTCAAAAGCCAACACAACTACCTATACAACCAACTCCAAATCCTAACAACAAGCAGCAAGCCTATTCCCTACAAGTAAATGATATTCATCTCAGATTAGGAACTACTTTTCCTACACCAAAGGAGCCTATAATAATTGAAGTTGCTGATGCTGAGGACATACCTGTGAACCAACCTACTGATATTCCACCTATTCCTCAATCTGCACCAATATTAAAATATCCCCCTTATCCACAAAGATTGGCTCAATCAGCTCCTCCAAAAGAGAATTCTATATCAACTAATTTAATTGATCAACCCAAGAAAATGATAGTGCAAATTCCCTTGTTGGATTCCCTTAAAGAAGTCCCAATTTATAACAAGGCCATAAAAGAAGCCTATATTAAGTAGCTCGGAAGGAAGAAAAAAGACCTTGACACTGTTCATGTTCTAGGACAACTTTATGATCTCATGCTAAGAAAAGTCTTAATGCCCAAGTATTCTGATCCAGGGAGTCCAGTGGTCACTATTCATATTAATGGTATCCAAATTCAAAATGTCTTGACTGACCTAGGAGCATCAATCAATGTCATGACTAGGGAAGTTTTATTGAGGCTTAGCATCATTGGTTTGCGAGATACACCTACAATACTGCAATTAGCTGATAATTCCACTGTTAAGCTAGATAGAATGGTTGAAGATATTGTTGTAACACTGGATTCATTAGATTACCCTTCAGATTTCATAGTCCCATCACCCAAACCCACTCTAGGAGGATATCCATTAATCCTAGGATGACCTTGGTTAGCCACAGTTGATGCTTGCATTGCATGTCACTCAGGAAAAATGTCCATATTAGATGGGATAAATACCAAGAATCTTACTCTGTATTCTCTAGCAAAACCCCAAGTAGAGCTTGACCAGGTTGTCTAACTAGACTTAGGTGATGCTTCTCTTGAAGCAAATTCAGTGCAAAAACTTAGGGTTATTGAAAGAAATCCATTTATGGTGTCACAAGAAGAAGATGATATACTAGTAGCAATTCTCACTAACCAGTATGGTTCTGAGGCATCTTCTTGAGCTGTCCCTAACTATTCTCTCTAGACCATATTGCCCAAGTAGACCTCACCTCAGTCTCCTGCATCATTTGATTATCTCCACACCTTGTTGCCTCATGAAATCAAGTCGCCATCATTTGCAGAAAATTTGATGTTGGATAAGGTCAAAAGAGTTGAAATTTCCTTAGGGAAAGAGTTAAATGTTAATAAGAATCTCACTACATCTCAGATGTCCAATCTTCTAAAACTTTTGAATGAAAGTATGCAATCCTTTGCATGGGACTATACTGATATGAAGGGGTTAGACCCTAAACTTTGCACCCATAGAATCTGTTAGGAATGGGAACACTAAGAGGGGTGAATCAGTGTTCATTATATCTTTACAATTTCTTAACTCTTGAATCTTAACTTGATTGGTTAAGTACTGATATGAACATCAGTGTAAACAAGATTATCAATAACAACACATAACACCAATATAGTTACAAAGAAACCCAAATAGGTAAAAACCCCAGTGGGAATTGACACCCACTAAGAATTGCATTAGTGTTTTATGATCCTTGTTAGAAGATCTACAACCCTGATAGGAGTTGTTCTTTACAATGCTTTTAGTATAGTGACCTAGTCAAAGGTCAAACCTTGTTAGGATTCTTTTACAATAACCCTATTAGGGGTGGGGACACACTATCCTAGAGCTCACTGCTCAAGTAGTGAAGGCTACAACCTTCTAATCTCAGATACACACTACATCTGCTGGATGAACTGGTGCTGTGACACTCCTTCTTTGATCAGTTCCTTTTTTGCACTGATACTTTAGCCCCTTGTAAAGCTCTAACTTATTCTATCTTCACTTCGCATGTCTTTGCTCTACTTATCTTATCTCTATATCCTCTTCCATGCTTTATTACAAAGGCACATCTTATATTTATATGCACTAACAAAACAATTAACTAGGTCATCCTATAACCGATTACATACAACACTTCCAAGTGAATTGGCTCAAGTGTATTTACAAAGAAAGATGTTTAAATGTCTACAACCTAATTAAAATATTAGGCACATAGCCTTTACAAAATATTATTATAACCACTAATCAAAATACTAACAGTCAGCTACATACTCTGTTCTATTCTGGCATTCACTGTCTATACCACTTTAACTGACTGTATCTTCATCATATTGTCTCATCTGATCATGCGCTCTTAGAATTAGCATGAATACACACTTACCAGCTTAACTTCAAGGGCGCATACCATAACTCAATCATACACACATGCTTTGATGCTCTGATCTTATGGTACTCTACTAACTGTCCAATCTTCTATACTTAGCCATATTCTGACCTTATGCTAATGTATGCTGACTCCAAAACTCTATATGACTTTGTTTCCATAATGAGAACACTATATCTAGTCATTTACAATAGTATAGTCAACTTTCCAACAATCTCCCCCTTTTTCATTAATGGCAACAAAGGAATATGGTAAAGTTACTAACTTTACCATTATACAAAATTCTTTAATATATACTCTAACTTATATCTCCCTTATACTCTATACTATACTTCTTCTTTACATCATATATAATAATCCATATTCTACATGAAATACTCCCCCTTGACATTAATGACAAAGGTGCTAAAAAATGTGTATCTACAAGTACTTACAAAGAAAGTACATCCGGATAAGCAATCTGCAAGTTTTGGATCTCTTGTTTCAAAAATGTTATCAATGCATTGACAGTCTGTGGATGGGCACATAAGGCATATGTCAGCTTCTCCATCTTTTCCAAGTATGTACTTGGACCTTGATCATATGTCACCATAGTGGCATTGATATCATTGATGTTCTGATTAAGTACATCAAGAGAGGGCACAAGAGCATTCCTGAGCTGTGTTTGCCTTGCCCTTATCTTAGACATCTCTTTCTCAACCTTTTCTATTTTGTCTATTTTCCCCTGGTACACATTATTGCACATCTTCACATTGGTGGAGGGATCTTCCACTAATTTTTTTACATTATCAATCATTGCTTCTGCCTCCTGGATTTTCTTGTATAGATCTGCAATTAGTTTATCTTGGTTCATGCAGTCTGCAATGATCTTCCTTCCCTTAGCCACAAAATCCTTCAAGGATGCTTGACCTACCTTTAATGAGCCGAGGTCAAGTGTAAATTTTCCAACTAGTTCACTCAATCTCTTCTTCATATATTTCTCTTTTGCAACTTGGGATGTAGATTCTTCCAAGATAGAAAATTTTGCTTTGAAGTTTGTCAATATGGTACTGACATCATCAACTGAATGAACCTTAGACACTTTCTTGTCTGAAGGCATAAAGTTGTTTAGAATTTTGACTGATTCAACAAAAAGAGGGTTCCTCATCACTTGCTTCTCTTTTTCTTTCATCATAGAAAGAACACTGATCTTAATAAGGTCTTCTTCTCCCCAAGAGTCCAAGCTAGTAGAGTCTGGTGTCAAACTTGACAACAATGATGCTGAGGGTATGGGAGTGATAGGAGTATTGTCCATCACTTTTGTCTTTATATTTATAGGCATTTCAACATATGGCTCATCTATTGGTTCACTGTCTTTCCCTTCCTCCTCTTCTACCTTTTCTTTTTCTTTTTCTATCTCTTTTTTTGTCTCCTTTTCTTCTTCTTCACCTGTTAGATCCTCTATTAAAACTTATTCTTGTAGCTTAGGTGAATTGTCACCGCATATAATTTCAACCTCTTGTGTGCTCACAAAGGCTTCCTCAAATTTATACAAGTCTTTATCTTTGGCTGCCATTGCTATATCTATATTATCAATAAATATTGTGTCATCTTTTTGTGTCTCACTCATGGGCGCAGATGTCACTGCCTTTGTAGGTGTTACAACTATAGGTGCTGAATCCTAAGGACCTATTACTGGTACATTGGTGGTTTCTGACTCCTTGTCTTCCTTAGAGAGAACTTGAGTTGTGGGTGTAGTAGGTGGGTACATGTTCCTATCCAGAAAGACTTTCTCAAAAGCTTTCTCTGTCTCTTTAGCTACCAACTCATAGTTCTTATCCATTATGTGTAGTGTTCTCAACTTTGTTATGAGGTGTGGCTTTACCAGATCCAACAATAATGTTTTCTCTTCTAAAGAACATACATGGAGGCTTTCATCTAGAATCTTTTCTCTTATTCTTAGATCCTCCTCAATAGCCTATCTTTTCAAGAATTCCAAGATGTTCCACACATTATCTAGAATTACTGTCTTAAGTTCTAAGACTATCTTCTTGAACTTGAGCATGTGTTTAATTATCATTCCATGAATTTATGATTTATCAATCTCACTATATTTCTCAAAGAATTTCCCTATTCGATCAATTCTTCCTTCCTCAATAATCCTTTTTTTCAACACTTGAAAACTAGGTCTGAAACCTACATACGGAGGTGCTTGAGTATTCTTTTTGTGACTTCTGGTTGTCCACGAGGATGGGTGGCTTACACCAATCTCCTTCTTCCTCTTGGTCATTGTCTTATACTTAGGAGGTGATGTTAGATCAATTGTATCTTTGGGTGGAAGAGGGATAACATCTGTTTTACCCTATTTATCCTTTGGATCATCAGTCTTCTCAAACTTGACTTTCTTCATTTTAGGATCATCAGTTTTAGCTTCCACTATGGATGCGCTCTCAATCTCCAAGGCTATCTTTGATTTTAGTGCTTTTTAAAGATTTTCCTATGTTACACCATGAATTCTGAGCATCTCAGATGTAATCTTAGAGGCTTTCCTCTTAGTTGTTGCACTGTTTAGAACTGCATCAACTTCCCTTGTCTTTTCTTCATAAGTTCCCCATCTAGGTTCATTAGGGTCCTTAGGTGCTAAAAGTAGTACTTGTGCATAAGCTTCCAAGATTGGTTCTTCTACCTCATAACCAAGTGGATGGATCCACTTTGTTCAAGGCTCAACTGCTTCCATACATATTATGTCAGTTTTTACCATAAAACAAATGTTGTCTTTGTATTTCTCAACAATACTTTCTGGTATTCTATACCTCATCTGCATTTTGATCCTGAATGTCTTCAATTATAGCTCCATGTAACCCTTCAATGTACTCTTAGTAGACACCTTAAGAGACATTTAAGGCATTGTAGGTATACTTTTGTCTAAGTACAAATCTGAGACCTTTCCAAGTATATGGAAGTACATGTAAATGATTAGAGACCCAAACCTGAATATTTTGGTCTTATCATGCGTGATGGCTCTAATGTTATCAATCAATTGTGTGTGCAAGATCTCACACAAATTTAACTCTCCATTTTCTCTAAAAAGTTTGATTGCTGGAAGAATAGTGGCTATAGATACACTATTCACCCTGTTGGTGTGCTGAAACCTATAACCTAGTATCATAGACATCAATTTGATGTCTTTCTCTTCAATAGGCTCAATTGTCATTCCACACCTATCACTTCTAGATTTACATACTTGTTCAAGTAATTTTCTCAAACCCTTTCCCACTGGAAGAATGGTGCATGTCTTAGAGAGGCCTATCATTTCATGAATGAGTTCTCCTGTGATTCTAACTGGCACTTCATCTATCTAGAATAGGTCATCATGAATCCTACTTAGTAATATATTGATCCACTCAGATTCATAAAACTCATATGCCGTAGCATAGTCAACAATAGGATGGTTTTCCAAATCTACGAACTCATCTAGGTATGTTTTGTCTAGTTTCATCATGGACTCAAGGTGCAAAATTATCCTATTAAGTCCAATTGGTTCCTTCTTATAGTATATATACACATGAATGTCTTCAACATGCATTACGCCCATAGGGGTTCTTGAAAATGCACCTTCTAGGTCATCTAGGGTTGACTTAAAAGGGTGCCTCTTAAAAATGTATCTCTTTCTCTCAGAAAAATCAAAGACAACTGGTGTAGCCATGACTTACTTGGTTAATGGTCAAAATAGGATTCCAAAGACTTCTGAATCATCACATCATACTAGGGCTTTGAAAATGATCAATCACACTTCTTCACTAGTAAATCAAGATCCAACACTTCACAATCGAGTTGTTATGGCTCATGTGGTTTCCAATTGCTCAAACTTGAATGCAATGAGTGATCTATAAGTTTCCATAAACTATAAAGTGAATTTCTGCCATTAATTCTTGCTGTGTAAACTAGAATTTGACTAAGAATTTTTGACTTCCATCCTACAATCGATTAGGTAGTGCACTCTGTATGCACCATAAAATGGTCGCCTAGACTTTGGGCCCCATTTATTTAATCTATCAATATCAATTCTTAAATCAATATTTGTCATACATTCAAATCAAATTTATTGATCAAATCATAAATATTTCAATTTTCCCTAAAGTTTGAATATCCCATCAATTTTTAATTAAAAGAAATATATCCCTTTTTAATAAATAAAATAATATTATTTAATTGAAATTAATATTCTTTGAATGAAATAATGTTATTTAATTAAAATCCTCTTTTAATTAAATGGTTTTATTTTATTGAATTAATATTCATTTCTAAATTATATAATATTACCTTATTTAATTAAAAGAGATATTATTCTTTAAAATTAAATAAATGAAATATTCTCTCAAAAGATCTCCTGTGATGAAAAAGGAAACAAATTGAATAAAAATAAAATGTAATTCCATTTTATTACAAACCTTCTAAAAATGATGATTGTTTCCTCTTTTTCATTTATCCCACATTGCTTCTACTTTCACATTCGAATCCAACTTTTCCTATAAAAGGAGACCTCTCATGCTCATTCAATGATCCCAAATTTTGATATCGAACTTATGCTGCAGAATTTCATAGCTTGTAATCATTTAGCATTTCAACTTGCACATTCACATTTTAGATTAATTTACATTTTAGATTAATTGCAAATCATTTTAGTTTAAATCCATTACATATAGCTTAATTTCATTTTCAATAAATTAGTTTAGCTTAGTTTGCATTGCAAATCATTTAGAATAGTTTCATTTAGATCAACTCGAATCTCTCATTCTGAGTTGTATTTGCATGGGTAAAATAGGCTGATCTGAGGGCCACATTCAAACCATGCTCTTCTCAGATAGAGAGCTATGGGTCATTTTGTGAGAACTCACTGTTGAGCACTCTCGCATACAAAGACTCATAGAAGTGTGATCACACATCTGTGCACACACACTCTTGCACATAGCATCAAATAGTCAAAAAATTGTTAAATCCAAAGGAACATACTCTGAGGGTGAGTATATTATCCGCACAGGGGTCTAGAGATAATTTAGCTCCCCCTATGACCTTGAGGGTCATTCATATAGATGTAGAGGGTGTATCCATTGTGGATGCATCCAATGCATACTCATCAACCTTATCCTTCTTTGCCTCTATCCAAATCAAGTTCGTATCTTCTATAGCTTTCAAAAACTTGACTTCTCCTTCAGTATCCAATATTGATACTGCTAGCTTTTTAGGGCTTTCCTGACTTTGCGTACTTGATCTACAAAACTTTGAGATGTGTCTAGCTTTGGTACAAGAGTGACAAATAATTAGAGGCCTTAAATTCCTCGGTGCATTGATATGCATTACCATTTGACACTATCTAGTTGAGTGACCACTATAATTACATATCTGACATGTAATACTCTGAGAACTTCTTGCATTTGGTTGATTCTGATTTCTCTCATTATGTTGTGTCTTGTTCTTCTAACTTGATCTACAATTCATAGCTCTATGACCAAATTTATTGTATGAGTAACAATAGCCATTGTAAGGTCCTACCTCTTTACAATCCCTTACAATATGTCCATGCTTGTTACATGCATAACATGTTTGGTCTACTGGCTTGCGCTCATCCTTAGATGGTTCGACATTATCTTTAGTCTGATTTCCAATTTTCTTAGCATCTATAATGTCTTCTGGTGCTTTCATATTTTTTCGCATGTCATCAATCTAATTTTGTGTGTCATTGAATCCAATACCACTATTATCTCCTTTAAGCTTCCGTGCATATAACTGTGACTCTATCAAATCAGAACTGGTGTGTAATTTCTCAATGTGATTCTTTGCCTCTTTCAACTCAGATTCCAACTTTTCTTTGTTTTTTCTCTTTGATCAGTTCATCATAAACTTCTTGATTTTTAGTTAGCTTTTGATCCAACTCTTTTGTAGTACCCCGCCCCTAGTTTGATTTTATAAATGTTATGATTATTCAGGATGATAGATTATATGTTAGGAAATTATTCATGCTTATGGTTTTACTAACCCCATACTGGCATGTGTATGGTTGATGTGCTTGTTTTATATTTATGTTTGACATGCCTGATGTGGTTGAGAGATGGAGTCATAGTTACTTGCTTGCGAGATCCACATGATCGGTTGATCCCCGCCATTGTTTATTATATATTTATATATGTTTGTACATGCAAGTGTTGTCTGCAGGTTCACAGGTACTGAGCATCGTCTTCCCTGAATTGTTAGGATGAGCATGCCCTATCGAAATATCTCAAATGGTAAGAGAGGGGAGATAACACAGATCCAAAACCCTATCCTAAGCCTATTTATCCTAAGTGTAGGATAAGTATCTGATGTCTACCCTATCCGAATTTGTCAAGTTGGCAAAGTTCGTGGATCCATTCCTTGATCTTGTATATTTAATTTGATGATCTTCATTTATTACTTTTTGTGTATGTGATTTTCTATAGTCATGGAAATTAATATTATAATTGGAAAAATAATATTAAATTAAAATCAAATATTAGGATATTCAGTTTTAATTAATTAAATATGTGAAAATAGGATTAATATTGTCCATTAGATATTAAATTATTAAATTGCATGATTTAATGGTGTTTGGAATATTAAATTATTTAATAAGAGATTATAATAATAACATGTGCTTTATTGAGTTTGAATGTTATTTGTTTCAAAAAGGTGACAACTTGTCTTTAGGAGTCTAAGTTGAGTTGTGAACAATTAAAAGATATTTTTAATTATTAATTAGTAATTTTTTTCAACTCAAGAGTGTGAATTTGATTAGGAGTTGTATTGTGAGTCATCTAGGGCTTGCATGAATGGTGGAGTTGAATCCGTAATAGGGGGAATTAGCATTCATTTGGATGGAATCAGGTTGTTGGAGATTTTTGGAGAGAGCTTTTGGAGAATTTTAGATATTTTTGTGAATCTTGAGCTTTGGTGTGAGAGCTTGAGTTTTATAGGTGAAGATTGCTTGCATCTGGAATTGGGCTTTGCATATACTATGATTCAGATCTACAGGATTGAGTTCTTATGTTGATAGATCTAGGGGTAGGGTTTTGAAGGAAACTTTCTTGTAATTTTGTCTGTAGAATTCTCAGTATTTTATTTTGCTTGATTTGATTTATTGTTATAGATCTATTTTTAATTAAGCTTTCAATTTGGGTGTTAGAGAACCCTTAGAATTATGGCTTTCAGTTTATATAATGACTTGGCACAGTAGGGTTATGTTGTCCAAATTTCGGGAGAAAATTCAAATTAGAAACCTTAGAAAATAAAAAAATTAAACTGGCTATAGTTCAAACTATTGAATAGAGGAAATAAATAAATGGGTTGTTGAGAAAGATCAATTTTGGCATGAAAAAATACAATCTGGGTAAAAAACCCAATCTCTGTCAAAAAATGACAGGGAAAAATTACAACAATAAATATTATTTTTCTTATAATTGAAAAGAAAATACATTAGCAATGGTAAATATAAATTGCAAACAATAGGAAAAAGAAAACAACAAAAAGAGGAAAAGATAAATTTACATATGACTGGACAAAAGATGTATTTTTCCTTTTCTAGAAAAAAATTCACAGTGCTAAAATTTCCATTTTTGGAAATATTTTATTTACAAAAAAAAATAATGATTCTTGTCAAAACTTATTTATATTTATAATTTGTGTTAAAAAAAAATTAATTAACACTTTAAAAGTGTCAAATGGCAAAGTAGTTTTTTTTTATAAAAAATTGTTTAAAAAAAATTTAATAAATTTAATTATGGGGGTGGGGGCCACTAACTCCCCCCAACCCCCATGTGGTAGTCAAAAGCTACCGCACGACAGACCTACCTGCCTCATGACAGGCTAGGTACTACCACGATAGTACCTAGGTTGCCGCTAGTGCATGGGGAGAGGGGCGTGGGGCCCGTAGGGTTCCCCCCCCAATAAGAACTTTTTTTTTCTTTTAATTAAAAATAAATTTCATTTATTGTTATAGTTTTATTAATTTAGTTAGTTCATTTTATTGATCAATTAATTTAATTAATTTTCATTTTATTAATTTAGTGTGATTAATGGTTCGTAAATGTAGTTTTAATGAAATTTATTTATATGACAAAATATGTTATTATTAATATATCTTCATATATAATTTATTAATTGAATTATGCAAGTGGACAATTTAGTTACTCGCTTAATTGTCTTTTAAGCGGCATTTATATATGTATTAGAGCTTATCTACATATACAAAAATTATGTTTGATTTTGAATTGGAATTAATAGTATTTCATTTATTATATTTGTTTACATTAGGATCAAGTTTATTAAGGTTTATGAGTGTGCCATGTAATTTGTTTTGAAATGAATGCAATCTAATGCAGACCTTACATAGAAAGATTACTTTCTTAAGTGTAGTGTTATACTGAGATTGAGCATTTTTGTTCTAATGAATTCATAGAACGTATATAGGGTATAATCTTTCATTAAGGCATTGTTGTTATGTTTATAATAAGATTCTCTTAGTAGGTTTATGTGATTCTGCATGTAGATTCTATTATGTTCAAAATGGAAATTAAATTGCTTATGTAATTAGATTTTAGTTTTCTATGGTGCAAATGTGTCTTCTTCGTGCCTAGAGTGTCTTCTTATGCTTACTATGATTTTGGGAACTAGAAGACCTAGGGGGAAAGCAGAGGCCAGGGTATGACTCGGTAGGATATGTTCTCAGCATTATGTTTGATGTGTGTGTGTGTATTCTGATCATCACTTGATTTAACCATTTGGGCTCATGTTGTATTGAGTTTTGCTTCATATTCTATAGAGGAGAATATGGTATTGATTGTTTATGTCTGATCCATGGGATCATGTGTAAATTCTTTTGTGAACACTTTGAGAGTGTTTGGTGATATCATGGTTTTGTGAGAACCAGTGTGTTCCTATTATTTTGTTGAGCATTCCTGAGGGACATTATTATCATTTTGTGATCTATGTGAGATCTATGAGCCTAGGGTAGTTTACCTAGATATGTAGTAGGAGATGGCTTGCAATAAGCACCAGGGCCCATAAGTGGCTGCCAGGATCACTTATTGTTAAGTATCTTAATCAAGTTATAACATAATATAATATTGAGAGATTTTAAAATGAACCTAACAAGATATGTTTCCTCGCCTTGGCTTAGTGCTAGTACAGACTAAGGTGGGAATGGAGAAGATGACTAGCCCCCTTTTAAGGGATGAGTTGGCATAGTGTATGGCTTCATCAATACGAGAGGTCATTGACACCGTGTATGTCACTTGGGTGCCGGGATCCAGAGGGATCACCAGGACAAAACCCAAGGGTTAGACATACATGATGACACCTTCCTATGCATAGTATAGTTATCCTACATGTGTCGGTTGCCTATGGAATAGTGAGTCTTTCATGGCATTATTACTTTTCACATTGAGTTAGAGCTTTCAAGAGCCTTTCCTTTGCTTTTTCTATTTTGTTTGTTATCCGATTGGGATCTGTTGTTATCTCCTTAGCACGGTGGGAGTGGACCATTTAGGTTCACAAGGTCGGGTGGTAGTGATTCTTTTACCATTTGAGATTTTGACATTCATGTACTAGTGCTGGATAATCCCTGTTGCAGTTGTTCCTTCTTGTTCCTCATTGAAGGAGTTGTACTTTGCACTTCTTCTTCTGCTTTGTGATCCTGTATCTTATATCAGTTTCTCATAGATATCATGTGTCCTTCTTTTCAGTTATTGTATTACATACCCTGCGACATGTGCAGTGGATGTAGATTTATGGATACCTTATGGTACCAGTTGTTTTTATGTTATCTTAATGTGATGTTGCTTTTATCTTTCTCTGTTTATATGAGTTTTGTATTTGTACCTAATCTAATTAATTAATTTTATATTCACATAATCTTCGTTATGGAATCCTTGAGAGTTGTAACCTAAGTGATTTTTTCATTTCATTGTATTGTTTCCACATTGTAAAACTTTGGTGTTCTTCTATGTTAACTTAAAAAAAAAATATTCTGCAAACTTAGATGCATGTTTAGGTTAAGTTCTCCTGGGTTACCCGGTGGGGCATTACACTTGGTATCAGAGCACCGGATTCTACACTGGGAACTCTGGGAATTTGTGTGCCCATTAGATGTCTAAACTGTTAAAACCTTGAAACCAAACATAGATATACAACTCTTTTGTGTTTTGGTAACCATTCTTCAATGTCTTTGAGATATCACTTGCCCAGTGATTGTCATAGGTGATTGGACTGGTATTGTGTATGGTTACCTTCTCTAATGCATCTAGGGTAAAGTACACTTGGATGTCATGAAGTGATTACTCCCTTGAGCGTGGCTATCCCTAGTCACCTTGTTATGTGGATGTTTTTTATTGATGATTTATTTTTGGTTGATTGATGAATTATTTGTGTTGTGTATGGGCTAGCATTGAATTTTGAAATTTCTTATGATTGGACTAGTCACTTGAACCTCTTTTTGCTATCTATGTTGTGACACTAGTCACACTTGACTTATTGTTGAATTACCATGCGGTACCTTTATGATTTAATGTTGAGCTTGAAATTCCCCCACTTGGGTTTTACCTATTAAGTTTTATGGTGGCTACTTCAAATCTTTGTTATTGTTGGCCTTGTTATGTGATAAGTGGTGTTTCTATCATGTTCATCATGAACCCCTAATAGTATGTATAAGGGAGGACATCACGGAGATGGTACTATGCTATTTTGTGTGAGATTAGAATCGTTATGTATCCTGTATGTTTGTTTAAGTGTTGCATTAACTAGATAGATTTTCATGAACTCCTCAATTTTATTATTTGTTATAGTTATGAATGTGTTCTTTATGCGATTGAACCTCTATGTTTTCTATGATGATGAATGAATAAAGGTTTCGATTTTTTTTTTAATTGTAAATGAATGATTGATCAATGTGATTTTCAGTTTGTTCCTAAACTAGATATTATATTGTTCTTAATGACTGCATATCATGTTCCTACCTTATGACTTGATTTTAGATGTTATGTTTTACTTTTAGTAATTTCTTTGAGATTGGGGGATATGTATCCTTATCTGTTTGTAGGATTCCAGGAGTAAGCCTAATCCTAGGGGGGGTTGATGTAGTACTCCGCCCCTAGTTTGATTTTATAAATGTTATGATTATTCTAGGATGATAGATTATATTTTATGAAATTATTAATGCTTATGGTTTTACTAACCCCATACTAGCATGTGTATGGTTGAAGTGCTTGTTTTATATTTTTGTTTGACGTGCTTGATGTGGTTGAGGGACGGAGTCATAGTTACTTGCTTGCAAGATCCACACGATCAGTCGATCCTCGCCATTGTCTATTATATATTTATATATGTTTGTACATGCAGGTGTTGTATGCAGGTTCATAGGTACCAAGCATCGTCTTCCCTGAATTGTCAGGATGAGTGTGCCCTATCACAATATCTCAAATGGTAAGAGAGGGGAGATAACATAGATCCAAAACCCTATCCTAAGCCTATTTATCCTAAGTGTAGGATACGTATCTGATGTCTACCCTATCCGAATTTGTCAAGTTGGCAAAGTTTATGGATCCCTTCCTTGAGCTTGTATGTTTTATTTGATGATCTTAATTTATTTCTTTTTGTGTATGTGATTTTCTATAGTCATGTAAATTAATATTATAATTGGAAAAATAATATTAAATTAAAATCAAATATTAGGATATTTGGTTTTAATTAATTAAATATGTGAAAATAGGATTAATATTGTCCATTAGATATTAAATTATTAAATTGCATGATTTAATGTTGTTTGGAATATTAAATTATTTAATAAGAGATTATAATAATAACATGTGCTTTATTGAGTTTGAATGTTATTTGTTTCAAAAAGGTGACAACTTGTCTTTAGGATTCTAAGTTCAGTTGTGCACAATTAAAAGATATTTTTAATTATTAATTAGTAATTTCTTTCAACTCAAGAGTGTGAGTTTGATTAGGAGTTGTATTATCAGTCATCTAGGGCTTGCATGAATGGTGGAGTTGAATTCGTAATAGGGCTTGCATGAATGGTGGATTTGATTATATTATGACTTGGCACAGTAGGGTTATGCTGTCCAAATTTCATGAGAAAATTCACTATAGAAACCTTAGAAAATAAAAAAATTAAACTGGCTATAGTTCAAACTATTGAATAGAGGAAATAAATAAATGGGTTGTTGAGAAAAAACATTTTTGGCATGAAAAAATGCAATCTGGGTAAAAAACTCAATCTCTGTCAAAAAATGATAGTTAGGGAAAAATTACCACAGTAAATATTATTTTTCTTATAATTGAAAAGACAATACATTAGCAATGGTAAATATAAATTGCAAACAATAGGAAAAAGTAAAAAATAAAAAGAGGAAAAGACAAATTTACATATGACTGGACAAAAGATGTGTTTTTCTTTTTTTGGAAAAAAATTCACAGTTCTTAAATTTCCATTTTCAGAAATATTTTATTTACAAAAAAAAAAACAATGATTCTTGTCAAAACTTATTTATATTTATAATTTGTGTTAAAAACCAAATTAATTAACACTTTAAAAGTGTCAAATGGAAAAGTGGTTTTTAAAAAAAATAAAATGTTTAAACAAAAATTAAATAAATTTAAGCTTGCGGGCGGGGGCCACCAACTCCCCCCAACTCCAATCATTTATTATTATAGTTTTATTAATTTGTTTAATTAATTTAGTTAGTTCATTTTATTGCTCAATTAATTTAATTAATTTTCATTTTATTAATTTAGTGTGATTAATGGTTCGTAAATGTAGTTTTAATGAAATTTATTTATATGACAAAATATATTATTATTAATATATCTTCATATATAATTTATTAATTGAATTATGCAAGTGGACAATTTAGTTACTCGCTTAATTGTCTTTTAAATGGCATTTATATATGTATTAGAGCTTATCTACATATACAAAAATTATGTTTGATTTTGAATTGGAATTAATAGTATTTCATTTGTTATATTTGTTTACATTAGGATCAAGTTTATAAAGGTTTATGAGTGTACCATGTAATTTGTTTTGAAACGAATGCAATCTAATGTAGACCTTACATAGAAACATTACTTTCTTAAGTGTAGTGTTATACTGAGATTGGGCGTTTTTGTTCTAATGAATTCATACAACGTATATAGGATATAATCTTTCAATAAGGCATTGTTGTTATGTTTATAATAAGATTCTCTTAGTAGGTTTACGTGATTCTGCATGTAGATTCTATTATGTTCAAAATGGAAATTAAATTGCTTATGTAATTAGATTTCAGTTTTCTATGGTGCAAATGAGTCTTCTTCGTGCCTGGAGTGTCTTCTTATGCTTACTATGATTTTGGGAACTAGAAGACCTAGGGGGAAAGCAAAGGCTAGGGTATGAGTCGGTAGGATATATTCTTAGTATTATGTTTGATGTGTGTGTGTGTATTCTGATCATCACCTGATTTAACCATTTGGGTTCATGTTTTATTGAGTTTTTCTTCATATTCTATAGAGGAGAATATGGTATTGATTGTTTATGTCTGATCCATGGGATCATGTGTAACTTCTTTTGTGAACACTTTGAGAGTGTTTGGTGATATCATGGTTTTGTGAGAACTAGTGTGTTCATGTTATTTTGTGGAGCAGTCCTGAGGGACATTGTTATCATTTTGTGGTCTATGTGAGATCTATGAGCCTAGGGTAGTTTACCCAGATATGTAGTAGGAGGTGGCTTGCAATAAGCACCGGGGCCCACAAGTGGCTGCCAGGATCACTTATTGTTAAGTATCTTAATCAAGTGATAACATAATATAACATTGAGTGATTTTAAAATGAACCTAACAAGATATGTTTCCTCACCCTGGCTTAGTGCTAGTATAGACTAAGGTGGGAATGGAGAAGATGACTAGCCCCCTTTTAAGGGATGAGTTGGCATAGTCGATGGCTTCGTCAGAATGAGAGGTCATTGACACCATGTATGGTTACTTGGGTGTCGGGATCCAGAAGAATTACCAGGACAAAACCCAAGGGTTAGACGTACATGATGACACCTTCCTATGCATAGTCTAGTTATCCTTCATGTTTAGGTTGCCTCTGGAATAGTGATTCTTTCATGGCATTATTACTTTTTAGCTTGAGTTAGAGAGCTTTCAAGAGCCTTTCTTTTGCTTGTTCTATTTTGTTTGTTATCTAATTGGGATCTGTTGTTATCTCCTCAGCATGGTGGGAGTGGACCATTTAGGTTCATGAGGTCAGGTGGTAGTGATTCTTTTACCATTTGAGATTTCGACATTCGTGTACTAGTGCTAGATGATCCTTGTTGCAATTGTTCCTTCTTGTTCCTCATTAAAGGAGTTGTACTCTGCACTTCTTCTTCTTCTTTGTGATCCTGTATCTTGTATCAGTTTCTCATAGATATCATGTGTACTTCTTTTTAGTTATTGTATTACATACCTTGCGACATGTGCAGTGGATGTAGATTTATGGATACCTTATGGTACCAGTTGTTTTTATGTTATCTTTATGTGATGTTGCTTTTATCTTTCTTTGTTTATATGAGTTTTGTATTTGTACCTAATCTAATTAATTAATTTTATATTCACGTAATCTTCATCATGGAATCCTTGAGAGTTGTAACCTAAGTGATTTGTTCATTTCATTGTATTGCTTCTGCATAGTAAAACTTTGGTGTTTTTCTATGTTAACTCTAAAATAAAAAATTCTGGAAACTTAGATGCATGTTTAGGTTAAGTTCTCCTAGGTTCCCTGGTGAGGCATTACATCTTCAATCTAATCTTTTAGAGATGTGTTCTCCTCATTCAGCTTCTTAACCATTTTCCCAAATCATTATTTGTAGAATTTTTCAAATCTTGTCTCAGTTTCTTGATGAATACTTGTGCGCCACTGACTTTCAATTTTAGTTCTTCAACCTCTTTCTCAGATCTGTCAAGGTCTTCAAGAGCTTCCAAAAGATTCTTCTTCAGATTATTTTATTCTTTTGAACCCATTAATCTCCTAAAGTGGTTAAACTTTTCTTCAGAGGACCAGAGATCTGATACCAATTGTTAGGAATGGGAACACTAAGAGGGGGGTGAATCAGTATTCACTATATCTTTACAATTTCTTAACTCTTGAATCTTAACTTGATTTTTGAAGTACTGATATGAACATCAATGTAAAGAAGATACACAATCACAACACATAACACCAATATGCTTACGGGGAAACCCAAATAGGTAAAAACCCTAGTGGGAATTGACACCCACTAAGAACTGCACTAGTGTTTTATGATCCTTGTTACAAGATCTACAACCCTATTAGGAGTTGTTCTTTACAATGCTTTTAGTATAGTGACCTAGTCAAAGTTTAGACCCTATTAGGAGTCTTTTATAATAACCCTAATAGGGGTGGGGACACACTATCCTAGAGCTCACTGCTGAAGTGGTGAAGGCTACAACCTTCTGATCTCAGATACACACTATATCTACTGGATGAACTCATGCTATGACGCTACTTGTATGATCAGTTCCTTTTTGTGTGCTGATGATTTAGCCCCTTGTAAAGCTCTAATTTATTCTATCTTCATTTCACATGTCTCTGCTCTACTTATCTTATCTCTATATCCCCTTCCATGCTTTATTACAAAGGCATATCTTATATTTATATGCGCTAACAGAGCAATTAATTAGGTCGGCCTATAACCAATTACATACAATGATTCCAAGTGAATTGGCTCAAGAGTGTTTATAAAAAAAGATGTTTACATGTCTAAAACCTAATTACAATAGGCGCATAGCCTTTACAAAACATTATTATAACCGCTAATCAAAATACTAATAGTCAGCTTCATACTTTGTTTTGTTTTGGCGTTCACTATCTGTACCACTTCAACTAACTATATCTTCATCATACTATCTCATCTGATCATGTGCTCTTAGACTTAGCATGAATACACACTTACCATCTTAACTTCAAGGGCGTATGCTATAACTTGGTAATACACACGTGCATTGATGCTATGATCTTCTGGTGCTCTGCTAACTGTCTAGTCTTCTATACTTAGCCATATTCTGACCTTATTATAGTGTGCGCTGACTCCAAAACTCTATATGACTTTGTTTCCATAATGAGAACACTATATCTAGTCATATACAATTGTATAATCAACTTGCCAATAGAATCTATATAATCCCTGAGTGCAAGACAGACAAGCCCAAAGGAGAATTAATCTTGCTTTGAGAGATATAGTGAAGACAGAGTTGCAGAAGCTTCTTAGTGCTGGTTTCATTTATCCAATTTCTGACAGCCAATGGGTTTCTCCTCTAGTAATTATCCCAAAGAAAGGGGGGAAATGGAGAGTTTTTGTAGTCTATAGGGAGCTTAACAAAGCCACTAAATAGGATCACTTTCCATTACCTTTCATTGACCAAGTGCTTGATAATCTTGCTAGAAAAAATAATTTTTCATTTCTAGATGGCTTTAGTGGATATAACCAGATCCAAATTTCACTAGAAGATCGGGATAAGACAACGTTCACCTATCTATGGGGAACATTTTCTTTCTCATTCTTTCCATTTGGATTGTGTAACACACTTGCTACTTTCCAGAGAGCAGTGTTTTGTATTATCTCTGACATTTCTATTGTCTGTATTAAAATATACATGGATGACTTCACTACTCATGGCACTACAGTTGAGGAAGCACAAGCTAACTTGGAGAAGGTTCTCAAGAGAATCCAATAATATAACCTCTCCCTTAATAGTGAGAAGTGTTACATGATGATGGAGGAGGGAGTTGTCTTGGGACATTACCTTTCATATTTTGGAATCTAGGTTGACCCTGCAAAAATTGTAGTCATCAACACACTTCCCACATTGATCAAGCAAAAAGATGTCAGGATTTTTTTTGGCCATGCTGGTTATTATAGGAGATTCATAAAAGATTTCAGTCAACTTGCAACACCTTTGTACAACTTTCTGAAAAAGGAAGCCGAGTTTGAATGGACAGAAGATTGTGAAGCATCATTTCAGTAGCTGAAAGATGTTTTGACAAAACCACCTATTCTCAGAGGACCTAATTGGAAGTTTCCATTTCACATCCACACTGATGCATTTGACTATGCCATTGGAGAAGTCTTAGGATAGAAGGAAGGAATTGTTGAGCATGTTATTTACTATATTAGTAAAAGCTTGCAAGGTGATGAACTAAAGTATACTGTCAATGAAAAAGAGCAGTTAGTAGTTGTCTACACACTCAACAAATTTAGGCACTACATCACAAGTTATGAAGTATTTATATACACTGATCATTTAGCCATCAAGTACTTGATGAAAAAGCATTCCATTAGTGGCAGATTAGCAGGCTGGTTACTCCTCATGAAGGAATTTGATGTGAAGATAATTGATAAACTAGGAAAGGCTAATGTGGTGGACAATTTCTTATCAAAATTGCAAGTACCAGATGATCCTACAGTAATTAATGACATCTTTCCTTATGAGCACCTATTTTCTATTGATTCTTTCAATCCATGGTATGTAGACATAGCAAAACTACCTTGCTATAGGAAGAACACTGCCTCACTTCTCGCCTAAGTAACACTGACTTCTAGTTGAGATGAGTTTTGACTTCTCATGGATCTCAAGATTTATGTTATATAAAGGACTAGACCAAGTCACCCATAGATGTGTTCGAGAGGATGAGGCTTATGAAATTCTATGGCCATGTTAGGATGCACTATGTGGAGGCCATTTTGCAGCGAAGAGAACAACCTATTAAATTCTGACAACTGGATACTACTGGCCTACTTTGCATATAGATGCAGCAAAACATATAGGGAACTGTGATAGATGCCAGCACATGGGGCACCCAACAAAGTTAGATGAAATGCCCTTGCAGCCTTAGGTAGTGGTGACACCATTTGACAAGTGGGGTATCAATTTTGTTGGACCCATTGAGCCATCTTCTCATGGGAAGTCGTATATCTTAGTATGTACTGACTATACCACAAAGTGGGTTGAAGCTAAATCCATGAGGCATGCCAGGGATCATAAAGTTGCTAAATTTCTCTATGAATGTATATTCACCAGATTTGGAGTACCAAGGGAGATAGTCACGAATTAGGGAGCACAATTTACCTCAAATCTTATTTGAGAGTTGATGCAGGAATATATGGTGTGCCATGGTAAATCTTCACCATATTACCCCCAAGCCAATGTATAGACAGAGATAACCAATCAGGAGATAGAATCCATTCTAACCAAGATAGTTGTTGTTCACAAAAAGGTATGGGCTACCCGTCTTCCTGAAGCCATTTGGGCTTACCGCACAACATGGAAAAGCACAACTGGGTTTACCTCTTTTGAGCTGGTGTATGGAAAATCAACATCCATGCCTATAAAGTTTCAACATAAGATGCTTAGAGCAGCATTGGACCTAGACATTGATCTTACTAGAGACCAAGAAGACTGGTTATTACAACTGAATGGGTTAGATGAATATAGGAAATCTGCACTACATAACACTGAATTAATCTAGCAAAAGAGAAAAAAATGGCATGAAAAATTCATCCGAGAAAAGAAATTCTCAGTGGGTGATTGGGCACTATTGTATGACTCCTGATACTATCACACGCTAGGAAAGTTTCAAACAAGATGGCTCGGGCCCTATGAGATAATATCTGTATTTGATAATGGAGCTATTCAACTTTCTACCATTAACCCTATACAATTCAATCTAGTCAATGGGCATAGACTCAAAATCTACAAAAAACTAGTTAGTCACAAGGAGTTCTTGTAGTAGTTCTAGCACAATGATGACACATTCATTCCTATAGCCAAAGAATCTAGGTCTCCTACCCAGATTTCTATCGATTCTTGATTCCATTCAAGAACTCCATAATAAACATTTCACATTCTGTGAAATTATTTCTCAATAATACACTCCACCTCACCTTCTCTCTCATCCACCCTTCCATTCCATCCCATCACTCCATCAATGTAGGTGATACTTTTCAGAACACTCTTCCTGCAGCACTCGCTAGGTATGTGCCACCTACCTTCATACATATTTTATTTTATTCATTATTTATTAGGAATGTGTGTTGTTTTAATTTTTTCTCTTGCATGTCCTAGCCTAGTGGGACCCATTCCTTCACTTAGTTGGGGGGGAACATTATATTTTTCAAAAATTTCAAATTAGCATGTAACCATTGAGTTTCTTGTCTTTATGAGATTACTGTCATCCTGTGCTTGTTAATCTATCTTTCTGTGATTGCATCACCATACATGTAAGGAAATTAAAGATATTAAAAGTTGAAGCTTAAATTCTAATGATATATTCATGACATGTTCAAGGTGGTAGGCCTTGACATGAGCAAACTATTATGAGATTTGATGCAAGTAAAAATATCATTAGATTTTGTGCACTAAACTCTTTAATTTCATGAAGTAGCATTTGGTATGCCTCTTTTTTCATCTGCAATGTCCTGTGCCATAACACTTTGAATTATTTTGGTTTTCCATTGTTGTGTTATGTGAAAATACCATGTTTCTACAAAATTTAAATTTTCTGTTCATAACAATGGGAGGAGATCTTTAGAGGCATGAGCCAGTGGATCACAGGGTTTTTCTGGGTGATGCATCCAGTTGTGAAATGTTCAGAAGGAAAGGATGGTTGGACTACTACTTCAGTCTTAAGTGGTTTGATGAAGAAGTTTCTCTACAATTTCTAAGCACTTTGATGGATGGATTTGTAGTGGTCAAGGGTTTAAAAGTTGAATTTATAAAGGATATTGTGGCTGAAGTGACTAGTTTACCATAGGAAGGCGAACAGTGGATGAAGGAACTCGACTTGTGTTTGGCTAGGGCCCAGTTCACCTTGCATGGTGACCCCCAGCTAGACATAGATAAGAAACAAGACACTTATAGACTATCCTTACCCTTTGAATTCATTCAACTAGATACATTCATCATCGAGTACTTCACTTGTGAAGGGTGTTACAAGTATTTGCATGGCCTACATTTCAAAATTTTGAGTCATCTTCAACACGACAATAGACCAGTAAATCTTACCAACTTCCTATTCAATATTGTGAAAAAGAAAGCTTCCTTAGTTCAGTAAGGAAAAGACCAGTCCATTTCACATCATTGTTTGATAAAGCTAATTGTAGAGAGAGAATTAAATAAACAATTGATTTGGATATGGGAAGAATTTCTACAAATGAATGAGATAGAACCTAGGATGGTCGGCCCTAGAGGCCAAAGTGTTGGGTTAAGAGAGAAAACATCCATTGGGGTTTGCAAAGTCATTCAATGGATAGAAAATGTTTCTGAAGCTTCCCCTTCCATTTCTAGTCCATCCAAGAAAGGAACTTGCAATGTTAGTGCCCCCACTTCTAGAAGAAAGAGAAATAAAAATTAAGAAACTGATAATGTCCCTAAAACCCCACCGTCTTTTAAGACTAGGTTCACCTCTAGGAGAGACAAGGGTCAAAATGAGGAGAAAGAAGTGGGAATATTAGAGAAGCAACCTGGTAGTGATAATGATAATGTTGATGAAACCTTACACTCGTATGGGGAAGAAACTCTAGAAAAGCCTCTTGAAGTAGCTACGGAGGAAATAACCACTAACAGGAGGAAACAAAAGAATCCTCCATGCTCGTCCACAACCCCCAGAAGAAGGAGTGCAAGGATTTTTGAAAGTAATAAGGATGTTGAGGCTTCTATTCCAATTGTTAACCTAGAATCCTCTGAATCTTTGGAGAGGTCTTCTTTAGAAGAAATGTTCCACCAAAATGTAGCCAGTGACACTGAATTCAGCAACCAGAACCCACAAACAGAAGTTAACCCTAGTGTTAACTATATACTTATTGACAGTGATGAAGATTCTAAGGAGACCGAAGAGTTTGTAGAAAACTATGTTAGGAAAGATATTCATAGTGATTCAGAGGACTCTCCTTCTAAAGAGTACCCAGAGTTTGGAAAAGTTATTGTTGAGGAAGTGTTAGAACAACTTAATCAAGATAGATTAGAGATGTTGGATAAAGTAGCAGCTGAATCTAGTGAGGAGGGAAATGCAGTGACAACCCTTGTTTTATGGAAAGGAGAATCCTCCACACCAAAAAGTATAGTAAAAACCCCTCACCTAGCATTTGGCTAGGCATATATTCTCAATCAAGAACCCCTCCCACTGCCTAATTTGTCTACACCCCTAGCTGCAGGGATAAATTTATATCAACAATTGTTGTGGGAAAGGGCACAATGAGAATTAGAGAAGGAAAAATTGAACCATGTCATTAATGAGAAAGGTCATCAAATAGAGAAGAAATCAGACCAAATTGAGGTTTTGAAGAGTGGGATTGATCAAATCACAAAGATGATTCTTGAGCTTATGGCATGCAGATCACTGTCTCCGATGTATGCATTGTTCCTTAATGAACAACTTGTTAATTTTAAATTAACAAGGATTGTTGAAGGGCTCAATCTTTCTATTTCAACCCCGCATGTGTTGGTTCCTGGATAGGACTTTACACTCCATGAGATACCAATATGCCTATGATGGATATTAAGGATTGGTTAGTTCCAAATGTGAGCAATCTATAGGCAACTAGACCATCTATAGGGATAAGATTACCCTCTTCTACTTGTGGCTCTGCAAAACCAAGGTGGGTGCACCTGATCCAATAGTACTAACTCAGACTGATAGTTCTAACTCTTCCCTTTATTTCTTTATTGGATCCTTCAAATAGATAATTACAGTGAGAGAATACTAAACAAGAACCTATTGTTCATTGATCCTCCATCACTGGGTAGGACAATACATAAATTTAAATAAAATTAAAGACTGGTAATGATTTTAAATGATTGGGATTACAAGGTTTGAATCAATCTTCTCAACACAAAGGAGAATATAGGCCGGTGTCTTATCCATTGGGCAAGATATCAAGGAAAATAATGGATACAATGGTGTCTGAAATTGGTCTCTAGACATAAACACAAATATCTCAAGTCTTTCCTACTTATGAGAATCCTTCAAATAAACTCTACGAACACATATCCCACTTTGAGCAATATTTAATCTAACCCTAAGTTGGAACTCAAAGCATCAATGCATTCACATAAACCTTATGCAAAGGTTTAAAGATTCAAAGAATGGAGCAAAGGAGAGAAAAGATCTGAGGTTTGTATTAAGTATAACCTTTCACCATGTGCATACAGTATCTAGAATAGCAAGCTTACAAGATAAAGATAACCTGTACTTCTTCTCTATTGTTTGATAAAATGATATAAAAAATTACAATCCTTGACTGAGTGCTAGGGTTTTAAAAATTCTATCTTGTTAACACCTAAACTCCCAATCCCCCAGAATGATCATGAAAAATCCCTTTATACCAAGAGATGCAACAAGTTACCGATCATTCTAGGGTTACAAAACTAACCTAAAAAACCTTTTCAACAACCCCAAAGGGTTTACAATTAATACATCAGTGAAACATATGAGATATTTTGCAATTGAGCCAACATGCTTTATGTCTTCAATGCCATTCTTGACTCAATTTCCACAAATCTGATTTTATCATCAAGCTTTCAAACTACAATGAATGCTTCTCTACAATTATTCAACCCTGATATTCACTTGGCTCAGCATCATAGGAACAAAAATATGATTCTAGCAATAACTTATGCCTTCTGTATCCTTCCCTAACAACAAATTGTATTGAAAAATTCAATTCTTGGCCACCACATCATTTTTCATGACTCATTGGTTCAAATACCTAGCAAAACCCTGCAGGATATTTTGAATTAAAAAATAAATGGTAACCGACTTAACTTTAAAACATGACTGTTGATGCACCTTATTCCTAGCAGATCGAGCGGCTTGTAGAATCCCTCAATAGTCAACAAAACCTTTAAAAATTGCTTTGCCACCTCACAAAACCTTCAAACCAATCAGAACAGTGCACGTCAGTGATGAAATGGCATATCAGACCCACTTTTCATAAGCTTTTAAAAATGAACAGCTGTCATAAGTTCGCATAGCCTCAAAAGATTCTATACGAACATACGACAACCGTCAGATCCTCCATCTCGGCATCCTTTAGAATCTCTCAGGCCCACTGACGTGTCTTCATTCCCTTCCAGTTCAGCCAATCACAATGAGACAATTCAACAATGAGTCACTAGACGATCCTACTCCTCAGCAAACCTTAACCCTTTGACCCATTTAGCGGATACGCGACTGCAAAGAAAATCCAAGTCGCTTAATACTTTTTGAAACCATGGTTAAGTCAGGCGATCAGGGAACAAAGCTTTTCACTGAATTGCTAAGTCTTCATGTTAACCCCAGGTTACATTTCGCGAATGCAAAAAACCTTCATTCGCTCATTCGTGAGATCTTTGACTTAACCCTTCATTTGTTTAGTGGTTTATATTTGGTGAAACAACAACTAAACATACTCCACATGTTTGCTGAGAACTTTATCTAACTGCCAGTTTGTTTAGTGATCCAGCGACAAGACATTCATGTAATCACTAAAACCTTTAGAGTATCACTATTTTACTTTGTGAATGAGTGAACACATAGAAATTTATTGGACCTGCTAAGTCTTATCTGAGCCGCTAGAATTTAGAAAATACTTTATACCCCTTGGGCCCGCCTGCAAACTACCACATGTCATCATACCATTCGTTGTCTCCACCTAGTCACTTTGACACAAGACCCACCTACATATCCCTTTGAATCAAATAGTCATCTGATAATCTCATGGTTCTGACATGCTCTATGCAAACATATGTCATCCATCTGATTTTCCACCGTGTACTTCTTTAAAACCTTAGGGCCCACTTTATTTAGCGAACTGGCGACCAAAGACCCTCTGCCAATTCGTAGAAAGATTTGAAACTCTTTATCAGGACTGCCAAAATATTTAACCGCTCCAGTAAAACCTTTGACAGAAGACTGGGCCCACCTGAGATGAAATCTATGGCTGTCATAAAACCTCATAAGCCCGAAAGATTCTACCAGATCTTACGCCCACTGTTGATGTAGAATCTCCCTTGTCACTTGTTGAATTTGGCCCCATTGACAAAATGCTAAGTTGTTCACCCATGGACAAATCATAGACTTTCTGGGAAGGAAATGTGCACATGCATTATAGAAGATTTAAGTGGCCCAGAAAATATAAAACCGAAACATAAGGAAATATTAAGCGCCAAACTTAGGAAAAATTAACCAGGGAGACTTAGGGAAATATTTTGCGGGGTGCTTAGGAACTTAGGAAAAATAAAGGCCGTTGGGGTGAAAATATTTAAACACGTGTTATAAAGATTTTAAAAGATTCAAAAAGTAACGCATAAATAGAAAGAGGCTAGGGCACACTTAGGGTTTTTTTTTTTTAAATGGCTAGTTTTTTGAATATTTGCCTAGGGTTTTAGCCAGGAGAAGGGAAAAACACTTGCAGAGGCCTGGAGAAAATGCTACAGCCATGGAATTTTTCATTTGTGCTAACACCATGAATTATATGATGCATTCTAGTTTGCTCCAATGACCCTGAAAAATTTATTGTGTGAACTCTGCCTGCATAACTTGGTAGTGCCAGATGATACATAATGGAACTCACTCCTTTATGTAGGAGATGTGTAATTAAGGGAAGTTATGTCCTGGATGCAGAATGAAATAAGAAGGGAGCACCAAGCTGCACCTTACAGAAATGATGAGATGACAACTCCATTGCTTATGACGCCTGAAGTTCAACATTCCAAGTGGATATTTCTAGACTGGCTTTATGTTGCAGTAAACCCAAGAGGAGCTAACAAATTGTACCTATTAAGAGAGAAAGCTTTTACAGATTAGGATCAAGATTCATCTCATGATACTGCAGTATCAATAAGTGCCTCACGATAGAGATGGATATGGATGTTGCATGATCTAAAGGAAAGGGAACCCCACTCTCCACAAAGTTTAACTATTTCTACTAGAAGAGTCCCATGGTAAATAATGTTGGGAAGGAGTCTGCTCAATTACTAGTTTCCATTAAGGTTTTAGCCTCCAGTAGTCTTGCAGCCATTGCTAGTAATGAATAACAGTGCTGAAGATTATGATATGTCTACAGAAGTCTAGCGATGGGAAAGGCTCAAAGAAAATTATGGGTATTTTGATTATGTTAAAGATGAGCCTGGGGAAAAGACAGCTAGTGACTTGAGACTCATTCTAGAATCCAAAATTTCATGGTTGTTGGGGACCAGAAATAGTGCAGTTGGGGGGAATGATGGGCCTCTAAAAGGCCATCTTTATTAGTTCTTTTTATCCTCCTTTCAAACAATTATTTTGTAAACAGACATGAATTTATGGTTTTCAGGCATATGAACTTATGGTTTATATATATATATATATATATATATATATATATATATATATATATATATATATATATGTATGTATGTATGTTATATATATGTGAAGACATGAAATACAAATGTGTATAGTTTAAAGACATGGTATTTTCTTGAATTCATGGATAGAAATGGTATAATGCAGTAGCTATACATGCTGATGAAAGTTTCCTTGCCTATGCTATGTTTTGGGTAGTCTTCCTCCTATAGCCATAGGACTTGCAAGAGTGTTAATTAGAACTTTACACCTTTTTCCTAATATTAATGATAATAATATATATGTATATGGGAGGTTGTGTGTGCATTGATTATTTTACAGATGTTTACCGTGGGCATTCAAGGACTGACATTATGGCGCTAGAATAGTCAAAGACAACCATTGTTGCAAGATCTTCGCAAGCGGGGAAAGTCAATTTCTATTTTCTATTGCATGCAGTGTGTGGATTTAGTTCCCTCAACATGATATATTCCTAGGAAATTTATTCATGATTAATGTTGTTTTTGTTCTGAAACTTTATGAGTCTGTAACGATCCTCATTTATGGACTGATCTTAGATTTAGGAGGTAGTTGTAGTTTTCCTTCAAATAAATGACTATTGTAACTCTTTAGGAGTGAGTCGAATGAGTTGATTTTTATAACAGAACTATTGTGATACTATTTTCAATCAAGTGTAATCATTTTTCATGAATGAATAGAATGCATAGTTCAAGATTAGATCTTTTATCTTGATTGTATTTTCTATTCACTCGTCCAAGGGGGGCACTTGGTGAGTGAATTGTTCTGTTAGAGTTTAATTTATTTTCCTCTTCATTTCTAAGTAAAGTAGAACTTTTATGTTCCTATAGCCACTGATAATAGAATTGGTAGACTATTCATGCAACATAGGCAGTTAGAGTAACTCCTACCCGTGATTACATGCTTTGTTAGAGTAAATTCATTTACTATTTTTAGCATAGTTTTCCTAAAGCTTAAGCATTTGAATTCTATAGGTTAGTCTTTTTTTTTTTTTGATCGGTGAAAGGCCGAGGCCCTGAAAGTTTTTTATTAAATTTAAATAACTATTTTACAGTGTGACCCCACTCACTGCAGGCGCTGGTAGGAAAGAGCAGGGTTGAGAAAACCTCCAACCTTGCCCGGGACAAAAGTCTTGTACTAATACAAAATTACATGGGCATACCCATGACTCGACACTTGTCAAGATTTGAAAATGTACATAGCTACCGTAGGCATACCCACAACTCAATATCTATCAAGATTTATACATAATTTCGCAGGCATACCTGCGACCCGATATAATTGAGAATTGAAATTTTGATTTTTGATTTTTGATTACAATCATAAGTTATATGAATACATTGAATGCTGATAGATAGGTATAATTCATATGCACACTTAAAGATCCTTATTTGATCCTCTTTATGTTGAGACCATTTTTCTAATCTAGAAGTAGGTTTTACCTGAAAAATAAGACATCTTCCAAAAACAAGGGTTAACCAAGATCAATATATAAATCCTTCTATTAGATTATATAACCTGATCTAAAAATATTAGATAAATTAAAAAGCACTATATACTTCAAATTCTATTAAGGTCATATTATGACCTTAATTTACATTTTCCAAGCCCCTGCATATCCATTATAACTATTCAACTCCTTATCTTAATTATTCACTTAGGTTGTTGTAAATTAATGAGAAGGACCATAATTATCTTCCTGAATTGTAGTATAAGCCAAGAAAGTTTGAAATTTCCAGTTACTGCTAGCATTAAAGAGTGCCTATAGTCGAACTATACCTTTTCATTTATCCTATGATAATGCTCTGCCTTGTCACAATTCATGCCTGGCAGATTATATTTATGATCAGAACAAAAGGGTGAGTTAAGATAAATTACAAAATACTAGATTTAATTGTCGATGACCAGATAGTCTCTGCACAAAGTTAGAAGTGTTTGCATCTAGATATAACCATATATAAGCTCTTCTATCCATGCTATATAAAAAAGTAAAAGATTATATTATCAAATCTATATATTAATTAAATATCATTATTTAATTAATATATAGATTTTATAATATCTCTATATAAACATAGATATACCTTAATCACTATATCTATGTTTATATATATTAAGCTATAGAAGAAACCTATATTACAATTTCCTAATACAACTCTTGGAAAAATGGTAATTTTTATTTTCAGGCATCAGTATATAGATATATATACACTATTAATAGTATATATGTATCTATATATCAAGTCTATTTTTGACTTTAGAATCTTAGAGCTTAAAAAAGGAGTGGCAAAAGCGGCAATGTAATACTCTTTAATAGGCTAAGACAGGTATTCCAACCAGCGGCATTTCAGAACATACGGTCTGATGGCTCTGACTGATTTGCATGCAAATATTAGATATGATTAAATGCAGATGGATCTGGATAGACTAACATAACCTATGTTTATTATTGTGCTTTTGAGCACACTAATATATATAAGTTTCCATTAAACGGTAATTTATAATTGGGTTGAAACAGTTCCCTTTCTCTACTAATGATTCGAAACTAGACTGTAACTAAATGGTTAGCTCAAAATCTAGAATATTTCCCAGAGGACGATTCAATAAAGCAAATATTCAGCAACAAACATAGCCTTGATCTAACTGGAGACATTCATTGTCCCATCTAAGCTAGATCAAAACAATAGGCTTATATATTGGGCCTCATATTCCAATATTTGTACAATACCATTATCTATTCATAGAGATTCTATTTACATAACCATCTTAAGCTTTGGAATACTTTCGATAATATACAATCTGTATTAAGATTATTAACCTTAATAAACCTGAGTAATATGTTCATAGGTATGATGGGAATACTTACAAGAAAAAGTCCCCTATATGCTTTAACCTGGAGCTACTAAACTATACAAAGGCTAGCTGATATAAGAAATACATCATGTGTTAATTCTATACACATATAGCCATCTACTGATAAGGCTGCAAAGCTCGTCTATACCTATAATTAGATACTTATTTACAGGAGCTACTGTACTGATAAACCAAAATTACTTGAAACTCTGGGCATTTATGCTACTATTCTGAGTTATTTTGTACTGCCATACACTTCCAGGCATTGTTCCTTCTAACCATCACAACAATGCACTTGACCTCTTCCAATTCTTTCTTGTTCTTCTTAGTGCGTCTCGGTATTTCTAGGGCCATAATGTGCAGATTAGGGGGAGAAATGCTGTCCATTTCTGTAGGTATATCAAAACCCTCCAATCTCTAGTATTTAAGCATCCAACTATTGTCCACATCTTCCTCCAAAATTTCCTTGTAGAGGAAATCTATATTTCTAGACATTTTAGGCCAGTGTCTATCAAAATTTTCTTCATCCTTAAAGGATAACATGGCTATCCTTTGAGACTGAGGTATACTATCTAATTCCTCCATGCCTGTCTGCATTGTTATTTTCGGGTAGGGGATTGTTAAACTGTGATCCACAAAATATACCATCTTATCCAAACCTCCTAAATGCTCCTTGTCAAAAACTTCTCTAGATACCTTGATAACATTTGCCTTGCTCTTGCCTACAAAAATGGAGAGAGCTATAAACATGCCTATCACCCCTCCATTAGTCCTATATGAGTATAGGTTGTTAAAATGAAAGTCTCCAATGGATTTCTCAATCACCCTTCTTGTTGAGTCTGGCAGGGGATTGAGGATTTGATTCCATCTTTCCAGGTATATGCATCCTTAGAAGGCCATAGCATGGTCACTCTTTGTGTAGAAAGTGCACAATTTTGTTTCCATGTTGGCTTCTAAGAAAACTTTCTCTTAGGATCCTTTAAATACACAATGAGATCAATCTCACTAGAAATATCTGGAAGTTACCTGCTAAGTATTATAGAATTTCTTCTGCTAATACTTAGCAGGCTTCCAATCTGCTAGTAGAAATAGCTACAAGGTTGTCGAGGACACTATATATCATGATTCAGTTTCTTGGTGAACAGAGCATGATGAATATTTTCAGCAACTACAGATATTAGTGCCTGGTAGCTAACTAAGTAATTTGGGATATGGAAGACTACACATCCTGAATCATCATGTTTTATCTCCATGATCAAATCTTTTGGCTGTAGTGTTAACTCTTCATCATTCCACCTTTTCTGCTTATTCTACAGATGAAATCAACAATTTGTAAAAAGACCATAAGGAGAAAAAAGGATTGTCTTAGGTTGAATATATCTATTTTGACCATGCTACTAATAAGGCTTTGTCATATAATCATTTCTACACTGAGATATAGTGCAAATAGTGAGTCTAATTATTACAGAGTATGATGGTCCTTGATTTAAATATGCTAACAAAGTAATACAAAAAAAAGGATTGTTCATTATATGTGATGATAATATGATGTCAAAATCATTTCCATGGCTACATTTTAGTATATAATGTGGTAACCAAATAATAAAGTAAAAAAGAGTGTGTCCAATGTCGGTGATGTCTGATAAGACTAATCTGTTACTTAGGCTTAACCTTCTAATCAATACCTAGCTGGGATTGCAATTAAGAAGTATGACATGTTATTATTATTCTCCTATTCCGCTGGACAGAACAATGTATTTCAACATTGTAGAGTATTAAGATCCTTCTAATGTAAGTTGTTATTAATTTAGAAAGTGCTTGATATGGCCGTAAGTGGGGATTAATAAATAAGTACCTCCTATAATGATAACTTAATATTCTGAGAATTGCTAACTAGTTTTGTAGTTTACTATATTCTATATATCTCTAAATTAAGCTCCTATGCATCTGTAGATAGGTAGATAGGTTATTAAATGTTCTAAAAAATAAATTGTCTGTATTGTGATTTTATTAATTTGAAACTTTAAGGAGTCTTTTAGATTAAAAGATCCATTGTTACCTCTCCATCTGCTCCTAGGTTGGCTAGTATGTCCACCTCTATATTGCCTTCTCTATAAGTGTGCCTGATTTCATATTTTGTTATACTCTCCAGAATTTGGTTGATCTCTTCTATTTTTGAGTTCAAAATCCAATTCGGGGTTTTTTTGGTGCAAATGGCGTTGACCACAATTTGAGAGTCCCCTTCAATAATAATTTTTGAAATGTTAAGATTCTTACATATTTTAAGCCCTTCTAGAGCCGCTAAAAATTCAGCCATATTGTTTGTGGAAGGGTTGATGGGTCTAGAGCATCTAGCGATAACTTCAAACTTCCAATTATGAATAATCCCCCCGATACCAGTGATCCCAGGGTTACCTCATGAGGCTCTATCAAAGTTGAGTTTGTGCTAGCCTTCTTTCGGAGGTATCCATTTACAGCCTGCTCGGTCAGCCTTCATTTTGGACCCCCCTTTACCATATAGAGGAGGGATTGCTAATTTTGGCCATTTTCATCTGATTTTATTATCCCAGCTCTTGAAGGATTCCTCGTAACTTAGCTTGTCCCTAAGCTTGCTGTTAATAATTTCTACAATAGACGCTTCAATCTTGTTTGTGATCATGTTCCAGGTTAATTTTTGGTCAGTAAAAATTCTTCTATTTCTCTCCTTCCAAATTTCCCATACTACTATTGATGGAGCTATAGTCTAGATATCCTTATATAAGTTGTCTTTATACAGAGATGGCCATGCTTTAAGATTGCTAATTAGATCGAAATGACGCACAGATTTCCATCCTAAACTCTGTTGAAGCCAATTCCAGTAGTTTTGGGAAAAAGGACAATTGAGGAGGAGATGATTAACATCCTCAGATTGATTTTCACACAGTGGGCATCTAGACGGCCCTTCAAAACCCAATTTATTTAGCCTATCTATTGTAAGAATTCTATTTTGTAACGTCACCCATAAAAAAATACCGGCTTTAGGGAGGCATAATTTATTCCAACAAAGATTCAGAGGGATGTTTATGTTATCCATATTTTGATCTCTAATAATCAAATTGTAGCCCTCCTTGACAGAGTAATTGCCATTATTGGATCCTACCCAAATTAAAATATCTGATCTATTTTTAAGAGATACCTCTTTGTCTTTCATACTAGCCAGAAGGTTTTGCTTTTCTTGCCAAGCTTCATCAATTTCCTTTAAATCCTTCCAGTTAGTCATTTCCTTCTTACAAAGATAGCCCTTAAGATAGATGCCTATACCCATTTTACATTCTTCCATAAACTCTGAAGAGAAACCCATTTTGCTTAGGGGAGTAAGGCCTGCCCAAGAATCATCCAGAATAGAGCTTTATTTCCCGCTCCAACATCCCAAGAGAGATGCTTTCTAATAATTCCTCTACAATCTTTTATGAAATTCCATATCCGAGAGCCTTTAACATGAGAGTGAGACCTGAAAATATTAATGGGGTCCGAATTAGGGATGTACTTGTGAATTAATATAGATGCCCATTTACTGCTAGATTCTTTATACATTCTCCATATAAGTTTATCCCCGAGGGCTTGGTTTTTCCATAGTAAGTTTTTGATACCAAGACCCCCTTTTGAAATAGGTTTACATAAGGTGTCCCATTTAATAAGGGAAAGTTTTTTATCATTTGATGGGCCTTGCCAGTAGAAGTCTCAGAGCATTTTATCTAAGTTCTGCTTAATGCTTATTGGAAGGGGAAGGATTGACAAATGATACGTGGGTATGGCAGACAGGACTGATTTTATCATTGTCGCCCTACATGCTTTAGTTAACCATTTTCCTTTCCAAGAACTTTTCTTGTTTTGGATTTTGGTGATAACTTGTTGCCATAATTTGGTTGATAGAAGACCTTTATCCAGGTCGATTCCTAGGTACTTGCATGGGAATTTGCCAATTTTGTATCCCATCATGCTACAAATCTCCAATTCAGTTTTCGGAGATGTGTTAATAAAGAAGATTTCCAATTTGGTGGGATTAACACACTGACCTGAGGCTTTCGAGTAAATGTTTAAAACGTCCCTGAAAGCTCTATCTTCTTGGCTATTAGCAGAGCCTGGTAGAATCGTATCATCCACAAACTGCTGGTGAGTAATGTTAGGGACATTTTCCAATGCCTTCAGCCCCAAAATTTTTCCTTCTATCTATTTCTGAGTAATAGATCTTCCTAACACTTTCGCCATAATGACATAGAGGAAGGGGGATAACAGATCTCCTTGCCTGATGCCCCTTGAAATACTAAAAAAGCCTTCCGGAGTTCCATTGATAAGAATTGAAATTTTAGGAGTTGAGATGCAATTAAAGATAAGGTTAATCCATTGTTTAGAAAAACTAAAGGCTTCTAAGCACTTATAGAGGAATCTCCAATCCACTTTATTGTATTCTTTCTGGATGTCTATTTTTAATAGCATACTAGGTTCCTTTGTTAGTTGGGCAGTGTGTACTATCTCTTGAGCTATAATTATTCCATCGAGAATCGATCTATTAGCAACAAAAACCTATCTGTTCTTCTGAAATAATAATAGGAAGAAGAGTTTTGAGTCTATTTGCTAAACATTTGGAGAGAATTTTATAGATGGTATTACAAAGGGAAATTGGTCTGAAATCCCTAGGATCCATGCTTTCATTCTTTTTCAGAATTAAAGTGAAAAAGGTGTTATTTATTTCTCTTAGAAGTGAACCTGAATTTCGAGTAGCTTCCACTGCTTGCCAAACCTCCTCTCCAACAAAATGCTAGCATTTTTGGAAAAAGCCGGCTTGGAATCCATCTAGGCCTGGTGCTTTATCCGGATGTAGTTGGAATACTGTTGTCTTAGCTTCCTCCAGGGAAAGCTTATTATTAATCATGTTGTTGTCGGATTCCAAAATCAGCTTGGGAATAGCTTTAAGCATTTCACTTTGGGAAATGAGGTCAGAAGCTTCTGAACTATTGAGAAGGGATTGATAGAAATTAGTAAGAACATATGAAATTTGCTTAGGGTCTGTGGTAATGTGTCCCTCATCATTCTTAATTTTAGCTATTCTATTAATGCCTCTTTTAAAGCTGGTTGTATTATGAAAGAATTTAGTATTTCTTTCACCCTCCTTGAGCCAAGATTCCCTAGATTTCTGCTTCCAGAAGATCTCTTCTTTAAGAAGGATATCATTATATTTTTCCATTAATTCCTTTTCCTTGTGATAGCTATGTTCGTTCATACCTTGTTCTATTACTATATTGTTAAGGTCGGTAATTTCTTGTTCTAGCTGTACTTTTTCTTCAAAAATATTATTAAATTTTTCCTTATTCCATTCTAGCGCCTTGTTTTTGATGATTTTTAATTTTGTTGTTAAGCAATACATTTTTGAGCCTTTAATTGAGATTTGATTCCACCATTCCTCTAAGAGATTAATGAATTTCGGGTTTTGGAACCACATGAACTTGAACTTGAAGGGATTTCTTGATGGTTTGGAATCTTCTATAATATTAAGCCTGACGGGAAAGTGATCCAATCCTACTTCAGGGAGGATCTTTGCATTTACTATTTGGTTAAAGTTATCAAAATTAGTTCTAATAAAGAATCTATCTAGTTTTTTAGCTATGTGACTGAATCCTACTCTTTTTCTATTCCATGTGTAAATTCCATTAATTGTGTTGATTCTTATTAAGTGGTTATCCATAGCCCATTTGCTAAAGTCTTTATGAGCTTGCGATATAAATTGAGAACCTCTGTATTTTTCTTCTAGATCTAATATGGCATTGAAATCTCCTCCAATAATGAAGGGCTGTTCTAATTTTTCAATTAGAAAGTCTTGTATTTCCTACCATACTTTCCTTTTTCCTTCATTAGGGATTGGTCCATATACGTTGATCAAGTTAAATTTTAAATTAGATTTTAGGCTTTTAATTTCTAAGGCCATCCAATTATCATTGGTGGATGTGGGTAAGGATACCACTTTACGGGGGTCCCATAGTACTACTAGCCCACCTGAAAGACCTATTGCAGTTACAAATTCTGACTTCCAAATACCTAGTCTTTTGCTAAACTTAGTACTTTCCTCTCTATTAAGCTTAGTTTCTTGTAATAAAATGATTTCATAATTAAATTATTTTAAGTATCTCTTAGTTAGTCTCTATTTTTTAGGGGCATTTAGACCCCTAACATTCCAAGTAGTAACTTTCATTGTTCTGCGGGAAGGCACTTCCCCTTCCCAGCATAAAGAATATCTACAATTTTTATTTGGTTTCCTGCATTACCATCTATAGTTCTTAATTCCACTGCGGATTTCCTCCCTCTCTTCTTTTTAATTCTATTGATATTAGGAGTACTTAGACTTCCTCTTGTCATTGCTATACCTAAATGCCTATTTTCATTAGTAATACCAAAGAGGCCTTCTATGGAGTCTTTAACCAATGCAAGATTACTAGAAAATTTTATGAAATTACTGTTCTACTGCTCTAAATGATTTTGATCTGGTTTTAATTGATCTTGAATCTCTTCTCTATCAATAATTTCCTTACCATAAATTTCAAATAAGTCCTCTAGATTATTTTTTAGTTCCAAGTTTAAAGATTCTACTTCTATAGGGATAGAGGTTGCTAGTTCCTCTCCCTTTGACAATGTTACTTTAGTTCTGACATTCGGACTATGAGTTTCATAGTTATCCTCATGTATTTTAAAGTCATTTTTTGAACTCTGGCTGTCCTTTTCTATTCCATTCTTGTATGGATTAGAATTTACTGGTACTGGTACAGAAGTATTGGTTGATAAGTTGTCTGTGTTTCCTACTTCCAAGGAAGTGGATTGAGGAGGCTGTGCAGTCCTATAACTCTCCTCCTCCTCTTCCTCTAAGATGCAGTTTTTAATGAGTTTAATTAGTGTTTCTTTCTAATATTTTAATTCATTGTAATCACATATTTCATCCATAACCATATCCATTAATTCATCTGTAAGGGATTCTCCCCGATAGTTAATGATTTGGTTCACTTCCTCTTTGCATTTTCCTTCAGGTTCTATTTTTGTTGTTAGGCTTGGACATTCTAGGTTTAAAGACTATTCTATTGGTGTATCCTTCTCAAATACATCCATTTGCTTTTGGTCTATATCTACTAATTCGGGAGCAATTGTGTCTACACAATTAAGATTCACCAGCTAATTTGCTTGTGGGCCTGCCTCCTCTTCAAACAGATCAGTCTTTTCTTGTTCATTTGCAATGATCTTGTCTGTAAGATTCAGTTCTAACTGCTCTACAGTACTATTCTTACAACCATAGTCTAGAATTTTTTGATTATCGTTAACATTTACAACATTCAAGCTAGTATTTTCAAAGTTATTAAAGACGAGCGTTTCCAGCCTCCTTAGCGGAGTAGGAGATTTGAAGGATTCTTGGGGATTGTTAATAATAATCGGAGCATTGATTTCACACAATTTGTGAGGTGGAACCTCAAAGTACCCAAATTCAGTGTTCGGGAGCTCAAAACCCCCTTGGTCGTTTAAGAAATTTACTTTTACCCTATTAACAGGGCCATGGAAAACATCTGCACAATTTTTAACAGTAAGTGGGAGAGGATTCCCTCCTTTCTTAGAATCTTCTATGAAGTCCTCTATGATCTTGGGATTTATAATTATGGTGTTTGAATTAAAACATAGATGAAGGGGGGGGATGTAATTATCATGATAATTTAACTTAACAATGATAATCACATCTGATTTGTTATATTTATCTTTAACCATCCTTTTAAAAACTCCAATTTTATCTCCTATACTTTTCACAGTTTCTAGATGATTACACTCTAGTGGCAGATTTCTTAACATAATTGCTTTTTCTACTTGGAAATCCATTGTTTTCATTGGATTAAATAAAGGGAACCAAGAACATACAAAAAAAGAAATTTCTCTGAATTTCAGATAACCTTTCTCTAAAATTTCATTTTTAAGATTATTGCTTTTGTAGTCTACAAATATGAAGTTGTCTGCCATGATAGTAGTACTTACCTCCGAGGGGAGAAGAGATAATAGACCTTTGATTATATCCTTAATATGGGCTCCTGTTCCCATCCATTTGCATATGAAACCTGTCTCTTCATAAGCATTCTGATTTTGCAAAATGTGACTTTCATCCAATGATACAATAAAATGATTAAGTTCATGATTACCATATATTGGAAATATTTAATGTTTATGGTTAGTTGAATGCCTATGTGGTGGAGTGTATACATTATCATTACACTTAGCAAGTGATAGGTTACCCTCATTACAAGGTTTAACTATATTTGGTGGCTTACTGTTCAACGATCTCACATTTTCCCTCCTACGATGGGGAGGGCTGTAAGCATTTGGAGATCTATGAATAGATGATAAATCATTAATATCCTTTAAAGCTCTTTGTTCCATACCTAGGGTTTTGGATAGGGGGAGGGGAGAATTCCTCACATCGGATTGAACAAATTTACAACCCAGATGTGATTTCCCCCTGGAAGCTTCTCCCCCTCCCACAACCCTACTTCTCTGATGATTTACTATATGCGAAAGCTTTTTACAAGGAGTATTATCTCTACTTAGTAATTCAAAAGAGTTTTTAAGAACAATATTGCTGCTATTGTAATTTTTAGGAGAAGATTTTACCAATTTCTTGCCTTTAACCATGTGCCATTCTTCTTTACTTGATCTACCACCATTGGAAGATGCCTTAGCCTCTGGCATTCCTCCTCCCCTCACAGTAGATAGAGGTTCGTAGGAGCTAATAGCTAGGATTGTCCTGGATGACATAGCCTTTGTGGTCCAGGGGTGTTCATACCATCTACTTGCTGGTTGTTGTGATGGGGGTTTATTCACAATGCGAGCAGTAAGGGTCTGAGTGGGTTCCACTCCACCTTTCCCCAATTCAGAGATGGCATGAAGTGAGACCTGTTTGGTAGATTTTTCCCTGACCAGCTCTTTATTAGCTCTCCCCACCTTTGCATATTTGGTTTTTGCAAAGAAAGCCATTTGTGCATCCAATGATTTGACAGAGAAAATCTTTTGTTCCAATATCTTGTTTTGGAACCGGTAGCCATTGTGAATTTGGGTTTCAAAACTAGGTTCTGAAACCCTAGTTTTAGGTGCTAAACATTTATCAGATTCCTTCATGCTAAGATCCTTGGAAACATTATCTGTAAGATTAACTATTTTTCCATGAGAAGTAGAGATCTTGGCCGAAGGTTGCTCACTTTTTTGGGCTTCCTGTAGACTTTTAGCCTTTTTTTTTGCAATAAACTCCTTGAGGTGATCGTAAGTGGGGTGAAGATGTCAAACATCCCTCCATTTACAATCCTTGTCTTTATGCCCATATAGCCAGCAGTTGAAACAATAGCTAGTGAATTCCTTGTCCGGGCTTGAGGATCTAGTAATCAAGTTTGGAGTATGCTAGGAGAATGATTTCACTGAAGCAAAATCTAGGTTTCTAGCTTTTGCCCAGTCATGGTGAATTAACCCTAATTTCACCTGGTGATTCTGCAAAGTGATTTTCCTTTGGATTTGGATTTTTCACATTTTCGCTATGAATTCTATAGGTTAGTCTTAGGATTGAGAGGTTTGAAGCATATAATTTTTGAATGCTATTCCAATTTTATGTCCTTGGTCTATAATTAAATGAGATTGAATAATTCATTTAGAAACCAATTAGGGTGTCCAATCCTGAAATAGGCAGTCAATTGTTGTGGGTTTCTAATACCATTATTTGGTCAAGAACAGTCCTTGGAGTTTGTATCTGAAGTTGTGTTGGACTGATTCTAAGGATTGTAATGGTGACCCTCATAGGGTGGTTCATAGGAATTTTGGTAGGATGCTTGATGCTAGGTGGGAGGGTATGGTGGTGCATGCTGATAATTTTCTATTCGTAGGCTATTTTGGCTATATGCTGCTACTTGGCTAGTTTGATATGGCACAAATCACAACACATGGGTAGCTTTCTCATGATATGGTGGGTGATAGGGAAAATATGCATTAGGAACTGACATGCTTATTCATTAAATGAGCTAGTAAAAAGGGATATTTTATGAAACTTATCAGCACTTGGACTGCTTAAACCAGTATATTTTACTTAGAGTCGACATGGTGTTTGGAAAAAGTACCTCTAAAGTCTAATTGCACTGAGGATCATAACAAAATCCTAGTGAATGATGGGAAACATCATTGTCCCACTGGGCGTGCCAAAACTATTGTCACTAGGGATTGCACCCATGAAGGCTAAGTGTGAAACCTAGCAATCATGTGGCACATGGGACTACTTTTAGGCTATGGGTGACCTATCAAAAAGTAGACCTCTAGATTAGGGGCCAGCTTCCTCGTGAATCACCTTGAAACTCGACTAACTTTATGAGGAAAAGGGATAGAGTGCATGAAATTAAATGATGGAAACTAAACTAGGTGATTCACCAACTTTCAAAGATCCATAGATTGAAGAAATACTCACAATGAAACCTGAAATAACTTTTTAATTCACAACTTGACCCTATTGCCTTGATATTTTTGAAGTAAAGAGTTACTCGGAGTAAAAAGAAGGGAAAGAGCTTCCACAACTTAAAACCCAAATGTACATAGATTATAACAACAATAGAAAAACACTTTCCTAAACATTCAATTTGAACAATCATAAAAAGTAAAGGATGAACATATTCACAACAACTTTGACATGAATATTAATAGGAAAACTCAAAAAATGAATAAGAACAAGAAGGAATATTGCTTTATATTCAGTGAAAGGAGCCAAGCACAATCTTAGTTTCTTAGAGATACAACATTCACCTAAAAGAGAGAAAGAATGAAGAACTAACCTCAATCACCTAAGTGAGAGTTATATAAACAAAACCTTAGAATCTGCATTCATAGCCCTCAACCTCACCAAAAATGGAAAAATTCTACATTTAGGTCCCATGAAATAAGCCTCTCAAATCTGGATGTCAGATTCCCGAATTTGTAGGGGTAGGTGGAAAGGTGAAATCCTCAAAAAAGAAGTATTTAATCTATCCTATCCCCTTATATCATGCTTTGAAAAGATAATCAGACAAATGATTTATAAAATATCATTGTCATAATTTACAATAAAATTGCATGATTTACATTATATTTTACTCCTATGCCATGATTATGTGGATTTTTAAGACAATTACTTTAAAAATTCAATAAATAGTTCTCAACCCAATTTTAAGAAAGGGGAAAACATATTTAGTTAAACATTTCATTTTAAATTAAACCCATTTCTAAGAAAATACCCTAGCATCAAATAACTGACATCTAATTAATAAAGTTCTCAACCCAATTTAAAAAAAAGGGAAAGCATATTAATTAAACATTTTGTAATGTCCCCTCCAGGGAACCCATAAGGAATGGGGTTTTATGACCAAAAATTGCAACTAACAATTGTTTTTTTTTCTAACATTACATCATTAATACATTTACATTTACATTCCTTAAGGTTCCCTTAATGAATTCATTCACTAACATATTACTTATCGAAATTGAATTTTATTTCTTTTCTTTACTTTCACATTTCAGAGCTTAAGAGATAGGGTAAGAAAATAACATTTCATTTACAATTATATTTCTTACTTCATAAACCAATTTCATTTATCTTTCCTACATATTGATTAACTATTCTTTTCAAATTATATTTTAGCCTTAGCATAATAAACATTTCCTTTCAGTGCAACATAGGAGAGATGCAGAAGATAATTCAACATTACATTATATATTTCTAACTTTGATCTTTCAAATAACAACCCTTGAAACATACCCTAGAACTATCCCTCCCCATTACATTGCTTTGCTTTTCAATTACATTTTTTTGATAATAAATTTGCATTACAATAACAAGTACATGAATGGCCCGAAGGCATTACAACATATCTTCTCATCTTCAATAATACATAATACAAAATAGAATGATCTTCATTAACGCATAAAATTGAATGCATCCAAGTCACAAACCACGAACACGACCTCAAAAGATTTTTTCCACCCAACCATGTGAAACTAATGAAGTTCCACCATTCGTGCTAGGAGATAGAACCAAGATACTCACAAGGCCCTAATTATTCTAAGGTTCCACAAACCCTAACTTGAAAAACAATACAAAACATTACGAGATATCACATTAGTAATCACAAGGGTTAGGTTTCTAGCATACCCTCTAGGTGAGTGTCATCACATATCCTAGATTTTAGGATTCTTCCTGGAAACCATGTAACCCTGGTCCCCCCTTTATGAATAGAGATCCATCCTGGAAGTTACCCATGGTCCCAGTACTTCAATAGGACTATGTGGCCATTAATATGTTTTCTTTTCATTATCTTTTGTTTCCCCCCTCCCAAGTAAATTTTAAGGTTATCACTTGAATAAAAACTCACCCATACGATCTCCTGGCAACCAGTTTGGGTCCCAACACCTATGGTGAGCCACTCACCTAGGGTACCTATTCCCATACCCAAAACATGACAAAAGAATTGCAATACTCCAAATGCTTTATTTCAGAGGTTTAGGAAATTCTCCTGTGTACTCAGACCACCAGAACGAGCCCTAACTTTAACCATAAACAACATAAGAACAATACAAGGATGTCACATACTCAAGACACCTTAAATAAAACATTATGATCAATGTAAATCAATAAAATGAATCATTTAGAGAGGTAAAAAGATGTAGACAAAGACTAGGGTCAAGGTTTGAAGATACAAACCAAACCCCAAGCTAAACTGTTATCCAACACTGAAATCCATGATTCTAAAGTTTCCACATTAGGTCCAAATAGAAAATAAAAGTAATATAAATTATAAATTAATAAATATTGATGGGGAAAAAATATTATACTATAAACTAATGAACGTGTAGGGATCTATGTATGACTATTTATAGAAACAAATATATGACTGTCATAAAAATATAGTCTCACTGCGATAAGCATAAATTTTTTTTGAACCGTTGGATCTTCCTAATTTTGATATATATTGGATAACACCTAATTGTGTACATTATCAATTTGAGATATTTTCAAAATAATGTTTGTTTCAAAAGTTATTTACAACATAGTATGAGTATATAAAAACAAAGCAGAACACTTTGTCTAATTCCTATTAACATATTTTTTCATTATCATCCTATTTAAAAATCATTTCACAACATAAAATTTGCAGATCATATGAATAATATATATATTTAAGAACACACACACATATGCACAAATAAATATACCAAATTATACTCATAAAATTAATTATAGACTTCCAGGAAGAGTTTTGACAAAGAAAATAAACTATGTCATTAAACTTCCTACACACAGTATGTGTTTTCAAAAATATTTAATTCATAACATATATAACCAAAAAAATATTGACATATAATAAGAACACACTATTGATTTCCAGAATAGACACAAACACCCAAAAATACACACAGGCAAGAAGGTGATTCTTCTTGGTTCAAGATCCTACCTAGAGTCCTACGGAGAAACTTCACAATGATTGGGGCACACCTCTGCAAGTCCTTCGAACCTTGAGTGAGATGGTAGCCTCCTCAAAAGATTCCTCTTAAAATCAAAATCCAAGGAATCCACACACTTTTCATCCAAACTAAAACACTCTCAATTTCACAGAAAATTACAAATAACTTCAAGAAAAAAAATATCAGTGTTGAAAACTTCAAAAACCTTCCAAAAAATCCAACTCCCTCTCAATCCCCAAAAATAAAATATTTATCCTTCAACTATTTGGTTGGAGGAGTTGCTTTACGGGAAGCAACTTCTCCAACTTCCATAGTTGGTTGGAAGAACAACGTACCAAATCATTCCCATAAATGACTTTAAAAAGTTTTAATAAATTTAATTAAAATAGCTTTAAAAGAAACCATAACAAGAAAGTCAAACAAATAACTCTCAAGGAAAACATAGCACACAGGGAAAATAACTAGCCTAACTTCTAGGAGGTCTCGAGTTCAACTCCCTCCTAGATAGCTGTTTTACTACAAAAAGCATTTAATTTTATTATTACTATTATTAATATCATTTTCACTCTTTATTTATTTATACACTTTATTTAATTTACTTTATTTAATTATTATAAATAACATATCATTTACTCAATCAATAAAAACATACAAATATTATTATTTATATTTAAGCATGGGTATATGCGTGTACATCCACATATACACATACCTATATAACATATACAAAAAATTATAACATAATTATAGAATAATTATTATACATATAAACAAGTTTAATTCTAACTCATAACATAAAATCAGACCAACATTGAAACATAAGACCACAACGTAAACTACATTCTAGTTTCCCAACTAGGGTATTAGCCTAACAAAAATCTAAGTCCATAGGTAACCTCAAGTGTAGCTTGGTTAAATCTCTATACAACAACAGTTCGAGGATTTTGAAGGCACACTCAGACCTGTGTAGCCAGGTGGAGACGATACCTGGTACCTACATATTGCATAACCAACCAACATGCATATACATATATATATATATATATAAACAAACAATGGAAAACAAGGAGGGAGAGTGCAACATCGTGTCAACCTCCCATAAGAGCAACTATGACTACCTATCCTGATCCTACACTCACATCAAATACTGTAATTATCAGAACATAATGAGGTTAGCAGGGTTAGATCCATCATAATATAAATCAAATGTAAAACATTTTATAGATAGTTTATTTCTAATCATTCATCATTTTATTTCAAATTATATTAATATCTCATAATAAACTCTATTAACCAACAAAAATATGAAATCAAATTTCCCATCATGAAATAACATAGTCCAAACATATAATCTAAACTATCAAAGTAATAATCTCATCCATCCAAAATATGTAGATACTAGGGTGGGCATTACATCTTCGCCGCCTAGGATTAGGCTTACTCTTGTAAGCCTACAAACAAGTATGGATATGCAGATCTGAGTCTGCTAGCATCCTTCCAAGTGGCAGAGGTCTCATCACTGGGGTCCCATTAGACCCTTACCTACTCTATGTTGCGACCCCTGAGGGTCAAAGTCCACCGCTAGAGTATACGTACTGGCTCCAAAGCCAGCTGCCCATCTTCTACCTGCAAAGTTTTCCAATCCAAAACATGAGTCAAATCAAGAATATACTCTCTAATAATGGATATGCAAAACACATCATGCACATGTGTGAGGCTGGGTGGTAGGGCGAGTTGGTAAGCAACTGGTCCTATCCTCCCAAGGATTTAAAATGGACCTACAAATCTCAGTGCGAACTTAGAACCTTTTCCATAATGGATAGAGCTCTTACAAAGGTGGACTCTCAAAAACACCTTATCTCCAATAGAGAACTATCTATCAATCCTGTGAGCATCAACATACTTCTTTTGCCTATCTTGAGCTATCACAAGATGCTCTCTAATCCTATAAACCTACTGGTCCATATCTTGTAACATCTTGGGACCCAGTAGTACTCTGTCCTCTAAGCGATCCCAACTCAGAGGGGTATGACAAGGATGACCATAAAGAGCTTGAAAGTGGTACATAGATTTGGCCTTGCTATCTCCACAATCCATCTGACTCTAAGGAATAACCTAAGAACCTTCCTTCTAAGGCCCTTCTTGACTCAATTTCAGCCTTAACTTTTTGATACAAAGTATCTGAAGGAAGTGATTGCAAGATCTGACTTCTCAAATCAGTTGAAAGGGAGAGCATGGATAACTCATATCTCCTTATCCTCAAATCATCCGCTACCACATTATCTTTACCTTGGATATATCTGACCTCAAAATCATATTTGCAAAGGAACTCCATCCATCAGTGGTGCTTTACATTGAGATTAGGTTGAGTAAATATGTATTGAAGGCTTCAGTGACCAATGTGTAGCTCAAACGGATATCAAAGTAAGAAATATCTCCAATGATTCAAGCCATGAACTACATTTTCTAACTCCAAATCATGCGTGGGATAGTTAAGCTCATGGTCCTTAAGCTTTCTAGTCTCATAAGCGATAACTCTTCCTTCTTGCATTAACACTTCCCCTATGCCTTCCAGGGAGGTGTCAGTGCAAACTAAAAAAATTTCAATGGGGTCAGGTACCACCAAATTCAGGGCACTAGTCAATCTATTCTTAAGGATCTAAAAGGCTTCTGAATATTTCTCAGTCCAAATGAACTTCTTCCCTCTCCTTTGTAAGGAAGTGATGGGATGAGCTATTTTGGAGAATCCTTGGACAAAGCATCTGTAGTATCTAGCTAAACCCATGAAACTACGAACCTCTGAGACATTGGTAGGGTTTGGCCATTCAATTATAGCTTGTATCTTGGCGGGATCAACTGCTATACCTTCTCCTGAGATAACATGACCAAGATACTTAACTTCAGTCTAAAAGAATTCACACTTCTCCAATTTTACAAACAACTGATTCTCATGAAGGCATTGCAACACTTGATAAAGATGGTGTTCATGTTCTTCAATTGACTTATAATACACCAAAATATCATCTAGGAAAATTATGAAAAATTTGTCCAAGAAGGTCCTGAATACCCCATTCATAAGACTCATGAATACTAAAGGTGCATTAGTGAGATCAAAAGGTACCACAGTAAATTCATAATGTCCATACTAAGTACAAAAAGTTGTTTGGTGAATGTTGGCCTCATGAATCCTTAATTGGTGATAGCCTAACTTTAGATCAATCTTGGAAAATACCTTGGCTCCTTTCATCTGATCAAACAGATCATCAATTCTTGGTAAAGGGTACCGATTCTTGCTGGTTACTTTTTTAAGTTGGCGATAGTCAATGCACAACCTAAGTGAGCCATCCTTCTTCTTAAAAAAGATAACCAGAGCTCCCCAAGGTGACACACTTGGTCAGATGAAACCTTTTTCCAAGAGTTCTTCTAGTTGAAATTTTAATTCACTCAACTCTGGAGTGGTCATGCGATAAGGAGCTTTGGAGATAGGTTTGGCTCCTGGCACCAACTTTATGCGGAAATAAATGTCTCTTTTGGGAGGCATTCTCGGAATCTCAATTGGATATACATCTAAAAACTCTTGAAGTAAAGGGTGCTCAAGTATAATTTATCTATGTTCCTTGTCAGCCAAGTCATCAACTGAGACTGCAAAAAGTTGGCATCCTTTTCTCATGCATTTCTTAAGTTGCATAGCTAATATCATCTAAAGTGATATAAGTTGTTGGATTTCCACAATAGTGTTGGGCTTCCCCAAATCATCCAAACAATGAATGAGCTTCTTTCTACAATCTATCCTAGCTTTATGAGTTGCTAACCAAGCCATTCCTAGGACAACTCCATACGATCCAAGAGGAATAACTTGAAGATCAACATTGCTAGAGAAATGTCCTAATCCCAAGTTGCAACCTTGAACACACAAATATGTGGTCATTTTAGCCCCTAAAGCTAGCTCTACCTGCCACTTAAATCCTTTCCCTACTACCACTAGCCTACACTTTTCTATCAAAGAGGAAGATATGAAGGAGTCAGTTGCTCTTGAGTCAGAGAATAGAAATATTTTTACCCTTTAAAAAACTTGAATTTTCTATGAAAGTATTTAGGTGGTCATCTTGTCTATGTTCCACTATGGCGAACACCCGATGCGACCAACTGGAATCTCCTACTATTGGTTTGAAATTGCTTGCTTCTAATTGGGGGGATTTATGCACGAAGGGCACTGAAATGCAATATGTCCTTGTTTTCCACAAGAATAGTACCCACATTCCTTCCTAAGTTATTTGTAGGAGGTGCGCTGGATTGTTGATAACCTCCTCTATTGAAATTCTGAGAATTTTGGGATTTTGGGCGAGGAAATCTTTATTGTGCTCAAAAATTGTTATGGTTCTGAGGTTGTTGAAACCTTCCATTCCCTTGGTTATTATTCTAAAATTTATTCTTAGGAAAGTTTTGTCCACCTTTGAAAGAGGATTGTTGGTTCTTGGAGTTGGAATTTCCTTGATTAAAATTTCCCTTAAAACTTGATCCAATCTTGAAAGTTTGGCCACCAGAA
>BSBK01000333.1:2285000-2550000 GCA_027943335.1 Chamaecyparis obtusa
CAAACAATGTAAAACAAGGATGGAGAGTGTGACATCATGTGGATCTCCTGTAGGAGTAACTATGACTACCTTTCCTCATCTTATACTTAGATCAAACAGTGTAATCATCAGAACATAATGGGATTAGCAGGGTTAGATCCATTATAATATAAATCAAATGTAAAACATTTTACAGATAGTTTATTTCTAATCATTCATCATTTTATTTCAAATTATATTAATATCTCATAATAAAATCTATTAACCAACAAAAATATGAAATCAAATGTCCCATCATGAAATAACATAGTCCAAACATATAATCCAAAGTATCAAAGTAATAATCCTATCCATCCAAATTATGTAGATACTAGGGTGGGCATTACACATTTCATCTTAAAGAAACCGATCCAAAAGAGGATGGAAGATGCTAAAAATATCTATCCCTCAATGTCATCAAATTGAGAAAGATGCAGTCTTTGAACTCGACCTTCTACTTTTTATCTTTGAGCTTGGATTGGAAACTTATTCGCCTTTTCCCTCTTCATGGCATTGTGATTCGAGGTAGGTATTGATCTTCATGTTTTCATTTTTCTTCATCTTCTGAATTTTTGAGGGCACATGTTTATTTTATCATTTGATTACTGGCATTGTATGAATGTTCTACATCTTATCAATGCTTAGGGCATATTTGAATTCACTTACTATTAATGCCTTTTGATCTTTATTGGCATGTAAGCTTTACGACATCATATATTATTACTAGTCATTTTCTTGTGCTTCAAATGGCATTGTTTAGTAGTTTTATACTACCCGTGGATTCATTTCTTGGTGGGATTTTGACATAGCTCGTACTAGGGCATAAAACATTCACTTCTTTGAATTACTTAGGGCCTGTGAGCCCATTTTGATTGGTATCTTTATGCTTTCTATTTAGAAGACTGACTAAGGCCCATGAGCTAGGCTTTTGCATTAATTTACTATCACTATGTTCATGCCATTTGAATTGGGGTTTGTGATTTCTTCTTGGATCATTATTTCTTTGCTCTTTGTTATGTATGGTTGTTGTTATAGCCCATGCTCTAGACTCTTACTACATGGTATCTTGGTACCATTGAATTTTATGGCATTCACTTGGTAGTCATTGCTATTATATATGCCTTGATAAATTGAGAGCCACTTTTCTCATTTATTTTCTAATGCTTACCTATTCATGGAGCCTATAAGCTATCTATTGCAGTTTGAATTACATCCCTTCATTACTAATTTTCCATTTTCATGGTGCCATTGAAAATTCTGTTGTAATCTTGGGGTCGTGCCCCTATTGATGTTAACTATTCATTGGTGTATGGGAATGGTGAGTTTCATGGAATTGCTGGCATCATTACTGCTCACTATTTTGATATGCTCACTCATGGATATTTGGCACTAATGTTTGCACCATAAATCTATTGGATTTGACATGACTATTTCATGGATACTATGCTTGATTGAGGACCTGAATGCTTGGCATTGTTTTTTTGCCATGGTATTTGTTGGTGCCCATTTACTGGTGTTCCTCTCTTAGCCTTAAGAAATGTAGATTTTGATATACTTTATGCCATGGTATGAATATATGATAGAACTGAATGTAGATTTGTACCTTACTCCATTCTAATCTTGAATTGTGATGTATGCCCCTTTGAATTTTCTAATTCTTGATCATGACTCATTATGTTGATGGGAATGGTGGATGGCTATTGTGGGTGGATCATGATGTCACAAAAACACCAGATGAAACAACAACATTTGGTGTTGTTGTTGCATTGTTTGGATGATACATACACCATAGTGATTCACCAGGTGTTCGTGCAACCACTCTTTCTTCTTCTACCGGTATTGATTTCTTTTTTGCACTTCCATGCTTTCTATCTCGACTATTCTATCTTCATGTCCCTTGGATACTCCATGTATATTGCTTCTTCACTGAGATTACACCTTTTACACTAGTGCTCTTCCTTGAGACTGTTAGGGTTACCAGAAACTCTATGGAAATAGAGCTTCTTATAACCTTGACAGGTTCAATGTAGGGTACTAGGAGGGCCTAACACTAATCATGAGTGCTCTTGGCCTGTGATGTGGTCTTTCTCAAGGAAATATGAAGGTTTTCCTGAAAGAGCCCCACATTATAGGGAAACATCATTCATATGGATCCTAGCAGCTTGTAATTGTTTTTGTATAGATAATATCTATACTTCTAGGATGACCTTCTAGATTTACCATCCTATCAGTACTTAGATTATCTGAATGAGGTAAAAAAAAGTGTTTCAACTTCTTTTGTATTTTCACATGGAACAAACAAGTTAGTAAAACATGGTATTTCATTTCTTCTTTCAGCAACATTCTTCTGAGTTCACATACCCTGTAGCATAACTCTTTTTGATGTTTATCGATGACTATACATATGCATGATTATAGATGAAGGTAATTTGTAGGATATCATGCATTTCTTAGATCCTATGGATCTAACCCTCATCTATTTCCTCTTTACAAGTTCTGGATCACTCAGGAGCACACTGGATTCAACCCCGAATCAACACTTCATCATTCCAGGCCATGTCTAGTACTCTTATACTTATGTTCATCCATTTTATGTATGTATGTACTCATTCATAGTCTCTTGAAAGTAGGCTATGCTCACGGCTTGTGTGAGCCCAGATGATCTTATTTTTAGTTATTTCCTTTGTACAATACATACAAGATATTTAGCATATATGTACATGTAATATTTAGATGTAGAAATATCTTTTCCTTTACATGTATTGTTTTCATGAAATGAACACAAATTTAAATAACATCATCTAATAATGTAAACTAGGGTACTGCAGTTTCATCTAGTAATTAGGTCATCAGTCCAAAACTGAGTAAAAATATAGTAAAAGTTAACACTTAGCTTTTACATGTTACATCTAGATGGCCACTCAGGATGTACCACCTTAGGATGCACCTCACACTCCTGATTTAGTGACTATTTTTCTGACTGCTGAGATAGAGATGACTGGACTTAGGGAGTCCATCTATACATCTCTACCAGATGGCATATACAAAGATAATTGTATCACTGTATTGAGGAGTTTACAGGAGATGACTGCCATATTGAGATCCCACTCTTCCTTCATGCCCAAGGTTGTTGATAGTATTTTTCGAGAGTTAAGAGCCAAGGTCTTGGGTGATGTTTCCTTAGAGATGGTTTAGAGCCGTGTCCCCAAGAAAATAATCAAATGAAAGGTTTTCCCATTTTATGAGGGGAAGCCCAAGGTGAGGGCGTATCATGTTACAATGTGTGTGATTACTCAGCTCGCATGCATGATATGCCCTCATTTTCTTGCAACACATGGTCATTATCCTAATAACAACTAGATTCCTTTATATTTTTCACACCATTTGTACACTGAGTTCTTTTTGGGACTCAAGGTCATCTATTTAGATCTTCCTAGATATTACGGTTAGGGGCATGATAGAGTTGCAAACCATGATCAATATCATAGGGTGGATCAATTTTTACGTTCTCATAGATAGTTGGTTGGGTAGAGGACTCCGGTAGTGGCACCAAAGATTGTTGCTATTGCAAATATAGTGGGCATTGCTTCTCACAGGGGAGTAGTGGATAGGATAGGGGAGATTGCTTGTGCAACCACCTCCATCACTTCAGATATAGTAAGAAGATATATTTTGACTAGACTGAGTCAATCCAGATTGTCTTCTGAGGCTTCATCTAGTACTATTGCAGGGGTCAGTGATGAGGCATATAAAGCTGCAGGTCTTCCTCCACCTGGAGAGATACGAGCACTTTCTAGACATCATAGTCATTTAGATGTCATGATTTACTTTTTGGAGGATCTCCTGTAATCATATTCTTATATTGATGACATGTAGAGGATCCTAGTATAGTCAATCAGAGATGTCATCAGACTTGCATGGGGTTTTGTACTTCCACTGACATAGGACATGCCATCTAGTTAGGCACAACATAGTTCACAACACTCTACAAAGTGCTTTGCACCCATAGATCAATCTAAAACCTGAGAGATAGGTACACATAGGTTAGAGATGTACACATCACAAATGAGGGCCTAGACACATTTGATGAGTAGTTGCATGGGTTGAGTTAGGTGGACATTGGCACAATTTATGTTGGATCATTTATGGATTTATTATTGCATCCTGGTGGTTCATGCTCTATATCACTCCCCTCCCATCTACACACACCCCCACACTCTTCATTACTAGATATGTTCAAGACTACAGGTGGTGTGGGTGATGAAATTTCTATTGATGATATGATGGTGTAGCACGCTGATGATCCTCCTGCTCCTGAGACCTAGGTATATAAAGTTTTCTTTTCTCCTTTCTAGGATTTTTAGTGAAAAATTAATTGTAGATGTGTGTATTGATGTTTGTTCAATGTATAATATTTTACAAGCATAGTTAGCAGAGCACATTACCTCTAGTGTGGGCTCGGAGCATCTTCATATCAGAGATTCAATAGATGTGACATCTCCTAGTGGTCAGGTAAGTTTTAAATATATGTAGGTTTAAGCATGCATGTGTACAATTGTAACATGTATTTATATATTTCAAGTACTTTACATAATATATACTATGCACATGTATATATAACCAACTGTTGTACTAAATTTGCAGAGGTGAATTGCTTCTTCACAACTAGAGGATGATCATGACACTTGGTCAGAGAACATTACCTCTAGTGTGGGCTCAAAGAATCTTCATAGGAGAGATTCAATAGATGTGACACCTACTAGTGGCTAGGTAATTTTTAAAAATATGTATGTTTAAACATACATTTATAATATTTTAAGTATTTTACATTATTATTATATACATGCATTTATATTCGTAGGGATCAGCTGCTGCCTCATAGCCAAAGGATGCTTGTGGTAGTCGGTCAAAAGGTCACTCTGTTCACATGCACCTGGATGACTCCCTAGTTTAGGACATGTTGCACAGATGTTTGATTTAAGACTCATTATATATGTCATTATTATATGTTTGATATTTTCAGTTTATGATTCGAGACATATATTTATATGCTATCTAGACCTCTAGACATACATGATTTATGATTTGACATTATATAGGTTTATGATGGTTTCATTTGATTAGATGGTTTCTTATTATTAGATTTTATTAGATGGATGTAGAATTAATATCATAAAAAATATCAAGTTAATACATGTAACTAATGGGCAATAAGTATTCTAACTAATAAGAAATGTTAAGGGGAGGTCTCAAGTGGAGGTCTTAAGGGGATCTATAATTAATATCATAAAAAATAACAAGTTAATACATGTGACTAATGGACAATAACTATTCTAACTAATAAGAAATCTTAAGGGAGGGTCTTAAGGGGAGGTCTTAAGGGGATCTAGAATTAATATCATAAAAAATAACAAGTTAATACTTGTAACTAATGGACAATAAGTATTATAACTAATAAGAAATGTTAAGGGGAGGTCTTAAGGGGATCTAGAATTAATATCATAAAAAATAACAAGTTAATAATTGTAACTAATGGACAATAACTATTCTAACTACTAAGAAATCTTAAGGGGAGGTCTTAAGGGGATTTAGAATTAATATCATAAAAAATAATAAGTTAATACATGTAACTAATGGACAATAACTATTCTAACTCATTCTAGAACTAACACATGTCATAATTAATCTAACTAATTTCATCATTTTTTAGTGTTCAAACCAATATCTTAAGGGGAGGTCTTAAGGGGATCTAGAATCAATATCATAACAAATAACTAGTTAATACATGTAACTAATGGAAAATAAGTATCATAAAAATCATTGAATAATCAAAGCATACATAAAATATTTAATGAAACAGGTCAAGGATGGCAGATCTAATGAAGGACAGTCCAACCTTGCAGATTTAGAACAACATAGAGGAAATAAAACAAAAATATATGTTTCAGAACATATTTTCATTAACATGCCTGGCTGTAAGGCCTTCCAGGATAGGGCCAATTACAATCAAAAATATTCTGCAAGATCAACAAGATCCAACACAACTTCAGCTAGTTCAGTTCTAAGATAAATTAGCAACTGATGGAAACCCTAAGGTGGTTTTGAACTTGTGCTCGCAAGCTACCAAGCAATCTCCTTGTCTCTAAGTATGCAAACCACTAGCTCTGCTATTACAACTATCAGATAATAATCTAATCTGCAAGATCTTGCAGGATCTTTTCCACAACTTCACTTATCTGCTACCCCAGATCTGTTGTCAGAACTTCCAATCTGTTGCCCCAAATTTGCTATCAGAACTTCCAATCTGCTACCCAAAACAACTACCCAAACATCCTATAAATATTAATCATCAGCCACAAGTCGGCTGGATGAAATAATTAATTCCTACACAAAAATATTAAATACAATACAAGTTGGCTCTCAAATAGACTTACAATTATTAAATTCAACATGGCGGCCTCCAGATCCACATAGGAGAATTCAACAAAAGCTACCAATAATAAATGCACCAAGTCAGCCAACCAAATCATTAATAACTCTAGTCGGTAAACCAGAACTACCAAGTGCCAAAGAAACAACCAAGTACTAGTGAAACAACCGACCAAGCCAAGCAATACTAAGAAACATAGGCATTACTAAGCACTAGTTCCACTGAGCACAAGAAGTCTCACCAAGTTCCTTCAGCGACCGAGCTTCCTTCAATAACTAAGATGATCGGTTAAGGCTTCAACCTAGTAACACCAGCCAAGTAGCACACCACCATGTAGATTCACCAAGGACCCAAGAATGCCCCTGCATCAAACACCCTAGGTTCTAAAAGATGTTCATATGTGAGAAGAACATCTTTCAGGATTTAGGACATAAACCTCGAACTGGTTCTTCACATACAAGTCCTCCATATTTTCACTTTGCATACTCTTCCACTTCATCTTCCTTTGTCTCTTCAAATCTTTACTTGATAACACATAGGTCTATTCTTCAAATTGATCATCCATACCTTCAGGATCTACCAACTCAACTCGGCTACCGATACTCAGACTTCTCCTAGATAGTGTTGTATCCAGCAAAGGCATTAGGGAAAACTTCATGTCATCCTTCTCAACAATAAACACATTCTTCACCCAATCATACATAGCTATGCAATCATAATGCCAAGGTCTACTGAGCAATATATGACAACTATTCATCTCCACAATATCACATAACACAAGATCCTTATACTCGCCTATTTCAACATCAATATAGCATTGTTCTCTTACTTCTAGAGCATGATCATCTTGCAACCAGCCAATCCTATAAGGATATGGATGTCTCATTCTACTCAAACCAAGTTTCTAAACCATGTCCTGAGCAACAAGGTTATTAGTACTACCACTGTCAACAATAACATCACAAAGTTTACCTCTAGACTTGCACCGAGTCCTAAACAAGTTACTCCTCTGACAAGGTTCCTCCTTTGTACCAAGAAATGTTCATTGAACCAGCCAACTCGTAGATTCAGGCTTATTATCAACATTTTAATTCACCATAGTAGTCCATCGGTCACCAAGCTTCTTCTATGTACACTCAAAATAACAATGTCCTTCTTCACCACAGTTATAGAAACTACCCTTCAAGATAACTCTACCCGTCTTCTTCTTCAGTTCTACAGGTTTCTGTTCATCTTCTACAGTTGGTTTATCCTTCACCAAGTGATCAATCTTTTCCTTCCCTCGGGGATTACTATGTTGTTTCCTCTTCAACTTATCTTCTACCTTTAGAGCTACTGATAAGAATCTTCAACAAAATCAATCTTCAGCATACCAAGCTCATCCTGAATATTGAATCTCAAACCATTCACATATCGAGCTACCTTTTCCTTAGCAAGTTCTCTGTGTCCAGACCAAATAGTAAGCTTGTAGAAATCCTCGGTATAATCTTCAACAATCAAATTCTTGTGTTTTAGATTCTACAACTTCTTAAACAAGTTAAGCTCATAGTCAGCAGATATGAACTTAGATTTCAATTTAGTCACCATCAACCTCTACCGATTGATCTTCATTTCACCTTCATCTTCTCTATCTCTTTGTAATTCTTTCCACTAAAGAGAAACATGTCCTTTCAATTTTGTTTGTACTAATCTCACTCGAAGAGGATCTTCAATTTCTTCCAGCTCAAAGAAATCTTCAAGTTCACCAATCCGATTAATCAAGTTCTTAGGTTTCAAAGTAGCAGAGAAAGTAGAAACTTTCATTTGGTAACTATTACTTAACCAAGCTCCAGATCTATGCAACTGAGTAGTTTTTTCTTCACCATATCTATCCCTCTGGTCATCACCACTAGATCTAGTAGCTTCAAATTCTTTAGTAGCTTCCTCATAACCATCTTTAGTACCAACATTTCAAGATACACCAGTCATAGCTCTCATGATCTCAACGACCATGTCTTTTATCATCAATTCCATCTCAGATCTGAAATCAGATTTCACCTTCTCTGTAATCTTGGATTCCATAGTATCATAGAGATCCATAATCACTCTAGGGTCTAATCTTCTCAGAGGCATCCTTAAAAATAAGAAAACCCTCTATAATAAAAACCTACACCAACCACCTTGTGGCAACCTCCAAGTTGTATGCAAATCAGATCACAACCTGCCACCTTGCAAACAACTAGGGAAAGATTCCATAAGTCCAGTGCTATGGATCTGCAACTCAGATCATACGATCTCTTCACCCACAAGATCAACTTAGCTATGATACCACCTAATACAGGTTAAGGATGGTGGATCCAATGAAGGACAGTCCAACCTTGTAGCTTCAAAACAACACAGCGTAAATAACACAACAAGATATGTTTCAAAACATATTTTCATTAACATGACCTACTGTAAGGCCTTCTGGGTTAGGGCCAATTACAATCAGAAACATTCTGTAAGATCAACAAGATCCAACACAACTTTAGCTAGTTCAGTTCTGAAACAAATCAGAAACTCATGGAAACCCTAAGGTAGTTCTAAACTTGTGCTCACAAGCTACCAAGAAATTTCCTTGTCTCCAAGTATGCAAACCACTAGCTCTTCTATTAAAACTATCAGATAATAATCTGATCTGCAAGATCTTGTAGGATCTTTTCCACAACTTCACTTATCTACTACCCTAGATCTTCTCTCAGAACTTCCAATCTACTACCCCAGATTTGCTGTCAGAACTTCCAATCCGCTACCCAAAAAAATTACCCAAACATCCTATAAATACTAATCATCAGCCACAAGTCGGCTGGATGAAACAATTAACTCCTCCAAAAAAATATTAAATGCAATACAAGTCAGCTTGAAAATAGCCTTACAATTATTAAATTCAACACGTCGACCTCCAGATCCACATAGGAGAATCCAACAAAAGATACCAACAATAAATGCACCAAGTCGGCCAACCAAATCATCAAGAACTCCAATCGGTAAACCAGAAATACCAAGCGCTAGAGAAACAACCGAGCACCCATGAAACAATCGACCAATCCAAGCAACACCAAGAAACACAAGAATTATCAAGCACCAGTTCCACCGAGCACAAGAAGTCTCACCGAGTTCCTTCAGTGACCAAGCTTCCTTCAATAACTGAGACCATCGGTTAAGGATGCAATAGAGTAAAACCAACCAAGTAACACACCACCATGCAGATTCACCGAGGACCCAAGAATGCCCCTACATCATTTAACTAATATCCAATCTATAAAAATCATTGAATAATTAGAGCATACATATAAAACCATACATGTATACAAGCATATATATAAAATCATACATAAAATTCTATTTATTAAAACCATTGAACCATTAAATAGGTCCATCATATATCAACAAATTATAGTCCATGATATGTTTAAATATATAAAAAAGGTATAGTCAATTTAATCTAGAGATATCAAGTAGGTCCTAACACATGAGATAGGTATACATATTATACTTTTTAGACCAAATCAAGTGGTTCAGACCTTTCATGGAGAACATGTAACATTTTCTCACAATCCTCACTATCTAGTCTCCAATTACAACGTCCACATTGACATTTAACTGGATGGAGACAAATAGAGGTGGAAACTACTAGGTGACTATATTGAAAAACCTTATTGTTTGGTTGTTAATCAAAAAAGTGAATACCATGTTGAATTACATATATTTTCTTGAAATATGTTCCCTCTAAAACAACTAAACCTACAGGTCACAAATTTTAACAATATAAATTTAAACAAACTAAATTTGAAATTTGTTTAAAAGGTTGAAATTTAAAATTTACAAATTGAGTTCAATACATTGATGTAAAGCATGTACAAAACTATAGGGAACAACATTCCATCACTTTCTTTACGTTCAAGTAACTTCATCCTCTCTGTAGTAAAACATAGTAAATAACAACCAACTCCTTCTACATTTCCACGCTCAACAATCACTACAAAGACATCTCCTACACAATAAATTTATATATACATGTGAGATCTTAAATTTTACCTAGTTCAATCTATAGATCTATCTATCTATCTATACATGAAATTCAATGGACCATATAATGTGAAATATATATACTTACCAATTTTGACCAATCCCGAGATATGATCGTAATCAGTAGAAATCAAAGGGACATCATCAATGTTTTCATCTTCATCTCTATCAAAAGTATTAGTAACAACTAGTGGCACTAGATTCCATGCACCTACATATCCACGATCTTGATTGATGCATTCCTCATAATTGTCAGCAATGCAGTGACAATAAAAGCATGAGTAGTCCCTAGTGTTGAACATCCAATTGCGACAATTCGTACTCATAATTAAATACAAAGATCACATCTTTTCTATCTTATTGCAACCATGCATAATTTTTCAATCCAGACCTAAAAAAATGCATATATAATACATTCTATAAATATAATTTGAATAAAGAATAAATAAAAAATTTAAACACTTGAATAATTTAAAAATGTGTGCATACCTTTTATCTCCCAAAATTTTCTATGTGGAACCACTTGAGTCAATCCTGATGACATGTCATTCTCATTTGGTATGAAATGTGTCTTGCACCATTCAACAACATCATGTGCTTTTTTTATATGAACTCCCTTATAATTCATTTGATACTTTCATAGAGCACGTTTGATGCAAGCTCCAACACCATCATCTTCACCTTTTCCATTTCCACTCTCAAAGAAACTCGAGACATGTGGTATGTTTTCTTTAGGATGATATCTACATAGTGCATAAAATGGTCTCGATGATTTGAATTGTGCAGCACATCCATCTAACCAAACATAATATTTATCAATTTTTATACCTCTTTCTTTCAAATTTGCAAAACAACATCTTGAAGCAGTGTTCTACATAATGAATGTCATGCTCTCTATCATCACTTATATAAAAAAGATATTCCTTCTTGATGACTCGTTCTTCAAATGTGCTGTGAATACCATACAAATCCAATTGTGCGTGTCGATAACACACATGTACCATAATAGTAATTTTCTCTGAAAAATAGTATTCCGGTTGAATTGCCTTTTGATGAACAAAGGAATAGTTTTCTGCAAAATCAACAACTGATATAATAGTTCCAAGTGGGAATTTGTCTCTCAATGTTTGGAATTATTGAGCTTGCTACTTTGCAAAAAAAGCATGATGAATGTAGGGTTGAATCAATTTTTTAAATTTATCCATAAATAATCCAACATTTATCTCCTCTTCAACATATTCTAACCTTTTGGATTCTTTTCCAAATTTTGTTTCATTCTTTCCATATTTGTAACTCTTCTAATTTATTATCTTTGTTACATCAATATTTTTATTTTTTAAAGGAAAAAGAGACAAATCAGCACATGTTTGACATATTCCTTTTATGCAATTTATTTGTCCAGCTACATCATCTCTTTTATCACATAAAATGGATGAGATGAACTCACTTTGTCTAGTAGGAGGAGCATTTTCAAAACCATAAGTGTCTTCTACAAAATTTCAAAAAACCTGATAGTGGAGATCAGATTCAATATGATAACGACAACAAGTTTCAAACACTTTGTTTGTCCTGATATAATATGGCTTCAATCTTTCAAACAATGTTTGCCCAATCTTTATATTAGGATTTGAACTACAAAATGACACATGTTGTGTTGTGTCCAACCAATGTTTTGTATGATATTCATATTGATTAGCTGAAATTATATGTCTGATAACATCTCTACTATTTTATGAAGGATGTGTATTATCATTCCAAAACAATGTGACCAAATTCTTGATTCCTCCATCAATCCTATTAGAATGAGGAGCTCTACACACGATTGCCCAATTTCCTTCCAAGGTGCTATCATTCAAAAGTATTCTCCTATTAACATATCATGATATTGTTTTCCTACTAAAACCAATCCGAGATGAAACTGAAGATATCTATCTTTTTTAGAGCACAGTGTTACTTACAATGGATTTTAACACAATTTTTCTTGTAATGGTCTTATCTTTAGTTCAATAGCACTTCCCTACCTAGTTCAAATCTTTCCTAAGATTTTCAATCATATTAGTTTGCATGTCAACAACTTTTCTCTTCTTTGATGCTGTGTCCATACCAAATAATTTTAATGCCCCTTCCAAATTTTTGTTTCTAAGTACAACTAAAAGCAATTGGGCTTGTTCAAGCCGTGTTTCAAAATTATCAAATTTATCCAATATTTCTCTTTCTATCATATTCATTGATCTCTTCTTAGCAAAACTTAAGGGTTGAACATTAGCAAGTGATCTCAAATTATCCACATCCATTGTAAGTAAATGATCTAAGTTTCTATAATTAATATTTATCTTTACAGTTTGAGCTAAATTTAAAACTTCATCCATACAAGAAGGAGAATGTGATCCTGACCCTTCTCCAACATCAATTGATTAAGATTTTATAGGGAGTGATCCCGATCCTTCTTCAATGTGCAATTCTTCGACTTGACTTGACCCTCCTACTTCAGCTTGTCCTTCACCTTCTTCTATTTTATGATAATATGTCAATGCAGCTTCACGATTTCTTTGTTTAGTACCAGGTGACCTTTTTCTAGCACATTTACTTTTTCTTCCTTTCTTGTTCCCCATTTCTTCTCTCCAAAAAATGTCTTCCAGAAGATCGCCCATAAAAATTCTCTTCTTCAAAAAATACTTTGATCTAATATTTCTCCTCTCCAAAATTATGTCTTTGGAAAAAATAGAAATAACAATCCTCCTCCAAAAAATGCCTTTGTAAAAATTGATCAATAATAGAAAAAGAAATATAAAAAGTGAATTTATTTATTGGAATTCGGTGGAAAATAGAAAGAAAATGTTTTATTTTTATAACATTCTAAATTTTTTTACAAAACAAATGCATAACTAGCCGACCTAGTTTGCTCGAAGTAGGTTGGGAAAAATTCCAATGGGGTGTTTCACCCCAGGAATTTTCACATGAGGGTCTTTGAGTGAAGACCCTTTGTACGAAGCCCATCAAGTGCCATCGAGCAAAGGGGGTCTTCACTCAAAGACCCCTAAATTGAGATTTTGCCCTCAGAGAAAAAGTAAACTACAAAAAAATGGCCTTTCAAGGCCTGAGACAAGGACCAAACAAGATGGTTTTTTCAAACATATGATGTCAAATGATGCTATTCATAACAATATTTCTAATGAATATAATTTTAATACATATTGAGTCCATTATAACTTTTAAATATTACTTTAACTAAACATAGGTTGTTTGGTCATTCAAAAACCTGTCTCTTCAAGACTTTAGGAAAAATAGTAAATTACAATTTATTTTTAATGAAAAATAGGTAGGAAAAGAGTATTTGTGTTACCTTTCTATAAAAAAAAGAAAAAATGAATTTTGATATACACAAATCAAGTTAGAGTGGTCCAAATGACCTTATGTATAAATTACAGTTACTGTCACTTTAGAACTTAATAAACTATGAAATATTGACCCAAAATGAATGAAACCAATTGCATCCTTTAGATATTAAAGTTATAAATATAATCTCATCGTTATTATATTTTTTTAAAAAAGTTATGCTGATCCAAGTGACAGTAACTCCTTACAAATACAATTTTATCACACAAACCACTTTTTGAAGGAGAAGGAAAAATGAATTTAAATGAATTTTATTTTATTTTTTTAAAAATATTTAGAAACTAGAAATAAAATTCTAAAAGACTATATTTTATATCATCTTCAAATTCCTAATAGTTTTGTGGAACATGTGTTCGAAAGTGATGTTTTTTCTCAAAATGTTGATCTCTATGTCAAAGTTGGCCAAAACGTGAGACACACTATTGTGGGATCACACATTATTATTATTATTCTCTTTATGAACATTATAAACAATTTCCTTTGTAAGAAGATAATTAAAAACCAGTTTATTCTTGGATACTAATTTGAGTACATTTAGTATCATACTATGATTCCTCAACTCTGGATAACAATTGGATTCTCCAATCTATCTTGAAAAGAAGATGGTTTTAATTGATTTAATATACACTCATTAAATGATGTGAATTCATAGTCTCTCTAAAGTTTCAGATATAAAATTTAACCATCCAATGATGTAATGCAGATTGATTTGATGAGGACGAGAAATAAATGAGAGCTTACAATCTAACAACTCTGAAGTATTGGGGCCCATCAATTTTAACAAAAATTCTTCTATAATTTTTTGAAAAATTTCAAATTATTACATTTGTTGTTATTCTACTTACTCTGAGAAAATGCATTTTATTCTACTTTCCATTATGAATTGTCTAGTGCAGCAATATAATAAATCATTTGGCTATTTGGCATAAAATGCTCAAAGTTGTGCTATGATTCAACCATAGTGTGTAGCCAATCTTATCTATTTATACTTTTTATAAAAGTTTCAAATCCTCTATTTAATATTTTGGACATTCTGTATCAAATGGGGATAGAAAACTATAAGAAAGAGTGATGTCCTTGACCAATTTGAAGATAAATATTTTTTGAGACAACTACCAAAAACCAACTAGAATATAACAAAACTAACTAGAACTGTAAACATAATGTGAACTATTTTTTGGTTTATATAGGATTTCTCATGAGCTTGAATGCTTTTACATCACTTACACTATTGCTAAAAGACATATAGATTATTTCATTATTCATCTGTTCTCCCATTCATTTGAATTGCATCTTTTCTAGTTTATGTTTGAACTTACAATTCTTGATGTTATTAGACATTGTAATAGTCATGCTTTCCACTAGCTTGTTGACATGTCAAAAGATCATCTGTCCTGGGAAATTAGTGTTGGATACTCTAAATGATTCTCCTTTGTTGTTTTTTCCATATCCTTTCTCTATTGAGAGCTAGGATTCATTATTCCATATTCATTCCATAACCTCATCACTCACAACTCTAATCATGAAGTACCAACATTTTTTAGGTTTTATAAAATTTTGATCTTTAAGGAATTCTTAAAAAGCCAATTTTCTAATGTCATCAATGACATCACCACCAAGACCGAAGGATATGATGGCTCTATTTGGTAGGGTCTCTTGAATTTGGACACCCTCATGAGGAGAAAACTCACTTGCTTCTTGAGGCTTTTCTTCTTCAACTTCGAACCTTGGATTTTGGTTTCCATATGGTATATCCCTACTTGTTTATAGGGTATGCAATAGAAATATTGAGATCTTGCCAATGTTGGACAAATTATTCAACATTACTATGGAAAGAATAATTTAATTTGAATCTCACTTAGAGAAAGTGATCATGTAAAATGAGTATTTGTAATTTTTTTTATGTCATGATGTAATTTGTATGTTATATTTGAATTTTTACTTGTCATAATGTTTAATTTAAGAGGTTGTATAAAAGAATGTTTAGGAATGTCCTAATATAAAAATGGGGTGCTTATAATAATTTTTATTAGAAAATATTAATTTCATAATAATTTATATAAAGTTTATGATTGTTAGTTAAGAATAACAATTGAATGATCAACCCAGATTTATGGTGTTAATCTGGTAAAATTTAGAATTGATATCAATTTCATGCAAGTGTGATTTAAATGATAGAATAATTATAAGAATAAGAAAGATGTGGGACTAAGAGTGTGCATTATCCATTCATAGTTCATTCTGAGTGATATTCATTATCTGTAGTGTTCTCTATAAGTATTTTTCCTTTTTAATGAGTTTTTCATATATGAGTAACATCCTTTGATTAGTTTTGTCATATTCTTACACTTCTTTCCTATCTTTCAGGCTACAGGAGAAACACTAAGAATACAACATGCTTCTTTTTTTTAATATTTTTTTTTAATCTTTTAGGCTACATGAGACACGTGAAGAATATAAGATGCTTCTTGTTTAGTTAAGGAATGTTGCTATATAATTGCATGTACAAGTGGTTATTTTGTTGTTATTTGATGCAAATGATCTGGACTTAGATCATTTAGTTGTGTCATCATTGTTGGCAACATGTTCAGTTCATGTTATTAGATCAACTGTATTGATGGAGTTGAAGTGTCAGATTGATAATTTGTCTAAGTGTCCAAGCAATAGATGAATTGTCAATACCCAGGAATAGTTAATTGAATCAGACAATAGAGATTGATTTAAGATATGAAATCATATATTTATCATATATATAGGGTTTATGTAGGATCATGGTATGCCAAAAAGTGATGATGTAAAAAAGAAGTCCTAATTGATAGAGTCTTTGAAAAACAACTATAACTTTCAAACAATATAAATTTTTTAAAATCTGAAATATACATCACATTCTATGCTTCACCTAATACAATAATAATAAACAGTTCTTTCAATTTGATGAAGTTTAGACTAAGTTAAGGTGGTCAAACATGAGAGTTATTATATTCAGGAAAATTCGTAGAAGAAAAATCATAATTAATTATTTACATGGAAAAAAAAACAAAAAAAATATACATTACATCCGAACATGAGTCTAATACTTTTATCTAGAACATTATAAAAAAATATTATCATTTGATTTCGTTTAATGTGGTCAGACATACACCTACTTGTTATCTTTCTAGTCCTGATTGATAGACTTATTGAAAAATAGTTATAACTTTCAAACTGTATAACATTTTTTAAATCCAAAATATGTGTCACATTCTATGATTTTCCTACTACAAGAAAAATAATATTTTTTTTTAATTTGATAAAGTTTAGACCAAGTTAATGTGGTCAAACACGAGAGTTTTTCTATTCTGCAAAAGTAGTAGAAGAAAAATAATAATTAATTATTTACTTAGAAAACAATTACAAAAAAATATGTGTCACATTCATACATTAGTCTACTACTTATAGCTAGAATCTTTTAAACAATAATTATCATTTAATTGTGTTTAAGGTGGTCAGACATACATCTACTTCTTATTTTTTCCTAAAATTTTTGTACTACTACATTGAAATTTGAAAATTTCAACATATAGAGTAATTATTTTTCAAAAAAGGCCTAGTATCTTAGAAACTAAATTCCTTTTTATACACATTCTCTTCTTACATATTTTTTATATAATATTTATAAATTTTTCAAATTTTTTTGTCAACTTGACTAAACTTGATTTTTCGAATTTTTATTGCCACTTAAGGGCCTAGTTTGGCATACCATGATCCTGCACATACCCTATGTTAGAAAGTAAAGTCTATGAAGATAACTGAGAGTGGGAGGAGGGGGGGCGGGTTGAATTAGTTATTTGATAAATACAACTTTTATCACCATTCATATATTTCAACCATGTAATCAATATAACCAACAACCATAGAAAGATAAACATACACAATGACACAATAACACAAGATATGTTAACTAGGGAACCTCTTGATTGGAGAGTAAACCTCGGTGGGAATGATGCCCATAAAATATGTACTAATATGAAAATTCCTTGTGAGAGGATGGACTCTGTTAGGAGCCTTATAAAATACATTCAGTACATATGAGTCCCTATTAGGGGACTTTGAATCCCTGTTAAAAGATTCTAACCTGGTTAAGAGTTATGGAAGACAAAAGGACCCTATGTCCAAACAAATTCAAGGGAAAGATCATTAAACACACTATCCAACTGATATTTGTATTACTCAAACAAAATAATACCAAATAATTATTGATCTCAGCAACTTATCTTTTCTCCTCTGCCTGTGCCAAACCGCACCAACTGCTTCACTAGATCTCAATACCATATCTCTGCAATTCGTATATCCTCTTACAACATATATTGCTCAATTCCACAATTCACATTCTTTCTCATTACCATATCCTTTAACAATTAAGGAAAACAATCCTTTCTTTATACCACACTCAAGTAATTACAAATGAGTCGGCCAACAAGGCTTAACCAATTAGAAAATATAAACCTTTACACATTACATAATATTTCATAATTACATAAAACTATCAGCTTCCAAATACAATAAATATTTACACGTGCAACCTCTGACCACACTGTCTCATCCAGGTCTTTACCAAAGTATATTAATCAACTATACAACTTCGCATGCCTAGATTCTATCCTGATTAGGAGATATCATCCAATTACCACAAGCTGCTTCACATAAACACTCTTTGAATACTGCTTCCAATGAATTACACATAACTGTCATGAATAATTGAATTTCCATATGCGCTCTTGACCATGATCTCAGGACACAATATAGAGTAATTCCTCAACTCTGCATAGCTTGATCTTCAATACTCCATGTGCGCTAATTCAAACACTATCTGCTTCTCTTCTAATTTATAGTAGATCACTATGTTGACATCAATGACAATAAAAATCATGAATGCAACATATAAATGCTATATAATTACCTCCAAATACTCCCCCATAGGATATATTCAGCATTCATTCCTAACAATCTCCCCCATTGGCATTAATGTAAACATAGATGAAAAAGAATCCAAGTTCCATAAATACCAATCTGCAACACTATCGTTCTGAAATATTTTCACATCCTCTTCATCAATCAAATCAATCAATCTTTTCACATCCTCTTCATCAATCAAATCTTATAGGTTTTTTATTTTATATTGTTTCTTTTCCTCCAACAGATATTTTTAATTATTCTTCTCTACCTTCTCCCCAAAAAATGTTTTAAATTATTCAATCACTGGATGTTTTTCATGTATCCTTCTCCCCTATTGACATCAATAAAAAATAAAGAATCAATATGTCAATCTGATTCAAAATCTCAATGTCAAAAGACACTGTTCAGAAAATACATTCACAAGAGTCCTTTATGACTTAACTCAAACACACATACTCCCCCATAGAGGAAGTACAAGCATACAGTCTAGAAAGGATAGAGCTCATATACCACTGGACTGATGCAACAATCTGCATCACTCTTCAAATGTAGGCTGGGGCATAACCCCAAGCATACCTCTCAAATAATCAAATGTATATTTAGATAAGGGCTTTGTAAATATATCTTCAATCTGCTCTTTTGTACTTATATACTCAAGTCTGACTTCTTTCTCTGTAACCTTCTCTCTTACAACATGATACTTAATTTCTATATGCTTTGTCTTAGAGTGCAATACTAAATTCTTTGACATACTTATTGTACTGGTGTTATCAGAGTGTATGATAACATGCTCATCAAACTTGATTCCAATATCCTGCAACATTTTTTTCATCCATATTATTTAATTACAATTATTTTATGTTGCTACATATTCTGCTTCTACTATGCTATGTGAAATACAATTTTGTTTCTTACTTAGCCAAGAGACCAATCTTCCTCCAAGAAAAAATGCTCCACCACTTGTACTCTTTTTTTCATTAACACTACCTCCCTAATATATATCTATATATGCACATAGGGTAAAGTTATTAGATTTTTCATACCATAACCCATAGCCAATTGTGCCTTTCAAATATCTAGCTATTCTTTTTACTACTACATAATGTGACTCTTTTGGATCAGCTTAAAATCTTGCAACAATTCCAATTGCATGTGATATATCTGGTCTTGTATGAGTTAAATACCATAATCCTCCAATCATAGATCTGTACTTCTTTTTTTCAACTACAAGAGTTTCATCTATGCTAGATAACTTATGTCCAGTTGCCATGGGTGTGCCAACCGGATTACAATTTTCCATTCCAAATCTCTACAACAAGTCTTTCAAGTAATTTTCTTGACATAAGAAGATACCATCACTATTTTGTGCTATTTGTAATCCTAAAAAATATTTCATTTCACCAATCATGCTCATCTCAAATTTAGTCTTCATTTCATTTGCAAATTTATCACTAGCTTCATCTTCTCCTCCAAAGATAATATCATAAAAAAAAATAACTACAATCAATAAACCATTCTCAATCTCTTTCAAATATAAATTATTATCTGTTGTTCCTTTAGTAAATCCCAATTTTATCAAATATTTATCTAATCTTGCATACCATGTTCTAGGTGCTTGTTTAAGTCCATATAAAGCTTTGTTTTTCAATGAATAACCAAGAAATATACCTTCATCACTTCTAGGGTCAAACTTTCCAATGTCATCATCTCTTTTAATATAACACTTACCTCCAAAAATTCTAAAATACTTAATTGATGGCACATGTCCAAACCATAATTCATAAGGTGTCTTGTTTGTATCTGCTATGATTTGTACTCTGTTTATTGTATATACTATTGTTTTCACTTCTTCTCTCCAGAATAGCTTCACCAAATCATTTTAAAATAATAAAGCTCTTGCTGCTTCAGTTATTGATTTGTTCCTTCTTTTTATAATACCATTTTGTTTAGGTGTTCTAGGGGCTGAACTATCTCTTAATACCATTCACTTCACAAAAAGTATTAAATTCCTTTGAAGTAAATTCTCCACCTCTATCAGACCTTAAATATTTAATCTCCATTCCAGATTCATTCTCAACTTTGTTCTTAATCAATTTGAATTTATCAAATGCTTTAGATTTTTATTTAAGAAATGCAATCCACATCATTCTTGTAAAATTATCAACAAGAATCATAAAATACCTTTCACCATAGAATCCTCTAGTCCTTGTGGGACCGCTCAAATCTGTATGAACAATTTCCAAATTCTCTATTGTTGTAAACTTCTTACTCAAAAATGAACTTCTCTTCTTCTTAGCCATAACACATTCTTTGCAAATCATGTTAGTAGGTTTCATAATCTTAGGCAAATCTATTACTGCAAATGTAGTACTTACTTTCACAATGTTATCAAAGTTTATTTGACAAAACCTTCTGTATCATAACCAACTGTCATCTATTTTAGTAATCAAACATGTCATCTCTGTAGGGTTCAACTGAAATACATTATCTCTGGTTCTTGGTCCAATTCTAATTAAATTACCATCCTTATCTTTGATTACACAGGTTTTCTCAGCAAACCAAACTTGATATCTCTTATCAACTAGCTTTCCAACACTCAAAAGATTATGTTTCAATCCATCCAAAAAATAAACATCATCAGTGTTAGTCTTTCCATCAAGATTTATAGATCCTATTCCTTTTATCAAGCAAGGTGCGTTGTTTCCAACTCTAACAACTCCGCCATCATGATTTTTAAACTTTATAAATTTCTTCATATCTCTAGTCATATGATGTGAACAACCACTATCTATAATTGAATCAGTTTTATTTTCTACTTGGGAAACTAAAGCTTTCTCTTCTTTAACTTCATAATTTTATTCTTTTATAGCTACAAATCCTATCTCATCATTGTCATTATCACTTTCACTTAATAATTTCTCAACACTAGCCTCAAATTCTTCATCATTAGCATAGTAACATTCTTTAGATATTATAGGTTTAAAGTTCTTATGTTTCTTTAATCTCTTAGGACAATTAGATGCAAAATGATCATATTCTTGACAAGTCCAACATTTAAAGGTTTTTGACTTACCTTTTGGCTCTCTTTTTACAAGAAAGGCAATTCCTTCCTCAATCTTTCTATCTTCTTCGGTCTTAGATCTGCTGCAACTAGCATAGTCTCCACTGACACTAGTACTTCTTGACAAAGTAGGGTGAACACTAAGTGCACTGAATGCTGTCTTAATTCTAGGTAGATCTCCAGATTATCTGTGGCCTATCTCTGCTACTTCTAATCTTCCAAGATGAGTTTCTTTGGTAAGCTTCTCAGTACAAGGTATAACTTGTTCAATCATTTGTGATGTCTACTTAAATACAGGATTCAACTTCTTTAGAATTTTCCATATCACTTCATCCTCAGTCTTGTTTCCTTTACAAGATTTGATACTTGTAACAATTTCTGATATCCTACCAATATAACTTCTAATAGATTCATCTTCCATCATCTTTGTATCTTGAAATAAACATATCCAATTTTGTAACATGATTCTCTTAGCATGCACACCAGCTTCAAAAGTAGATTGTAAGCTAACCAAATTTTTTGAGATGTCCTTAAAATTTTTACCTGACTGTATTCATTAACCGAAAGTGCTGACAAAAGTGCTTCTCTAGCAAGTATGTTACACATGAATAGATATCTCTTTGTATCAGTACATTCTTCAATTTTATCTTCTTCAATGATAGTCTTCTAATTCTTTGTAATCAACTGATATCTTGGTTCCAAACATAGAAAATAGGTCTTCATCTTTTATTTCCAGCTATCATAGTTTACTCCATCAAACTTAGGGCTTTCTTTCCTGAAATGAGTCACCATAGATCTCCTTAAGTTGTTAAAGTTTTCCTTCAAGGACCTGATGCTCTGATACCAATTTTTAGAAAGTAAAGTCCACCAAGATAACTAAGAGGTGGGGGGGGGTGAATTAGTTATCTAATAAATACAACTTTTATCACCATTAATATATTTAAACTAGGTAATCAATATAACCAACAACCATAGAAAGATAAATATACACAATGACACAATAACACAAGACATGTTAACGAGGGAACCTCTTGATTAGAGAGTAAACCCGAGTGGGCATGATGCCCACAAAAGATGTAATAATATGAAAATTACTTGTGAGAGGATGGACTCTATTAGGAGCCTTATGAAATATATTCAGTACATATGAGTCCCTATTAGGAGACTTTGAACCCCTGTTAAAAGATTCTAACCCGGTTAAGAGTTATGGAAGACAGGAGGACCCACTATCCAAACAACTTCAAGGGAAAGATCACTAAACACACTATCCAACTGATCTCTATATTACTCAAAAAAAATATTACCAAATAATTACTGATCTCAACAACTTATCTTTTCTCCTCTCCCTGTGCCAAACCGCACCAATTGCTTCACCAGATCTCAATAGCAGATCTTTGCAATTCACATATCCTCATACAACATATATTGCTCAATTCTAAAATTCACATTCTTTCTCATTACCATATCCTTTTAAAATTAAGTAAAATAATCCTTCCTTTATACCACACTCAAGTAATTACAAATTTCATCCAACAAGGCTTAACCAATAACAAAATATAAACCTTTACACGTTACATAATATTCCATAATTACATAAAACTATCGGCTTCCAAATACAATAAATCTTCACATGTGTGACCTATGACCATGTTGTCTCATCCAGGTCTCTATAAAAGTGTCTTCATTAATTATACAACTTTTCATGCCTAGATTCTATCCCAATTAGGAGATATCATCTAGTTACCATAAGCCGCTTCTCAGAAACACTGTTTGAATACTACTTCCATTGAATTACACATAACTGTCATGAATATTTGAATTTATGCACGCTCTCTTGACCATGATCTCAGGAAAAAATATAGAGTAAGTCCTCAACTCCACATAGATTTATCTTTGATACTCCATGTGCGCTAATTCAAATACTATCTTCTTCTGTGCTAATTTATATTAGATCATTGTGTTGACATCAATGACAATCACAGTCAAGAATTCAACATACAACTACTATAGAATGACCTCCAAATACTCCCCCATAGGATATATTCAGAATTCATTCCTAATGCCCTATAGTTATATATAAGTGTGTCTAAAATCGCATAGGTTATGGTGAAGATTTGCATGAGTTATCGAGGATTCAAGTGATGTTGCCACAAAGAACACGAGACAAGATGAATAGTTTGGTTTGATTGGTCAACCGATCAGTTTTATAGATGAAATTATTTTATTTTTTATTTGTTATGTTTAGGGTCTACCTTGTATGTTTCAAATTTGGGTTTTGGTGTAGTGGGTGGAAATGGTTCATGGGTAGGAAGACTTGATCTAAGGAGGTGGAAAAACCTTTTAGCCGATCTAAAGAAGTTGTTATAAATGGATGATGAAATCAATTTTTTGAGTAGTTAGTGAGGTTGAAATTGTAGAGTCAGCTTTTTTGATGCATACATTAAGATGATAACATAAATGAAATAGATCTTTTAGAGAAGAAGTTTCATGATTAGATTATTTCATCTTGGGTCCATCTGAAGGGAAGGACTAATAGGTTTGTAGGTTAAATCCTCTAGTGAGGTCACTACTAGTAGGGTGAGAAGGATATCTAATAGGATATGTAGATGAAATCCTTTACCCAAGTATCTCTTAGAAGGAGTTTGAAATTAGTTAACAGGGTGTTCTTAACAGGACTTTGATTCTATCTTTTAACCATGCTAATGATACTCTTAACCGAATATACCTTAAAATGGTGTTTGTAATTTCTCCTTACAGGGAAAATTTCATTAGTGCACTAGTATAATATTGTGGGAATCACTCCTAAACATGGTTTTTTCCCTCTAACTAGGGTTTCCAAAGAAAAATATTGTGTCAAGTGTTCTATTTGTGTGAATGATTTATGTGATCAATCTCTATGTGATATTTTACTTTAGATGCTTGTTATTTTTAAAGTTGTAAGAAAGAAGTTTTAGATTTTTGGCTTCACTGATTCACCCCTCTTCTTAGTGTCTTTCAGACCTAAAAATTGGTATCATAGCCATGTTCCCTTAGAGAATCCCAACAACATGGATGTGATCCCTAAGTAAGGTATCGAGAGTTATAAGTACAAGAGGTAACTTCAAGAAGTAGAGAAGGTAATCAATGAAATCAAAGATTACCTTAAGATGTCTATTTATAAGAGGTAATAACTTTGTGAGAAACTAAATGAGAACTAATACGACATTGAACACTTTTTATAACATGGATTTGAAGATTCTAATGAAGATAAATGAGAAGCTGATCAAAGACATAGAAAGCCTAAGGAAAGAGTTTGAAGGTCAAGAAATTAGAATATGTGACGAGATAGAAGGAAGAAGAACTACAAAAGGATGTAAGGAAACTTGTGGAAGAAGTAAAAAAGGTTTTTGAGGATTTCCTAAAGGCAAAGGAGGAAGTTTTGTTTAGGGATATATAAGAGAATACCATAATGCATGAAAGGATTCATGATACAATTGGAGAAAATCAGTAGATTCTACGTAAAAATGAAAGGTCAAGGGAAGAGAATGAGAAAGTGAAAGGAGAACTAACCAATGCAAATGATCTATTGAAGAAATACAATGAGAGATATCAGAAACTAGATAACTAGCTAAGAAACCAAAGAAGAGACAAGGACACAACTACTCTAGGTTATACTCGTTAGACTACTTTTGAGATTGGTGAATCTTTTGGACCTAAGGATGAAAAGACATCAAGAGAATCTACACCTAAGGTAAATGTTGGGATTCCAGGTAAGAAATCTTTAAAACCAGTATGTTTCAAGTGTCATAAAGTGGGTCATACTTCTAATTTTTGTAGAAGTGGGTTAGTTAATTGGCCTAACACTTTTGATGGGTATTGGTATAATTATAATAAGTATGGACACACTCCATATGATTATCAATGAAGATCTTGTTAGGAGTAATAGTCCACCAATATGAATACGAGGGGGGGGGGGGTGAATCAATTGTATGACAGATTATTGAACTTTAAACTTTGAATAGCAACAATATCAAATCCAATGAACACAATAAATGCCAACACAATAAAACAATATTTTTTTGTCAAGGAAAACCTATTAAAGGTAAAACCCCAGTGTGAATTAACACCAACTAATGATGTACTAAGAATATAGTATCCTTGTTAGAAGGTCTAGCCATGTTAGGAGCTGATTAAAACATTACAGTACATAGTCATTGTTAGAGGACATACCTTGTTAGGAGTCAAGAAAAAGAAGAGTAGGCTCACTGCCCAAAAAAGGTTATGTCCACCTTTAGAACTCACTGTTCACAAAAAAAGTGTATATAAAGAAATACATAATCTTTTGAACTGTCCGATAGAAATTCTGTTTGCTTGATTAGTTCGAATGAAGTATATAATTGATCCTTTGCTCTATATCCAATAGATTCAAGGTCGCAGCTTCCGTAATCCTCTTTAACATCACATAAATTCTACCCATTATCTTTTCAAAATAAAATATCTTACATAAATACCCTATTACAAAATAAACAATTAGGTCAGTCAACTAGGCTTTTCTAATACACAAATAATTACATAACTCCTTGCTAAGATACACATGGTATCTAAAGTAAGTATACAACAATTACAACTCAATAATTAAGAACTGACTTCCATAAATTATGCTCGCCATTAATGATACATGCTACATCCCTTAAGTCAGCTTCCAAATAGGTCTTCAACAAAACACATGCCAAAACTAAAGTCATCCTACTTTCCAACTAGGTATAATTCCGAACTCATGGATTGGACATCCAACCAAGCAGTTTATCTTTTTTTATAAAATCTCATTTAGTATGTCAACCCAGGGATGTGTTACTTGAAATGGGCTAGCAAGGTATATGTACCTGTTACCCTAATTTTCATATGCATGCAAATTTGGCCAAAATCCATCCCAAGGTCTCTATTTTTACCTTGCCAAACATCCCTAAAAATTTCATGATTTTATGACCTGTTCTCTGGCCTCCGCAAATTTTTAAATCTCACTAGTTTTCCTTCTTTTAGGGTCTATAGGTTAAAAAAATTCATAAAAGTAGCCATTGTGCTTAAAAAAAAAAAAACCTTAGCAACCCTAAGCCATCTTCTATTTTCAAGTTACTTTATCGACCACTTAAATCCTTATAGATGCATGTGCACTTTAAAAGTGACCACTTCATGTGTTAGCCACTAGGTTATTAGGCGGGGTCCCTTTTAATATTTCCTACAAAAGCCTAAGTTTCCTGACAAATATTTCTAAAGTGCCTTCCCTTTAAACTTGTGGCTGTCGTAAGACCTCAAGGCTCCGGGTTGTCAGATTTTCTGACATGCAAAATAGCGACGAGGTGACACATGGCAGGTCCAGGCCCAGTTTGGTTGAAATTTCAGTGTGCTTCAGTTGTTAGTGGGTCCACTACCACGTTGGCCGACGTGTTCATTCCTGATTGGTTGGAGGTAATGATGTGGAACTTTGTCAGTGGGCCCAGTGATGGTAAGATTGTACATTGGACAGCTGTCTGATCTTCACATGGAATCTTCGGAGGTCATGAGGCGATAAGACTAGTCATAGATATGGTATCGAGGTAATGTGTTAGAGTGGGGTCCCGGTTGAGAGAATCTAATGGCTGGCGTATCTTCGCAAGGGCCGTTGTCAGAGCATGAGATCTTCAGATAGCCGTTGATCTTCATTCCATGCAGCACTTCAAAAGGTTAAGTGGGTCCACTGCCAGGTGTGTGTAGTTAGTGGCATTTCATTGGTCCACATGTGAATGAGTCATTTCTTGTCAGTGGGACCAGGTTCTTTTGGCGGTCAGAGGCTCTGACATCTACAGAGGATCGATGGCTAGCGTATGTTCACAAGGGTTTGTGTCAGAGCTTGAGATTTTAAGATGACCGTCGATCTTGTTTTTTCAGAGGCTCTGTCAAGTGAGTCCAGGTCCAAATAAGGTGACGTACTCATTTTTCATTGGTCGAAGTAAAGAGGAAATTAGTGGAGCTAGTGCCACATGTTGCTGACTTGCTCAAATATGATTGGTTGTCATGTGCTGATAGAGACTTACAGGTGGAATGATGTGTCAGTGGGGTCATGGCTTAAATGAAATCTATGGTGGGTGTATAATCTGAAAGAATCTTCTGAGGTCATGAGGAGATGAGACTAGCCATTAGATTAGAATCTTGTCTTAAGTGGGTCCGATGTCAGGGAAGTGTCGAGGTGTTTGCTAATGGAGCGGCTAGAATGAATAAAAGAATGCCAAGTGGCATAAATGGGCCTAGGGTTAGTAAAGATTTCTGCAAATCAGTGACTAAGGGTTTCTCATGTTTGCTTAATGTAACCTAGGGTTATTATAAGATTTAGCTATTGAGCAACTGCAGTGTTCATTGAATCGCTTGACCCAACTGGAGTTAAGAAATGTATTTCGCGACTTAGAATTCTTCAGTCGCACAGTCACCAAGTAACTTAAAAGAGAAAAGGTCAAAGTGGGTCCAAATATGCTGACATGCTCGATGCTCATTGGTCGAGATTTTCTAATGTGGACTTGGACTTTTCAAAGGGTTTCGTGACTATTTTAAAATTAATCTGAGTCGTTCATTTGCCTGGAGGAAAAGGATATCAACGACTGTGTTTTAAAATGACTAGCTAGCCATTATATTTCAAATTCAAATATCTCTACAGAGGGTTTTTGCGAGCGATTGATCCAGCAGGCTGCGAAGCGGTGGGGTAGCTCAAGAAATTTGTGTTTCCAGGACATTTGCAATTGAAGAAGATGATGAGAAAGTCTAGGCGGTTGTCTTGGGTCGATTCTTGGCCTAGAAAAGTACCATTTTTAGCATTCATGGCAAGACTTTGTGCAGGAAAGTTGACGAATCTAGGTTGCTTGTCTGCAGATGATTGCAGTATAGGAATGGGCACTCAAAGATTTATCTGATCAGTCACATGTTTTCTCAAAGTTGTATTTATGGTCAGATGTGACAAAATTAGGGTTTGTTACACTTATGCAAAATATGTAACCCTAGTTAGTTTTGACTCTTGCCTGTGTGAAAGAGGATGTATATATTGTATTTTTGGAGCTTTAGAGCGATGAGAATTGACTTTTTTGTAAAAAGAAGAGTTAGGCAATTGTAGAAGAATTTCACTTTTCTTAAGGGTCATCTGCACGGTATTTTTCCTACCCTCTGGCTTATACAGTTGTAAAAATTCCCATTGATAATACATGCATTGCAAAGGTATTTTGTGACAATTCTTCATGTCCCTATGCTTCCTTGTTTGGATGATCTCTTATTGAATCAAAGTATATGATGTTTTCAGTGATATCTTAGGGTTCCTGATCCCTCTCTCTTTCTACAATATATGTGTATTCCTATGGATGATTGGATTTGAATGCTCTTGTGAGTATATTTCAACCCCCTAACAATCTGTCTCATTCCTATACCGAGTTGCATAGGTGAATGTTTGTTTGCAGGTCATAAATTGTGTCTAAATCCTGAGTAATGCTATTGTTTGTGAAATCATCTCTTTCCCTGAATAGCCTCTTCCTGTTACAGACCCTTCTATGAAATACTTATGCAAACCTATTTAGTGATTTGTGATCTCCTAGACCTAAGCCTATTCATCAAATTCATCCTCTATACTGAGATCCAAACCCTTCATTTCGGTGTATCACCTAGTAGGTAGTTTTCTTTCAAGTTATTTCCCTTTCAAAGCATTCCTTCTATCCCTTTTCCCTCAAAATTTTTACTTTTCCTATCAAGAAGAAAATTAAGGTGATTATCCAAGAGGAACCAGCCTAGAACCTAGAGGTCTCATCTCAGTTAGCATAGGTCCCACAACCTGGAGATGATTCCCATGTTATACTAAGTTATCAAGACCAAGAGATCTTGAAACAAGGGTGCAAACTTAGTGTATAACAGTACCATGGGTCGGTCAGCCATACATTCTATAGTTGTTGTAGGAAATACATGCTAGAAAGAAACTAATTTATGATTGCATGAAATAAATTCTAGAATGATACCTAAACTAAGGCTATAGAAAAGTAAGCGCAAGAATAGAAATTACAAAAATGTAAATGCTTGACAAAATACAAAAACTCTTGCAGACTATGACAAACTATTTAAGTTATTCCACTGCTTTGGTTGTAGGAACCGTTAGCTAGCCTGTAGCTTTGGCTGTAGGAACAGTTTAATACTTGACACCGAATTAGCGGAAACAAAGGAAGGTAATTCTAACTAATATGAATCTAACTAACTATGGATTTCTCACCAAGTGGGCCCCCTTGGATGAGTGTTCCAAAAACAATTATGCAGAGTTTAAATCTCAACAGTTCATTTTATTATTGACTCATTAATTGCGTACAAAGGTATATAAACAAGAAAACAAAAAAAAATTTATTGCCAGTAAATTGACAATGCCCTCCTTTCTCATGCAGGAGTGGGGATTTGTTTAAAGGAAAATTATAACAACTTTAACTAATCATGCCATAGAAATAGGTGGATCTTTTTTACAACATTACTAATAGGAAAAAAAAAAGGAAAGATAAAAGACTAGAACTGATTAGATCTGGAAAATAGGAAAGAATTACTACGACAAAAAATCTAACTTCCCACTCTCTCCTAGATTTCCTCAGAGAATTTATCACACTTCCTTCATCTTTGTTGGATGACTGCCACCTTGCTCTTCTGGAACTAGAACTTGCTGAAAGACCAGGTTGAGCATTTAGTGAATGAATACACTTTACCTGGTCGAGACGACAGTTTCTATTTTGATGCACTACACTTCAAATTTTATGATTAAGAACATTCATGGAAATAACCATCAAAATACGCATGATCATTCACTTTAAAACAACAATTTTATTTATTACAAACAGATCCGTTACTTAAAAACAAGTAATATAGTAATCTATCCAAGTGTATAGCATATTTAAGTATGTTTAAACCATGATATCAGTCTGATGGCAGCATGCCATATAATAACAGGAAATAGTATAAAAGTCTTATGGAAAATATATCATTGTAGGGAAAAAGACCTAACAAATATCATCCTAGGGTGTCTAAAATATGGAATTAATATGCCTCATCATTTCCTCCTACAAGGACTAGTGCCTGGCCTCAAGCACTAAAACATTTATGATTTATGCAAGCACCCTGAGGTCTCCTTCATGTGTCTCTCCAATAATTGAGCTACGCACTCACTAGTAGAAGCTATTTTTTCACTCAATCTTTACGTGTCGACTCAGCTCCAAGTCTTCATTGACCTTGTTATCCACACAACTATACAATGACTATAAACATAGATGAGGCTGAAATGTGAGAGGTAACAACCTCTCTTGTTGCCCCAACTCTATGTACCATTGGACCTATTGCATGGCAACTCAGAAGTTGATGAGACTATGGGGTTATGCCTTTTTTAGGGCCATCATTAATCTAACCCACCTTTTTTGTAGCCCTTGTGCTGCATTGTGCCCTTTTGCCAATAACAACCTTTCAAATTCTGTGAACACATGTTCCCTATTTTCCAGTATTCTCCTGCTGTGTGTAGAGTCATTATATCCATAAAAAATTTCTAATCAATTATAATAGAGCCTTCTAGGTGATTTACTCTTAGGACACAGGGGAAGTGTAATAGTTCATTCAATCTCCCTGTATCCATTCACCTTCTGCCCATAATTGATCTTATTTCTTACCCAGGATAGCAAAGTGGACAAGTGAATATCACCCACACATAACAGGGGATTCTAGTCAGTGTTAGATGGAATGGTATGATTTTTCATATATAATTCACATAGAGCATTCCTAATAAAATTAGGTAATGTCTCATATGTAGTCACAAAGGTTTGAGGTATGCCTATACCAGTGCTCAAATATCTAAGAATTCTCATCAATTTAAACATTAAAAATTGCTCCTTCAAGCATAGGTCATAAACCCTAGGTGGTGGCCCACATTCAAATATTTTAGGAACCAATTCTATAACTAAATCCAATTTTGATTCAAGAAGTTGAATTTTCTATTTCTGCATTCCTATCTCCTTCTTTAATTTGTCTCTTTCCAATTCCCACATAGATTTTTCATAATGAACTTGTGTAAAGTAATCAATAGACAAAGAGTGTATTGTTACCTTTTCTTTATTCCTTAGTGGCACTAGGTGTACTAGTGTTTCCTCTTGAAATTGCCATGGTATTAATACCTCTTGGTTGTCTCATGGAACTGGCACTGATGCTGCCAAACTTTTATCTATTTGATCAATTCTTGGATGGGATAAAAATAAATCAGAGATTTCCAGTTTCTCCATTTCTTTTTCTTTTATTTCCTAATCTAAGATAGTGGTTGCAAGTTCTTCTTCCATTATATCATGATTTCCTATGAACGGACTGCCTGCTTGTGGTTCTACATCCATGGGTTCCTCAATAGAAACATCGTGACTAGAGCCAGTCATTGTAGGAGAGTCCTTCTCCATTTGCCTCGTGTTCAGATGAACACTACGTTGTAGTGGTGTATCAGATGATACTACAAGACATTTATGTGGAGTCTTTATTTTGGAAGCAAACGTGGCTACAGGAGGAATAGGGGCATCACCCACATCATATTAAGCCATTTTTCCTTTCCCTTTCTCCTTATTTAGGGCATCCTGTGGACTGTAGAATCCTTTGGGAACCTCAGTTTACCACCCTCCAAATTAGGGTTTAGATCAATCATTGTCGTATCATCTCTATGAATTTTTTAGGTAGGAGGGTTTTCTTGGGCCTTCTTTGGAATAGAAGGCTCCACATTATCAGGAATAACCTCGTTAGAAATATTTTCTTGCTCTTCTTGATTTTCAAGTTTTGGTTCTGTAGGCTATGGCCTATCACCATGTACCTGTAGATGAGCTACTATAAGGAACTCATCCCAACTCATGGGAGAGGTTTCATGCAGGGCTATTTCTACCAGAAGTTTTATTAAACCTTGGTGGGTGAAGACATTCTTCCTACCCTTCCTAACCTTTGTAGAACTATAACTCAACAATGGATACAAGAAATTGGGAATATTTATCAAGTGGCCATGCCGCATATGACTCAAAATATTGAAATGAATGGCATGAAGAAAAGAGAACCACCCTTCACAGGTAATGTACCTTATAATGTCTACTACTAGATGGGGTACTCATCTGGAAGAGATGTTCATTTAGCACCTTGTTTTTTTTATTGCACTATAGTATCTATTGTCAAAGAAAAATTTTCTCATGTTGTGTGAGCATCATGACTGTATGCACCCTAAAATGGTCACCTATACTTTGGGCCCCATTCTTGCAATTTATCAAATCCCTGAAACAATATTTTCAAAAATCAATATTTTCAATTATATCAATTTCCTTGATCAAATCCTATTTCTATCATTTATTCGATTATTTTCTATGAGCTAACCATTTTATCCTAAGTCTTTATTTAATTAAAAGGAATATTTCCTCCCCTTTTATTAAATAAAAAGCCCCCACCTTTTCCTCTTATCCTAAGTTGCACAAATAAAGCATTATTCTTATTTTTTAAAAAGAAGAAAAGTACTTTTTGTCTCATATGGACACAAAAGTCAACTCTTATTTTCTCATTGGAGGATATTTGTGCACATGGATTTCTCCTCTTTCAAGCCCTACCCTTGATTAGATTTTTTGCCTCTTAATCTCCATCATTCGTTGATTCTCATTTCTTATAAAAGAAGAGCTCTCTTCTTCATTTTCATATGCATCTTTTGAATACTAATGTTATGATGTAGGTTTTCTAGGTCACTTTGGAGCTTTTGAAGATTTGGAGCATTCTTAGCTTTTACATTTACATGTTATCTTAGTTTCATTTCTTGCATTCTAGTTTCATTCTCATGGCATTCATAGATTAGATTTCCTTTATGCTATAGAGTAGTTCACCTAGCTTAATTAGGAAGGATTGTAATACTTGTTCTTTCATTTCCATAGCTTAGTTTTCATACTTGTATCTTCATTCTTAGTGTTGTATTTTATTGCATTTCATTTTATTCTTGAGGATATTGGCATTCTTTCCCTTGTCTTCATTTGAATCTCTCATTGTGTGGTTGACTATCAAGGTCATAAGCTTAGTAGCTCTAGCTGAGAGCTATTTTAATAATCTTGCAACTCCATACATAGAGAGCTCTAGGTCACTTTGTAAGGTTCCCATTCATGGATTCCCTTGGATATAATGACTTAGAGAAGTGCACTATTTAGTGTGTACATTTTTGGCACCCACTGTGGGGCAGAGCATTATTGTTTTGTCCTTCATTTTCTACATATCTGTTAATTTTTCATCATAATTTAGCTTCATTTTTGGGTCTCTGGTTTTTCTATCTCAAATTATCATGCAACAGTTTTCCAGTGTCGTGTGCCATTTTCTTCTATACTAGTGCGATACTTTACCAGTTAAAGTATCACACGGCTTTACAACATTCTGTCACACTGTTAAGTACTTTCTATCACCTGCAGGTATAGTGAAGTGTCGCACAAAAAGATAATGTCACACTAGTAAACTGGATAGTATTGTGCAATCTTTCTGGCAATTGTACTATCACCTATACCCAGTAGTGAGTTATTTTGGAGTTCTTTTTGGCTGAGTTTTGGTCTAATTAGCTTGCTGGTTTAGTTTGATGTGGTTAGGTAGATTTAATTTGTAGATTTCATTTGGATTTTTGATTTTCTAACCATTGTGGGGCTAACAAGTTGTGGTTGTAGGTGCCTCTTGCTTGAATATTTTTCTAAAAGATTGCATGCACAAGGGCTACTAATGGTTTTTGTAGGGCTGCCCAAAAGAAAAAAAAGAAAAAAAGTTCTTGTTGTTTATTTCATTTCAAGTGTGGCAATTACTAGTTGTTTCATTTCATAGGAACATAATATCTTGTTGTAGGAATCTTTGGGTGGTAGGAGAAGTATGCTCTTCACCCTTGTGGTGAACCAAAAAATCTTGACCCATCTTTAGATTTTTGAAAGCAAGAGGATAAATGAACTTTGCTTGGTGTGTTTGGGAGAAAAATTTGAGATAGGGGAGTATGCTCGTCACCCTTGTGGTGAAACAAAAACCTTGAACCTCACAAGTTTATCCACTCTTTGTTCAGTTCTTAGAATCCTTTAGCAGGCCTGCTCTTGAGCAATCAAGAGGAATGACCCAAGTGGGGACAATCTTTTCACCGGCTATTCCAACCCACTATAAACTCAAGGCTATCAAGAACACAAAACCTTGGTAGACGTAGTACTTGTCTTCACTTAATATGAGTACTTGTGGGATTGTGACCATGAGGAAAATGTGGAGCAAGAATTCTTAAGGTACTCTTGTGGCCATGAGGTCCATTACTTTCCGCAAGGTAAGGAGTCCCTTTGTGGAGCAAGAGGGGTATTATGAACAGAAGCCCTTATTAAGAACCATAGATAGAAGCCACCCTATTTTTCCGCTTAACTTCTTGGTGCAAGGATTGATCCAAGTGGAATAACCTGGATCACCCCAAGATTACTCACCATTTGTGTTCCTTTGGTTGTGTCATTGGCACTTCCACGACAAAGCCAATATCTATTGTGGGTAACCACTTTGTGTGAGGAAATGGAGCATCAAGTGTGGGCCAAGTTGTTAAGTATTGAGCCTTTGTCTCTTTAGGATAGCAAGTGCTTGAAGTGTTCTTGCTGTGATATACCTGTGTAAACATTCTTGCATATTCAACATCATGGTAGCATTCATAGGATTTTTCAATTTTGATATCACAATTGCTTGTCTTGGCAAGGTTTCTTTTGCCCTTGTTTCAAGTGTTTGAAGACATGTTTGATCCCCCACTATTTGCAAACCTATCAATTTACTACTATCACTATGATTGAAATAAAGAAAAAACCAACCTTCAAACTGAAATTTTGATCAAACTACCATTAAAAATGAGATTTCTAGCATTCACTGGTCAAGAGTCGTATGACCTTGAAATTGTGTCACACACTGTACTAAGAATTATTGTGCAATAGTTCATTCTTGCACAACTATCACCCTGCTTGCCTGGAAAGTGTCACATGGGCTGCTTGGAAAGTGTCACCCTGGTTGGCACAAAATATCGCCTGGTTAGAAATTATCACCCTGTTTTCCTGGTAATTGTTGCATAGAGTCTTTCTGTTGTCTGGTTGGTTTATGCAATTTTTAGTTTTTCCTTGGTTGACCAAATTTTCATAGGTTTTGTACTTTGTAGATGAAAGCCTGTTTGAACCTTAGGTTCTTGGCCTTAGACATCTTGAGTTAGTAATTCTTGACTTCACCAAAGATCTTGCTTGTCATTGATAAGTTAGGAATCATCCTTGTTGACTAGATTCACTTTTAGACTCTTTGATTACACACTTGGAGAGTTTGAGTACTCTTTTGTCCAGATTCATTTTCATATAATTTCAATTTCAATATAATTTGGTTAAATCATCCTCCTGATCCATATGTGCTAGGATACTAAAATCATTTTATTATGCACCATTGTGGCAGTGTTGATTGATACCTTTTTGTCAGCTTTCTATTTCACCATTTCTCTTTTGGACAATTGAATATTTTCACTATCCTAGTTTCACAATCAATGATTCATAAGGTCATCTTATCACTAAGAGAATTTTCTTTCATTCCGGTTACAACAAGATACCAAGTGGACCAAGGAAAATGACCTCAAGTAGTTTTTGAACAATTACCTCTACTCCAAACTCGCCAAAAGTGAAAGGGGAAGGAACCTGTCTTTGATCAATCTCCTAGGAGTACTTTAGAAGTTTGGTTTGAGCCTAGGAGCAGCCTTAGTAAGTTGAGTACCTCTTTGACACCTTCTCAATCAAATATGGACATGAGTTACACCTTGACTAAAAAGGATAATGATGCAATGGATCAAACTCTCAATGACATATTTCAAAGGCATAAAGATAACATACTATTTGGGGAATCTTGTCATGACAATCAACCGGAGTCACCCCCTATCAACACCAGATATCTAGATGCTCATTAGCGAGCTGAAAGACATTATAGACAAGCTCACCAGGATGCACAATCACAACATGAAGACCAAAACAACCAATCTTGTGATGCTCATGTAAATGCAACTAACTTGTTCAATTACTCAAGACCAAATTCTCCGCTTCAAACCACCTCACGATACACAAGTGAGAGACTAAAGAGAATTGAGTGAGAAAGACAAGCCTTCTTAAATGAACAAGCTGCAAAAGAAGAAAAACTTAGGCTCCTAGAGGAGGAACAATGAGCCTTGTTGGACATAGAGAGAAGAGCTACACAAGAAGAACAAGATAGGCTCCTAGCCCAACAACTTAATGCACAATTCAACAATAGGGGTACCAATAGTGGAAACAACTCTCCACCATCTACTCCCTCAAGAACACCACGAGTTAGGAGGTATTCAAGGTCACCCTCAAGATCTCCTAGTCCTCGAGAAAGGACTTTACAACATGCTCACTATAGGAGATAGACGCCTCCTAGGAACTCAAGACAACCCTCCCAATGAGCTCATCATGGCTCTCAACATGGAGGAAGTAGTGCAAGTCTTGAGACTCAAGACTTTATGAGAATGCAACAAGAGCCTCTTTTTCAACAATATGTAGAGAAATATGTTGAACAAAATGAAGATAAATTCCTAGAGAGCTTGATTAATAAGGGTGTGAGGGTCCCTTATAATTTTGATGTGGATAGGAAAATCAAGAAAAAGAGTCCTTCACAAGAAGAGGAAATTAAGAAAATCAAGAAAATGATGGAGAAAATGATGGCTCCTAAGAGTTCCTTTAACCTTGACTCTATTTGTCCTAATCCTTTTCATAGGAGTGTGAACATGAAGGATTTTCCTAAGAAAATTGAATTTTCCCAATATGAAAAATATGACGGTAATGGTGACCCACATGATCATGTGCGTCAGTTCTACACCATGAGTTTTGAATTCCACCACGAGGAATCTTATCTTATGAGATTATTTCGAAGGATTCCAAAAGGTCAAGCTATGGAGTGGTTTACTAACATAACCCCTCCTGTCAAAACTTTTAAAGAACTTGTCCACAAATTTGTGCAACATTTTGCCTATAACCTATCAAGATCAGTCACCATGCTAGATTTGTGCAATTTGAAATAGAACCAAGGGGAGTCCTTTGTTACATTTTTATAAAGATGGAGAAGATTGTGCTCTCGTTATTCTAGGTCTATTTTTGAACATGAAAGAATTGATATCATTGTTAGTAATTTAGTCCCTGAGATGCGGTATGAGGTTCAAAAGATGGTCTTTGATTCATTCAACACTATGGTCAAAATTGCATGTAGAATAGAGGATGTCTTAAAAGAGCAAGGTATTTTGACTAAACATAGCAATAACAACAATAGTCAAAATAATAACAACTCTCATAAGGACAAAGGAAAGAACTCACATTGGAATAAAAATAAACAAGTGGTCAATGATGGAGTTGTTGACTCTTCTCAACCAACGGACCAAGGTGTCCTTCATCTATCGAGTGCCTTTCAAGCTATGAAGCTTAATACATCCTCTAACCAACAAGAGCATAAACAAAGATATCAGGAAAAACCCAAAAAGGAGAAGCAAAAATTTTTGAAGCTTGGTGACTCTTATGAGGATGTTTTTAAGATGCTTATTGCCAACAACCTTGCACAACTGCAAGATCTAGCAAATTTCCGCATACCTAACATCAAACCACATTGGTGGAATGAAAAAGCTTTCTGTAAATTCCATAATGGCATTGGACATGACATAGAACATTTCTGGAAACTTAAGCATCTTATTCAGGATCTAATTGAGAGTGGTAAACTTTAGGTTGATGGGTTGAATACTAATGCAGACCATAAAGCATTTACGGAGCCTTTTCCCAAATATGATAAGGGGGAAACTTCCAAACTCAAAGATGGCAAGGCTACAATCAACTATACATACACGTCTATAGAAAATGTTATCAATATGCTTGAAGTAGTGGATGAGAGTGTTAACATGATGGGAAGCAGACATCCTTATGGTCATGATGTTGATTCTCATCCTATATTTGATGAAGAACCTATGATTGTGCTTAGAAGTCCTCAGTCTTGAAGGTCATCCCAAGCTCTTAACGCTATCACTAGAAGCCAGAGTCAAGGCCTGGTGGTTATTAGAGGACCTAATTCCAAACCCAAGCAAGTGACATCTAAGAATGTCACCATGAAATCAACAGTCAACCTTGAAATGAGCTATAATCTTGTTGACCAGTTACAAAGAACACTAGCTCAAATCTCAATTTTTGAACTCCTAGAGTTGTCTCCAAGACATAAGTGTATCCTTGAGGATGCTTTGCATGCAGAAAAAGTCCCTAATAACATAGATGTTGACCAATTCCAGAACATGGTTAACCACCTTGCTAGCCCACATTACCTAACATTTTCAGAGGAAGATGACAAAGCTTTGAGTCATCCACATAATCTTTCCCTTCACATTGAGGTCATGATCCATAAAACCTGTGTTAGGCATGTTTTGATAGATGGGGGTGCTGGGCTCAACATTTGTTCTTTGAGTCTTTTGAAAACTCTGGGTTATTCTGAGCAAGTTATTGATACCTGGAAGAAAATTAACATTAAAGCCTATGACAAGGCAGAGAGAATTTTTAAAGGGTTAGCCATCCTTCCTATCAGAATTGGTCCTGTGGAAAAGGACATTTTGTTCCAAATTGTTGATGTTGGTCCTCTAGCATATAATATCCTACTTGGTAGACCGTGGATCCATGACATGCAAGCAGTGCCGTCCAACTACCACCAATGTGTTAAGTTCCCCTATAATGGAGTTGAAGTCTGTATACCCGGGGATTGCACATTATCTGTAAATGCAATTTTAGTATAGACTCATGTCCCTCTCAACAGAGAAGCAGAGAATTTTGATGCAAGTCTAGAACAGTGCAAGATTAAGTTCAAGTCCATAGACCTTGGTATGGGAGGGTATCAAATTGACTCCTTTAAAAAATTTCCAGTCTCACCTAGGTCCTATGGAAAACCATCCCAAGAGATGCATCCTTCATCTTTAGCCATGACTCTATTTGATACATTTGTAGAGTCCTCAGTACCCATCCAGGATGAAAAAGAAGAGGTGGTTGTTAGAGATTAGATCTACAAGGAGGAAAAATATCAGCATAATGAAAATTTCTCTCCATCCCCTAAGGCTTATGGGAGAGGATAAACTTTGGTCAAAAATATGGGCTATACAGGTCATGGTCCTCTCAATCATAGATTAGATGCTAAGGCTGAACCACTTGATCATGCTCTTTTTGGGCACAAATCTAAGCCAATGGTTGGCCTAGGTTTTGAAGGTCAAAACAAAAAAACTACTCCTATCCTTGCTATGATAGATAGTGATGATGACTCAAGTTACATACCCAATTTGCAAAATCAACAAGATAGGTGTGAAGATTAGGTCCCTTCCACCAATCTCCTTTGGGGAGATTTAGATACTCTAGTTGCTAATCCAATAGTTTCAGACCTAGAACAAGAAGAATCCGTTGTTGAAGATCATGTTGAGGATCCTATTCAAGAACACCAATACACAAATGGCATGAGAGAAGGTGTTACCCTTGGTGACATTGGGGCCTCCACATCTAGACATCATAAACATGCTTGGTGTAAACATCCTAGTCAGGATTCAGATACAAATTCACATGAATATGAATGGGAGTCTCTCTTAGATTCCTCTACTATTGATATGGATGTTGATGTTGTCCATACATATAGTTCCCAAACTGAGGTAGCTAACGAGTCATGCGTAGCATTAGTAGATTCAAATCTGTAGATCACTTTAGTGGAGGATGCTTCATTTGGTAGGATAAGTCCTAATTTGGGTACCTTAGAGGGATACTTGATAGATCCTAACTTTGCATTCAGCAGAGATAATACCTTTCACATTAACAATATTGAACCCATCATTGATCTACCCCTTGCCAATCCTCACCTAATTGATTGGTCGCAGCGCTATCAAGAGCCTTAGCTCCTAACTTTCCAGAATGACTATGAGATAGCATGCTACCTAAATGCCGTTGAGTCAGTAGTCTCTTCCACTAGTGAACCAACTATGAGCATGATAGAACTAGATATCAAGTACCTCAGTCACAAAATGAATAGAAAAGAAATAAAAAATAGGAGTTCTGATGGAAAAAACCACTATGTGGTGGTGTCAAAACCTAAAAAAGTAAAGATAAAGGATGTATCCGAAGGTGAAAACCTCTTCGAGGCACCTAAGGATGGGGTACTTGGTCATCTTCCAAGTTATTTTCAAGAAAGGTCATCAATGCTTATTGAGCCCACACAGCCAGTTAATCTGAATACAGAAGAGGCTCCACAAATTGTGCACTTGGCTCAATCTCTATCAACCCGAGAAAAAGAGGCATATACCAAGTTCCTACAAAGAAAGAAGATTAATTTTTCTTGGACTTACTCAGACATGCCAGGGTTGGACACTAGTCTCATTATGCATCATTTGTCCATAGCTCCAGGAATCAAACCAGTAAAATAGAAATTGAGGAAAATGCATCCTCACATAGCTCTTCTTGTCAAAGCTGAACTAGAAAAACTCCTCAGTGCGGGATTTATAAGAGCCATTGATTATGCCAAATGGATATCCAATATAGTACCAATTTCAAAACATGATAAGTCCATTTGTGTCTGCATAGATTTTAGGGACCTCAATAAAGCTTTCCCAAAGGATGATTTTCCACTCCCAAACATAGATATGATAGTGGACATGATTGTGGGATATGAGGTCTACTCTTTGATGGATGGATTTTTTGGTTATAACCAAATTAAGATAGCCCCTGAGGATCAGGAAAAGACAACGTTCACTTGTGCGTGGGGAACCTATTATTGGAATGTCATGCCATTTGGATTGAAAAATGTAGGAGCTACTTACCAAAGAGCTATGACAACCATATTCCATGACATGATGCATAAGAACATGGAAGACTATGTGGATGACACTTTGGCAAAATCTAAAAAAAGGGATACACATCTAGGAGATCTAGAAGTCATTTTAGATCATATGGAATAGTTTCAACTGAGATTAAATCCCAAGAAGTGTGCATTTGGAGTCACCTCTAGAAAACTTCTAGGATTTATTATTTCATCCAAAGGAATAGAGGTGGATCCAGGGAAGGTTCAAGCAATATTGGATATGTCACCTCCCAAAAACATTAGCCAAATGAGGAGTCTCCAGGGATGCCTTCAATCTATAAGGAGGTTTATTTCACAACTAGCAGATAGAGCCCAACCCTTTAATAAGACATTGCATAAAGGGGTTAAATGTGTCTGGGATGAGGATTGTCATAAAAGAATGGACCAAATCAAGCAGTACTTGGCCAATCCTCCAATCTTAATGCCTCCTATCCTAGGAAAATGGCTCATATTATATGTTTCAGCAATAGAATCTTCCCTGGGGGCATTATTGGCTCAACTTGATGACACTAGAAAAGAAAGAGCTATATATTACATTAGTCATACTCTTGTGTCTTATGAGGTTAATTACACTAGTATTGAAAAATCTTGCCTTGTGGTGGTGTTTTCTTCCCACAAGTTGCGACACTACATGCTTGCGCATACAATACACCTTATCGCAAAAATTGATCCTCTCAAATATTTGCTTGGTAAGGCTACTCTCATGGGTAGACTTGCTAAGTGGATGATGGTCTTATCATAATTTGACATAGAGTATGTTGAGCATAAAGCCATAAAAGGACAAGCCATTGTAGACCAACTGGCTGATTTTCCAATTCAAGACAACATGCCTATTCAAGTTGAATTTCCAAATGAGCACATAATGTACATGACTACAAGAACATGGAAGATGTTCTTTGATGGATCTCTCATTCAAAATGGTTCAAGAACTAGAGTGTTATTCCTTTCCCCTCATGGGTACACAATCCCTAAGTCCTACAAACTTTTGTCCCCATGCACAAATAACATTGCTGAATATGAGGCCTTGACAAATGGACTAAAAATGGCAATAGAATGGGGAATTATAGAGCTACACATTTATGGGGATTCACAATTGATCATCAACCAAGTTAATGCAGAATACCAAACAAAAGATGACAAACTGATACCCTATAAGAAGATGGCTGATTCATTGCGCTGATATTTCACCTTTGTTACATTTCAACAAATCCCTAGAGCAGAGAATAAAGAAGCTGATGCTATGGCTACATTGGCTTCACTTCTTTAGCTAGAACAACATGAGTCCAGATTCAAATTCATGGTGGAAGAGCTACGTTATTCCATCTATGACTCCCAAGAAAGCCAAGTCATTTGTACCCTTGTTGGCCGTGAGTCATCCCCATATGGTGCCATTTAATCATATCTCCATGATGGCATCATTCATGATACATTTAACCATTCTAAAAGAAGAAACCTTGTCTGTAATGCCTCTCACCATACCCTTATCTCTGGTGATTTTTATAGGAGGGGTTTAGATGGGACACTTCTTAGGTGCTTGGAAAAGGAGGAATCTGACCAAGTGTTAGTTGACATTCATGAGGGCATTTGTGGAGGGAATTCCAATGGTCTTTCCATGGCTCGAAGGTTGCTTAGGGTTGGGTACTATTGGCCCACAATGCAGATGGATGCCATAAATTTTTCCAAATCATGCGAAAAGTGTCAAAAATATGGAAACCTGATTCATGCTCTAGGCAGGGAGCTTATTCCTTTGAATTCTCATTGGCCATTTCAGCACTGGGCCTTTGACCTTGTTGGGAAAATTCATCCCAACTCATTAGGTGGACATAAATTCATCATTACTGCTACTAAATACTTTACCAAATGGGTAGAAGCTGTTCCACTTTCTGTTGCTTTAGGGAAGACGGTTTCCTTGTTCATTTTGAACCATATCATCTATCGATATGGTGTGCCTTAAGAGATAATCACTAACAATGGAGGTCACTTTAAAAATAAGGACCTTAAGCACCTCTGCAAGAAATTCAAAATAAAAAAACATTGGTCCTCCATTTACTTCCTACAAGGAAATGGATAGGCAGAGGCTTCAAATAAGACCATTCTCAAAATCCTTCATAGAATAGTTCACAAGAATGGTCGAGATTGGCACCTTCAGATAAATCCAGCCTTATGGGCTTATAGAATGAGTATTCGTACTCCCACAGGGGCTACTCCTTTTCCCCTTACTTATGGTGCTAAGGTAGTGTTACCTTTAGAGGTCGAGATACCTTCACTTAGAGTCTCTCTCAAAGGTTTGATTACAGATGAAGATTATTGCACCATGAGATTGCAAGAGCTAGAACTTCTTGATGAAAAGTGTAAAACATCATTTGATCACATGAGGGTTTACCAAAAGTGTATGTCCAAAGCATTCAACAAAAAGGTGCACCCTAGAGAATTCCAAGTAGGATATCTCATCCTACGAGAAAATCCTAAGAACCAACAAAATAGAGAACAAAAGGGTAAGTTTGAACCTAATTGGCTTGGACCATACATTATTACTGCTACTTTTGGGACGGGTGCTTATTTAGTATCTAATGAAAAGGGGGAACAACTCCCTAATCCTATCAATTTTTTGCACCTAAAGAAGTTCTACCCATGATGCCTATTCTATTTGGGGGCATCCTTTGTACACATTTATACAGTCCTGAAAAAATACAAAAAAATCAAAAATAGCAAAAAATTCAAAAAAATAGAAAAAGTGCCTTGGTGAAAACCTAGAAATAGGTGCTACTTGAGGCCTTTGCACCCTTATTTCTCAGCACTCATCCTCGACACTTAACCTTTCCCCATCATGCCTCAAATTTGTTGCCTTGGTTTGGGATTGGTCTTTGTCCTTGTCTAGGGGGCATAACTACATTAGCTTTGGTCTCTAGGATGCGTTGGTCTTTCAGACATCTTGCAAATGGTGTTTTTCAACACCACCCCAAATTGTGTTTTTCAACACTACCGTAGCATCAAGTGTTTCTCAAAACTTATCAAATATCTTACCCACAGTCTAGTATGATACGCTATTTCTCACTAAGCAGATGTGATACTCAAAGTTTGACTCTATGACCTACACACACGCACTTAAACAATTGACTCACTGAGACTTGTTTGACTTTATTTTCCTCTGTGTGCTATCTATGATGATTTCTTTGATGAGTGTTCTCTCCCTAATAGTTTTTGATGATGCTGAGCTAGAAGACTGGGGGCATGAGAATATGTTTTATTTCTTTCTCTGCTTGTGGGTATATTTTGTTAGTCCTAACTATCACTTAGCATTTATGCTTGTTCCACTTGACATTGGGGTCTACAAGGTATTATCCTTGATTATTTTTCACAAGTGCATGCTTATAGCCATCTTGACCTTCTTGTGTCCTAATGCAAGCATAATCTTGCTATAAAAAACTTAGGGAACCTCACAACACTAGTCATCTTGACCTAAATGTCTTTGGTGCCTAGGTGGGATTCCCACATTCCTATCTAATATAGATCATATTCATATACCCATAGTCATACTAGTGAGTGTTGTATGATCTTATGACATTACCAATAAAGCTCGATGATGATTATTAGATGTCTATTGGTGTTGTGACCTTGCAAGTTAATCACTTTCATAGTAGCTTGCATTTCTAGGTTCATATTAGATTAGTTTTGCATCTTGCATGTGGAGAGAGCTCTCCTTTTATCTTTCACGGACTAGTTGGTCAACTGCGCTCATCTTTTCTCTTCTTCTTGATCATGTCTTTCACTCCTTGTCTTTTCATCACATCCTTTTCCTGTCAATCGCAAGGGGTTAATCTTATCATCATATCTTTACCCTAAAAAGATCATTTTCAGAAACATGAGTCTATATCATAAATATGAGAACTAAACATACATCTATGAGAGATATTATACATGAGCATATAAACATACATTTTGAGCAATATGACAAGACAATATCAAAACTAAAACATCCATCACAAGTGGGATCAATACGTAAAAGATCTATCTCAAATCCAAAATCTCATATATATATATATATGTGTGTGTGTGTGTGTGTGTGTGTGTGTAAATGTCATAGTACATGAATACAATATGGGATCCAAAACTAGATAAAATATCCCATGATGTCTCTATCCATCTATCCTAAACCTAGACCTAGGACTTGGTAGCACCATCATGTGGAGCTGGTGGAGGAGGTGGTGGTGCCACTACCCTGTCTAGTACCATGTCAGACATCCCTGCCCTTTGAGAGTATGCCGGTGCTCTTTGACCCTCCAAAATAGCCTGAAGATAGAGTCCATGATAGTATGCAGCTCTCGCTACCTCCCATCGGATCTCTAATGCATCTACCTATGCCACCTTCTCCTGACATGCTATCTCTGCCCTAAGATCAGTTAGTTGCTGATCTCTCTCAACCCTCATATCAGCTAGCTACTGATCCCTCATTGCTACGGTGATCCTAAGCTACTGCATCTCTATCTCTAGAGCCTGAATCCTCGCTCTTAGGTCCTCTCCCCCTACAGGTTGATCCTGCCCACCACCCAACCATCGACAAGATGGCCTCACTGTGTAATCTCCCTCATCTACTAAACTCTATCCCCATGGCTATTTCAAACCACCTAATCAAGATCTCTATCCTCTCTCTCCTTTCCCTCTCCCTCCTCTGCCATCCCCTCCATCTCAGTCATCACCATCATCCCCTTGAGCTGCTGGCTATGCATTAGGTAATGTAAATCTGGGGAATGGGGATCTCCTCCACTCTGCCCTATACGCCGCATCAGCACCTACATCTACCATGTTTGGGAGGTAGTCCCATGGCTCCTGACGTATGACATCTATATCTTGTACTGCCTGCTAGTAATCCAGCATCGATAGCCATCCTTGGCCCTCCTCATCCCTAACTCGAGCATAAGTGGTAGTCTCAGTGGGTACCCTCTACTAGTGCCTGAACTGTTTCTAGACGTGAGTAATGACAAACCTCTCCACAATATCTACATGCTGACCTACTAGTGGTCAACTACATAGCATGTAATCCAACTCATACCTATCCCTCCACTGCTCACATGCCCTGTATGGTCTCCATATGAATGAGGTGAACTCATCCAATATCCTCCTATAATATGTCACATCCCTGCTATGTGGCTATGACAAGAATCCTACATACCTGTAGATAAAGGGGTATCTATGCTCCCTCAGCTACACTCATGGGTGCACAATCGCGATATGCTCCCATGCCCATACCTAGGCAAAAATTGCACCACATGCCCATGTCCTGCCATCATGATATACTATCTTGTGAAGCTCATGATACATATCTACCAGGATGGTTGGCCCCCATGCCATCCATTGTGGGTGTGAAATCAGATTAGCTACCAATTGACCCCATCCCAGTGGAAACCCCTTCTGACTCCTATTAGTAATCAAGGCCTATGCTACAATAGAATGAACTATACACGGCACTGGGAAATCCCTCCCAAACTCCTCTATCAACCTATCCCAGTTAAGGTGTATATCCACAATAGTGACATCTTGAAACATGTCCTATATCACCTGTCTCCCCTTTGTCGGACCCTGATCATAGTATACCTGTGCCAACAAACAATCATGTCAGTTTCTATCATATGGAAACTTTACATATATGACTATCTATAAACATGATTATACTTACAGGATCTCCATGGCTCGAAACTCGTAGGATCCAATAGACGTCCTCCAGGCTAATAGATGCCTCTCCAATAGGAAGATGGAAGGTGTTGTGCTCACTGTGCCATCTCTCGGCCAGCGCAGTCAACAACCCATGGTTAGCTTGAATATGGGGCATCTGCAACAAATACCCAAAGCCCATCACTCTCAAATTTGCCTATCCCAGATCATCAATATCTCAGATGCATTGTAATCTTGTCACCCGAGGAGCTCTAATGTGGAGCGCAGGAAGATTCTCCTGCAAGACATTTAACCCAAAACCAGATGTCAAAACATATCATGATGGATGTGTACAATCAGTACAAAATATCTTAAAAATAAAATGTTCTTAGGACCTATGTCATTTTGCTCAAAAACACATTAAAACATGTCAATTTTTCAAACTATGATACTATTTTTTGATAAAGTATTGTACGATACTTTATTCTATAGTAGTATGATAGTATCTTGAAGTGCAATACTTCACATAGCATCGCACAACATTTCATCTAGTATCGTGCAATACTAGACTTAATGCCGGTGCGATACTATATTGACCCACGAAGTATCGCATGACATTATCCCCCAAAGGGTGTGATACTTTGCAAGTGTCATACGACTTTTCGTACGAAGAAAAATTGAAATTAAAAAAAAAAAATTAAAAACATTTTTTAAATGCATTAAATGCTCATAAATGACCTAAAGAGCGAGTTTTTCTGAAAACATACTAGGGCACCATAGTGTGAAGGCCGGTTATGCAATCGGGTGCACTCAAATTGATGCTTGTGGACCAGAACCGCTGCTTGCTGGGCCATTTTCTCTCTCTAATCTCTTAAGGTTCTTGAAACCACAAAATTCAAATGATTTTGAAAATGACCTGTTTACCCCCTTTTATAGCATTTTGACTTTTTGACCAATTTTCAAAACACCTCGAAATTGCGTGAAAATTGCACCCCTAGCTAATTTCGACATCCTGGATCTATTTTTGGACTCAAAATTGAAATCTGAGTTCATCTTGATAGTCAAAATCACATTTCAAAACTTTCACACTCTTCTACGCAGTTGGCTGACCATTTGAGGCCTGATCCTTCGATCTTTGTTGGGGTATCTTCATTTCTCCACTCCCATCTCTTTCAGATTTCTAGTCTTTCATTCATCTTCATTTGATTCATTTTTCTAAGGTTTGACTTCATCTTTATTCTATCTCTTTCTTGGTCAAACCTAGTCAAACTAGGGCATATCTTCACTGCTTGATGGTTATTCTATTGTCATTCCCCTTCGATTATGATTTCTAGTGATTTGATCATCTTTATCAATTTTCTTCTTCTCCTATACCTGATTTCAATTTTGATTCTGAGGGGGCAGTACCTATTAGCTTCAACCTTTGATTCAACTATATCAATCAGCCTTGCTTGAGATTCTTATCTCCTATTTTGAGACTTGACTATCACTTAATAGCAACAGTGTTGGTCTTGTCTTTTAGCTTATCTTTTTCGGCTTATGCTTATCTTTGTCTTGATGTGTTCCCATCCATCGAACACACATCTGGGTTATTTTGTGATCCCAAATTGATCTCACACTTCAATTCCATTCTTTGACTGCATGTGATCCCAAATCGATCTCACATTATTCAAAGAGGGGAAAATGTATGCACCCTAAAATGGTCACCTAGACTTTGGGCCCCATTCTTGCAATTTATCAAATCCCTGAATCAATATTTTCAAAAATCAATATTTTCAATTATATCAATTTCCTTGATCAAATCCTATTTTTATCATTTATTCGATTATTTTCTATGAGCTAACCATTTTATCCTAAGTCTTTATTTAATTAAAAAGAATATTTCCTCCCCTTTTATTAAATAAAAAGCCCCCACCTTTTCCTCTTATCCTAAGTTGCACAAATAAAGCATTATTCTTATTTTTTAAAAAGAAGAAAAGCACTTTTTGTCTCATATGGACACAAAAGTCAACTCTTATTTTCCCATTGGAGGATATTTGTGCACATGGATTTCTCCTCTTTCAAGCCCTACCCTTGATTAGATCTTTTACCTCTTAATCTCCATCATTCGTTGATTCTCATTTCTTATAAAAGAAGAGCTCTCTTCTTCATTTTCATATACATCTTTTGAATACTAATGTTATGCTGCAGGTTTTCTAGGTCACTTTGGAGCTTTTGAAGATTTGGAACATTCTTAGCTTTTACATTTACATTTTATCTTAGTTTCATTTCTTGCATTCTAGTTTCATTCTCATGGCATTCATAGATTATATTTCCTTTATGCTATAGATTAGTTCACCTAGCTTAATTAGGAAAGATTGTAATACTTGTTCTTTCATTTCCATAGCTTAGTTTTCATACTTGCATCTTCATTCTTAGTGTTGTATTTCATTTCATTTCATTTGATTCTTGAGGATATTGGCATTCTTTCCCTTTTCTTCATTTGAATCTCTCATTGTGTGGTTGACTAGCAAGGTCATAAGCTTAGTAGCTCTAGCTGAGAGCAATTTTAATAATCTTGCAACTCCATACATAGAGAGATCTAGGTCACTTTCTAAGGTTCCCATTCATGGATTCCCTTGGATATAATGACTTAGAGAAGTGCACTATTTAGTGTGTACAATGACTATGTGGAAAATATTCCTCTATGGCAAGAAGTACAGATATTTCTGCAATTCACACCTATGTAGCTTCCACTCTTAATCCTTTTACATAAGCTACTCCATTGATATATGTGCATAGGAATTATAATGCAATGGCCTCATTGTGACTATTAAATCTTACAAAATATGTAAGCCATCCCACACAGTTAAACATTTGAACACTAGCATGATCTTCTAATAAAGATGCATGATTAGTTTTCTCATAGCGTATAGGCTGTCCACCCATCCTGCTTGCTTAAGAGCTTATGCAACCTTGATTCTTCTAATTCAAGTGGCTTTCCTAACAAATCCTCCTACTCTTTGTACTTCCTAGTATTAAACTATACTAGGGTTTGGTGATTATTGGGAAAAAACTATCCTAGCTTGCTCAATGGGTATTTTTAGGCGAAATAGTAGAGGAATTTGGAATTTTAAAAAAAAAATTGAAGCCAGAATTTCAGATTTTAAAAATTAAGATTACAAAGAATTTTGTATACAAAGGCTATTAAATCAATGACTGTGTTGTACATGATTGCAAGTTACTAATGGCAAGTAATGGTAATCTTAAGTGAGGATATTTATTACATCACATACTAAACTGACTGCCCCCTACAAAAAATATTGCAGGTGTCCTCACATGAATGGCTCAAATGTACAACAATACTTGGATAAATTACTAAATTAATTGAATTGCGATTTATAATAATGTTAAAGCAAGTAAAGAGCATTTAAAATAATAAATGAATACATACTTGGAGTATAATAATAATAAATACTGATATTCAAAAAGATTTTGTAACGTGTGTCATACAAAAAGTACCATATTATGTGATGATTTGATAGATGAATGAGTATGGTAGATAAAGGTGATGGGTTGTGAAGTGATGGGTGGTTTATTATGATAAGAAATATGTTTTTGGGTAATGAAAACTTTATTATGACTGCATATGTGTAGAATTAAAGTAATGTCCGAAGGTAGTTGTTGGTTGCAGGAGAGTCTTCAGCTAGAGGAGATCCGTTGGATGCAAGAGAATCTTCAGCTGGACGAGGTCCACTAGCTGTAGGAGAATCTTTAGTTGGAGGAGGTCCCTTAGCTATAGAAGGTTTGTCAATTGTAGGATCCTTTTCGGTTGAAGGGGGTTTAACTATGGTAGGAGAAATCTCAAACTTCCACAAGTAGACCTTTGTTTCTGGTTTATGGTACAGATGGAGTCTATGGCCATTTACTAGCAATTTAAAATGTACATGGTCAATGGTTGATAATTGAACCACAACATTAGCATATACATGTTCAATTTCATAAGGACCAAGCCATCTTGTAGTAATCTTACCTTGTGTCTCTTGATAACGAGATTCATACAAAAGAGCCCAATCACCAAGGATAAATCATTTGTTGAGGATTTGTGAGTCATGCCACTTTTTCCACTATATCTAGATCATCTCAATCTGCTGCAGGGCTTCCTTTCATGTTTCATCCTGATGGTTGAGTTTTAGGATCCTATTGCATTGTGCTGTTGGAAGATCAATGTTTCATTGTAATGCCATCCTTAAGGTCTTGTGCTCAAATTCTATAGGCATCACAACGTTCTTTCCATAAACTAGTTCAAAAGGTGTGAAACTAGTTGTTGTCTTTCATGTTGTCCTATATGCCTAGATTGCCTCTTGTAACCTTGTGCTCCAGTCCTTTTTATGTAACTGCATTGTTTTTGTAAGGATGGCTTCTATCTCCCCTGCTTGTGATTTCTTCTTGCCCATTTTCCTGTGGGTGATATGGACTTGATTTCCTATGGTGAATATTATATTGATTCATTAGGGTAGTGATCAATATATGAATTGTGCACCCTAATTAGTAACTAGGTCTCTTGGTGCACCATATTGTGTGAAGATTTCTTCATATAAGAATTTGACCACCTTATTATCCCAAGCATGTTTCATGGCACATACCTCCACCTATTTTGTTACATAGTCAGTACATACAAGAATGTATGAATTATCATTTCATGAAGGGATGATAGGTTTGACAAAATCTAACCCCCATTTATCAAATGGAGTGACTACCACTTGAGGAAAGAGAGGCATCTCATTAGACTTTATTGGTCACCCCATCCTTTGGCATCTGTCACATTTTCTTGTATAGTTGATAGTATCTTAATGGAGGGTTGGCCAGTAGTATCTTGTGTTTAGTATCTTCATTATTTTCTTTTGGCTGCAAAATGCCCTCCACAAGGCTCATCATGAAAGGCATGAAGGATGTCATAGGTTTCATCCTCCCTTACACATCCTCTAAATATTTGATCAAGTCCATTATAAAATAGACAATCAGCAATCCATGAAAAATTGAAAGCCTTTTCTATGAGAAGTCTCTTTTCTTTTGGTGAGAAATAGGGAGGTACCTTTTGAGAAACTAAATAGTTAGCAATATCCACATACCAGGGTGTTTTGGCTGAAATGGAGAACATGTGATCATCAGGGAAACTATCATCAATGATTTGTGGTTCATCTACATTCTCCAAGCAGGAGAGGAAGTCTGCAACCACGTTTGACTTGCCTAGCTTATCGACTATTATGATATCAAATTCTTGTAATAGTAGAAGCCATCGGGCTAATCTTCTAGTGATTGTAGGCTTATTAGCGAGATATTTAATGGTTGCACGATGAGTATGCAAAAATATTTGGTAGCCTATGATTTAGAGGCAGAATTTGTTCAGAGCATAAACGATGGCCAAAAGATCCTTCTTTGTGACTATGTAATTCAGTTTTGCCCCTTGCATATTTTTTCTAATGAAATATATTGCATGTTCTAACTTATCTTGTTTCTATCCTAGTACAAATCCTACTACAGGAGCTTGAGTAAGGACCAAATTTAGCTGTAGGAAGGCTTTATCACAACTGGGTGTCCATGTAAATCCTGAATCCTTGGTGAGCAGAGAATGAAGGGGACTGGCCATTTTGCTGAAATCTTTGAGGAATATTCTATAATAACCAGTGTGTCCAAGGAAAATTCACACATATTTTTACTTTCTTGGTGTTGGAAGATTTTGGATTACTTCAATTTTGGCTAGGTCCACTTGGATTCCTGCATCAGATATATAGTGACCAAGCACTATCCCTTCTTGCATCTGTTAGGAATGGGAACACTAAGAGGGGGGGTGAATCAGTGTTCACTATATTTTAACTTTTCACTTTAATCTTTATGCTGAACTTAAATGCTTAAGTACTGAAATAAACATTTACATAAACATGAAACATGAAATCAATGCATGACACCAATATGGTTACAGGGAAACCCAAATAGGTAAAAACCACGGTGGGAATTGACACCCACTAATATTCTGCACTAGTGTTTTGTGATGTAGCTTTACAATGCTTTAAGTATAGTAGACCTTGTTAAGGGTCAGACCCTATTAGGAGTCTTTTACAATGATCCTTGTTAGGGGAGTAGACTCACTTTCCTAGAGCTCACTGCTCAAATGGTGAAGGCTACAACCTTCTGATTTCAGATACACACTATATCTGCAGCTGAACTGTCACTGTGACACTGCTTGTCAAATCAGTTCCTTTGATGCACTGATGATTTGACCTCTTGCAAATCTATAATACATCTTATGATCTCTTCACATACCTTTTCTCTTCTTATCACAACTCTATTCCAACTTCCATACCGAATACAATGGGTGCATCTTACATTTATACACTCATACAAACAAAATAATTAGGTCGGCCCTATAACTAATTACAAACAACACTTCCAAATGAATTGTCTTAAGGGTGCTTACAATCATACATATAAACATGTTGGAAACCTAAATAAAATGGGCACATGGCCTTTACAACATTAAATTATAATCTCAAACCAAAATGCTAACTGTCGGCTCCATGCTCTATTCTCTACTGGCACACATTGGCTGTGTAACTTCAACTGATTGTAACTTTCATATCTTTGCATATCTAATTATGTGCTCATATACTAAGCATAAGTATAGTCTAACAAACTTAACTTCCAGGGCACATACCATAATTCATCCGTACACACGTGTGCTGATGCTCTAAGCTGCAGAAACTCTGTACATTGTCTAGTCTTCAACACTTAGCTGATTTATGATCTTTTCATTAGGTGCGCTGACTCCAAACTGCTATATGACTTTGTTACCATAATGAAAACACTATATCTAGTCATATGCCTCAGTATAGACAACTTGCAAATAATCTCCCCCTTTGTCATTGATGGAAACAAACGACTATGGCCAAGCTGCTAATTGTTCCTTTACACAATTTTTTTTTGTCTTCTGTACATAATCTTATATCTCCCTATACATGTATACTCCATATTCTATACACAACTCCCCCTTTCACATTAATGACAAAGGTGTATCAAAAAATTGTATATACATACTCATTTTGGGAAAACATCTAGATATGCAATCTTGAGGTTCTGGATCTCCTTCTTCCAAAAGGTTATCAGAGAGTTAACTATCTAGAGATGGGCACATAATTCATATTGAAGTTTCTCCATCTTCTCCAAGTCACTGATGGGACCATGATCATAAGTTACCATGGTGGCATCAATCTCCTTTATATTTTGATTGAGGATGTCTAAAGAGGGTGCAAGACCATTCCTCAACAGAGTCTATCTAAACCTTATCCTTGTTATCTCTTTTTCTTCCTTCTCAATCTTGTCTATCTGTCCTTGGTAGACATTGTTGCACATGTTCACATTAGTGGATGTGTCTGTCACTGATTTCTTTACCTGCTCAATCATTGCTTCTACCTCTTTTATCTTCTTGAAATGAGCATTGGTGAGTTTATCTTGGTCCATGCATGCTGCAATGATCCTTCTTCCTTCATCAACAAATTATTTCAGTGATAATTCAAGTCTAGTGCAAAGTTACTCATTAGTTCATTGAGTCTCTTCTTTAAATACTTCTCTTCTGCCACTTTGGACACAAATTCTTCTAGGCTAGAAAAATTGCTTTTGAACTGTGAGATGACTGTACTCAAATCATCAACCAAATGTACTTTTAGCACTTTCTTATCCTCTGGCAGAAAACTATTTAGAATATTCACTGATTCCACAAGGAGAGGATTTCTCATGACTTGCTTCTCCTTTGCCTTCTCCATAGCTAGAACGTTGAACTTAATCAGGTTTTCTTCTTTCCAAGAGTCCAAACTGCTTGTGTCAGGTGTCAAACTTGACAACAATGTTGAGGAGGGAGTGATGGGAGTGTTGTCCATCAATTATAGTTTTACCTTTGCAAGATCAAGACAAGTATCTTCTTCTTTCTTTTCTACCTCTTCTTCTTCTTCTTTGTTATCAGATACATCTTCTATGAGTACTTCTTCTTGCTGAGTGGGAGGTGTATTGCTGCATAAGATTTTAGCTTCTTCAGTACTAACAAATGCTTCCTCAAACTTGTCCAAATACTTATCAGTAGCCGCCATGGCTATCTCCACATTATCTATGATAATAGTGTTGCCTTCATGTGATTCTGAGATGGGTGCAGACTTGTTTGCATCTGTTTGAGTTCCATCTATGGGCACTGAGTCTTGTGGACCTGTTACTAGAATATTGGAGGTCTCTACTACTTTGTCTTTCTCACTAGGTGCATGAGTGATGGGTGCAAAAGGAGGCCTCATGCGTTGTTCTAAGAACACTTTCCCAAAGGCCTTCTTTGTTTCCTTTGTTATCAGCTCAAAGTCTTTGTTCATAATGTGTAGAGTCCTTGTCTTTGTCCTTAAGTGCATCTTTACCAAATTTAATATCAGTGCCTTTTCCTCATTAGAGCATACTAGTAGAATACCTTCTAATACCTTTTCTCTGATACTTAGATCCTCTTCATTTTCTTGTCTCTTTTGGTATTCTAAAGTATCCCATACTTTATCTGGAATAGAGGTATTTAATTCAAGAACTGTCTTTTAGAACTTGATCCTATGTTTGATGATCATACTATGTATCTCTAATTTGTCGATCTCACTGTATGATTCATAGTGCTTCCCTACTTGATCAATTCTACCCTCATCAACAATTCTTGTATTCAAAACTTTAAGGCTTGGTTTGAATCCAATCTTGGGAGGTGCTTGAATGTTTTTCTTGTTCCTTGTTGCTCACGAGGATGGATGACTAGTGCTAGCTTCTTTCTTCCTCTTGACTTTTGGCTTATACTCGGGAGGAGTGGTAAGGTCAATAGTATCTTTGGGTGTAGAGGGAGTATTATCTTCTTTCCCCTTCTGACTATCATCTTTTTTAGTTTTCATCTTCTTTAGCTTAGGATCTTCTTGTCCTTCCTCTACTACTGCACTTTTCAATTCTAAGGCAATCTTTTCATCTCTTGCTTTATCAAGATCTTCTTGAGACACACCATGAATTCTTAAGATCTCAGATGTGAGCTTAGCAACTTTTCTCTTAGTTGCAACACTATATAGCTTAGCATCAACTTCTCTTGTCTTTTCCTCATAGGTTCCCCACCTAGGTTCATTGGGATCTTTGGGTGCTGACAGAAGTACATGCACATAGGATTCAAGGACCCATTCCTCTACCTCATAGCCAAGTGGATGAATCCACTTAGTTCTTGGTTCCACAACTTCCATACAAGTAGTATCAGTCTCCACCATAAAGCATATTGTATCCTTATATTTCTCTACAATGCTTTCTGGAATCCTATACCTCATCTACATCTTAGCTCTAAACGTCTTCAATTCCAATGTGACATAGTCTCTTAGTGTGCTTTCTATGGATGCTTTGTTGGATATCTGAGGCATGGTAGGAATGGACTTGTCCAAATACAAATCTGAAACTCTTCCAACTATATGAAGGTACATATAGATGATTAGGGACCCAAACCTGAATATCTTTGTCTTGAAATGCTTGATAGCTTTGATGTTATCAATCAATTGTGCGTGAGAGATCTCCCACAAGTTGAACTCTCCATCTTCCTTTACTAGTCTGATGGAAGCTCGAATAGTGCCTGCATATACACTATTTACCCTACAGGTGTGATGAAATTTGTAACCCAGTATCATTGACATCAATTTGATGTCTGCTTTCTCAATCAGCTCAATAGTCATGCCACACCTATCACTCCTTGAATTACATACTTGTTCTACCATTTTCCTGACATCCTTGCCCACAGGAAGGATGATGCTTGTCCTATAAAGGCCTGTCATCTCATGTATCAGATCACTTGTGATTATTACTGGTACATCTCCAATCCAAAATAGATCATCATGGATTCTTCTCAATAAGATCTTTATCCATTCAGTCTCGTAGAATTCATATGCCGTAGCATACTAAAAAATAGGGTGATTATTCCATTTGGTGTAGTCATCCATGAATGTTTTATCCTATTTCAACACGGTATCCATGTGCACCCTTAACCTATCTAGTCCAATGGGTTCTTTCTTATAGTAGATGTAAGCCCTTATGTCTTCCACATGCATGACGCCCATAGGTGTGCAAGGGAAAGATCCCTCTAAATCATCTAGGGTTGATTTAAATGGGTGCCTCTTGAAAACATATATTTTCTTCTGAGAAACATCATAAAAAATGGGAGTGGCCATGACTTACTTGATAATCACTTTCCAATTAATCTTTGAGATGATTTGATGACTTCCGAATCGGTGCAACGAACTAGGGTTTCTACAACCAATCAAATGCACTACAAACACTGATAGTTCAATCTCCAAATCCTCACAATAACTTCCAAGGCACAATCTGATCTTCAATCTCTCTGAATTCAAATGCAATGAGTGAACAAAAAACTATCTATGTACTTAAAGTGAGAAATTTTCCATTAATGCAAGTCGCATAAACCAGGTGGTCACTTCAAAATTTCAAACTCAAGCTCCGAAAACAATCAACATGTGCACTCTTGCACAAAGGTTCTTATACACTCCAAAAGCTTAAGGCCAAAGGTGCATACTCTGAGGATGAGTATACCAGCCATGCAGGGGTCTAGAGCTAAATTAGCTCCCCCTATGACCCTGAGGGCCATTCATGCAGATGTAGAGGGTGTGTCCACTGGGGATGCATCCAATACACTCTCATCGGCTTTTTCCTTCTTCTTCTCTAACCAAATCAAGCTCACATCCTCTGAGGCTTTCACAAACTTGACTTCTCCTTCAAGATCCAAAACTGGTTCTTCGGTCTTTTTAGGGCTTTCATGACCTTGCATTCTTGATCTACAAAACTTTGAGATATGTCCAGCCTTGTTACAGGAGTGACAAATGACTAGAGGTTGATTATTCCTCGGTGCATTGACATGAGTCACCATTTTGCAATGTTTCGCTGAGTGGCCTTTGTAGTTTGTGAGGCCTCACCCTGTGACATCAATTCATAGCATATTATTTTCCATCTTTAGACTCATGATGACACTTTATTTTATTATGTTGGACTATTGAGACAGAGACATTTTATTATGATACTATGTGATGATTTATGAGTGTGTGATGATGATATAGGACTTTTACCTTCTTGTTATTAATTAGGTCATGAGCATAGTAATTGATACATCTTTGATTTATATATGATATCTTGATGTTACATTCATGATAGGAAAATTTAAGGGAAATGATCATGGCTATTATGTTCTAGATGGATTATCATGTATCATTTTAATCTTGACTTTATGTGCTTTAAGAAATGCAATGTTGAAATGATGGGAATTATTATGAAATGCAGTTAGAGATTATGATGCCAAGAATGTGATTTTTAGATGTATTTTATTTACACACACACACACACACACACACACACACACACACACACACACACACACACACACACACACACACACACACACATATATATATATATATATATATATATATATATATATGATATTTGACTTGTCATGAGCTACTGATGCTTTGTCAAGTGTCCAGGTAAGACCATGGAAATTTTGGGGAAAATCAAAGATGGATATTTGTAAAATCATGTTAAGCCAAGGTTATCTCCAAGGGGAGAAATTAACCTTGTTGTAAAGTGTAAATTTTGTAAAGTGATGCATGAATGTAAGTTTTGAATTATGTTTATTTTACTTTAGTATTTAGTCTACTTGGCATGCCATGTGTGTTGTGTGTAATGTGATTTATTTGTGGTGTCAATTGACACATGTCTTGTGAGTTGGCATGCCGAAGTGTTTAATGTGTGTAAGTGGTCTCTATTTTTAGGGGCCATGAGTGGGATTCTCTTTCATTTTCGGATTCATTCTTTGAGTGGTCTTTTGAGTGGCTTTTAATGATCATTTATGATAGTGGGGGTTAAAAATAGGCTACCCCATAGTGATGCCTTATGTTGGGGGTCAAATTTTGACCATTGTGATGCATTTTGACTATTTTTACCCTTCCAAAAGATGCTCTTTTAAAAAGTGACGAAAATTGGAAGAGGCATGTCAAGCCCACTCCTGATTTGAAATTTGAATTTGAATTTGAATTTCCCTCTTTTGGTTTGATAGGTTTAGGGTTTGTCTTCTTAAGGAGATGGAGGGAAATTTTTTGGCAAATTGCCCACTCTCCAATTTTTGGGAGACTTGAGAGTTTGTGAGAAATTTTGGTTTTGTTTTACTTGGAGGATTTTTGGTGTTGCATAGAAAGGGAGGAGACTAGTTGGAAAGCTCATCTCAACTGTCTTGCAATTAGCTTGGATCAAGGTTGGATTATTGTAATCTCTTGTTCTTATTGCTATGTACATTTCTACTTCTTTTCCCCTAATGTGTGAATGATAGTTATTCATGTAAAAGTTCATGGCTTCTTGTCTTTTCTTGTATGTGTATTTTCTTTTGTGCATTCTTTCTTTGGGGTTGTGCAAGGCCAAGCTCACCCCTGGGAGGGAAGAGAGCCTTGATGGGTGAAGGACATAAATTGGGACTACTTTTCTAGTGTAGAGTCCTTCTTCTGGGAGGAAGGGGATAAAGCATGGATGTATGGGCATCCATGTGCCACCTTGTGTATAATTTTGAGGGTCATAAGGGTGTTGTTATGGTGAAGGGTATTAGAAGGGTGGATGGTTATTTCTATGGCCTTGTGAAGGCATATTGTGCAGATTTTGAAGCCTTGTTGAAGACTAGTTTACTATTGTACTTTGGCATTCTCCTAGTTGAGTAGCTTCCACCTTCACCCCTACTATGGGTCCAAGGTGACTCATGTTGTGCTAAACCTTGGGAATGGGAATTTGATCTTTAGGATTGTTTGCTGGTTTTGGTTTGTTATGTATTTGTTGAATGCATGTAAACCCCATGTCCATCTTTGTTTCCCCTAGCTCGCGGGTGGCCATGAAATGGCCTAGGCTGGGAGGTGAGCCTCCATGGTTTGTTATTTTGATTTTGCAGATTTCCAAAAGGCTTAGCTTGCTGGTTTCATGGAGTTAAAGGAAATTTGATATTGTTATATTCTCAAAAGTTATTGAGTTGTTGGCCTTGGGCCTTTGTGTATATTTTTTTAACATGGCTATGTTGAAATAAAGCCCAGCATCCAAGATGCTTGTAATAATGTAATGATTTAATTTATCTTTCCTTTATCCATGGAATTTGACTATTTATGTGAAAGTTGCATTGAATCCCCTTTATGTTGAAAAGAAAAGATAGTGTTAATATTTAGAGTTAGGAGAAATAAATGTTGATAGAAAAGTTATCTTTGTTTATGATTATGTATTTTAAAAGAAAACTATTCTTGTACTCATTTATGATTCCACATAAAGGAAGGCATTATTGTCATTAAATGAATATTATCAAATAAACAAATGAACAAACATTTTGATTGTGTGACTTAGGAAAGGAATTCACATTTCTGTTCGAATGATAGATTGAATTGAATCTAAAATCAAAATATTGTGTACATAAAGAAAAGAGAAAAGCAATTGTTGATTTCACTTTTTCTTAAAAAAAAAATACAATATTTCCTTTATCTTTTTTTTAGTTATTTATTTGTAACAGCATATTAGTAGTAGCAATGAAATTTGAAATTATATATTCTTTAGTTATAAGAAAATGTTAACATTCTTATATATGTAGATATAATACTTCAATATATATAAACATATATAAATATATAAATTAGATAACAAATATGAAAATCAACGTGACTGGATAGAATCAGTAAGTTTCCTTTTAGCAAGCATTGTTGTACTGATCCCGGTTAAATAATTATATATTATTATATATCAATATATATATCATACTCGATATATATATGTATATATAATAACCCAAAAAGAGATTGATGCCATTTACCACACTATGGTAAAGTCCAGTTATTATCATTAATAATACACATTTATTGCTATTGTACATTATCAAAGATCACAAAGGGTTTTGGATTATGAAATAAATATCATAATAGATGGCACCCATTATCTACCCCAACTATCAAAGGGCTATACATTATTAAACTTAAAACAATTGTTATCACCAGTGATGTACGAAACCTTCGTACACTTTACTTCCTATCCTTTTATTGTTTGCTATTACCATTTGTATAGGATCAAATAGTGTATGGGGTCCTAGAACAATGGTTTGCACATGAAAGAGACCCCAAAGCCAATATTTTATGCTTACATGAAATTGTATTGATATAGAAAGTAAATATAGATGACTAATATTGAAATTAAGAGATAAAGGTACTTGCCTCTGAAAAAGAATCGGCTGAAAACCCTATCAAACGATCTCAAAAACTATTGATTCTCATAGCTGTAAACTGAAACTGCGAGATCTACAAAACCCAGAAATCTTTTTCCAAGATGAGCTCATGTCGGGTTTGACCCTCATAAAAGCTCAATGACAACCTGAAGATTTTGAAGGTTGACTTTGACTTTGTTCGCAGATCTCAGAAGTTTGCCAAAAAGGGTATCAAAATTATCTCTCAGATCTGAAACTCTGCACTTGTACCTACAAGAAAAAGAGGGTTTTTGGTTGTTTTCTTGGGGGCTTTGCCTCAGTCAAACCCCAATTTAGGAATTAACCTTGAAATTGAATTGAAATTGCTGGAATAAACAAAGTAAATGGAACAATTCACCTTGCTTGAGTTGAAACCCTTGTGGAGGATTCAAATCCTTGAATCCACAAGAATGGATGAATGTAGAATCAAATGTAGGATCTCTCCAATCAATTGTCCTTAGATCTTCAACACCAATCTTGAATGGATCTTGGAATAGGAAGAGGCTTGAATGGAAATGGAGGAATCTTCAACAAGAGAGCTCCATAGAGCTTTGAATCCTTCAATGAATACTAATGGATCTCCTTGATGAATTGGATGCTTGAAGGCTTGAAGGGTTGAATGCTTGATCTTCTTGCTTTCTTGTACTTGAGAGCTTGAGAGATTGTGAGATGAGATGAGATGGAGAAAATGAGAGAGGAAGGCTCCCTTTTATAGTGATCTAGGGCACAAGAGGGGTCTCGTAGAAAACAATAATTAAGGGCCCATGGCACAAAACTGTAGAGAGGTGCACATGGAGGGAAATTAAATTAAATTCTTGACAAAAAAATCTAGGAGGGGACCACCCTTAATATAGAAATAAATATTTATTTAAGAGCCTTGTTACAAAATTCGAGGTAAGGCCAACTCCAAAGTTAATTTGAGCATTAGGCATAAAACTCGAGAAAGGCTAATCTCCAATAATAAATTAGGATTCTTACACAAATATTGAGAAAGGTCCACCTCAAATATTAATTTGAGAATTCGACACTTAATCCGATAAATAGTGACCCCGAAGAGGGAAAAGACAAGTTTTTGATGAAATCCTGAAACCGAAAGCAAACCCTGAAGATCCCAAAACCTAGGGTCAAGGTCAAGCTCAAACCTGACTAGGTTAGGGTCAAGGTCGATCCTGACCTAGTTAGGGTCGAGGTCAACTTTGACCCAATAAGGTCGACTTTGACCTTAGGGTCCAAAACCTCAAGTTCATAGTCCAGATTGCTAGGAAAATGGTAAGAAGAAGTGGAAAATGGGGTAGAACGGGGGGAAAAGCCAAATCCAAGTCGAATATTGATTCAAGACATTTGACATGACCCCAAACCACTTACTCGGAGGGCTAAATGCTCTTAACATGGAAGTGCTTCCATTTTAAGATGAGACATTAAGCCCCCACTTTAGCAAGAGTATGGACTCAATGCAAACTCTTGGTAAAGGAGATCATAAAGAAAAAGATAATCTTATTGAAATAAAAGGGACAAAGGAATCCTAAAGCCCCCAAAGACTCAACTCTTCATCAACTACAAGATTGCAATAAGAGAGACATCACTAGTAAAAGATAGAAAAGGGAAGAGAGGAGTGGCTAGCTTGCCCAGTAAGATGTGTATATCTCACTGTGAACCACAAAAGGATAGGATGGCCCACCAAGAAAACACTTGATAGTCACCCCATAATGTTGTGCACCTTCTGGAGGCTTTGTGCATGTATGTAGTCCATCTTCTGATGACTTTTATAAAGTACCCATGGATCCACCTTCTTGTATCACCATGAATATGAAATGCGCGTCTTCTCAAGATTTAACAACTTATGTGTGTTACCTTCAAAAGATTTAGCATATTGATGCGTGTCTTTTTAGGATTTAGCAACTTATGTGTGTTACCTTCCAAGATTTAGCATATTGAAAATTTTGAAAAATGCGTGTCTCCTCAAGATTTAGCAACTTATGTGCATTACCTTTAGAAGATTTAGCATATTTGATATTGGAAATGTGTGTCCCTTCAGGATTTAGCAAATTATGTGCATTACCTTCTGAGATTTAGCATGCTGCAAAACAAAAGGTTAGAACAAAAATACATAATATAGAGCAAGGGAGGTCGTATATATGCCCCCCTCCTTAATATGGAAAAAACATACTATTTTGACATGTTAAGGAAAGAAAAGAACAAGGATAAAGCCCTCTTCAACATCAAGACAATATCCTTAGCCAACACCCAGTCTAAGACAAGAAGGTCACAGCTCCTATGAGGCCATGAAAGGGATGAATGCAAAGAGATATCATGCAAGAAGTGAAAAAGTAACCCTTGTGAGGCATACCACACTATTCAGTTTCCAAGGTGAGAGATTTATCAACCATGGCAACCTAATGTCAAACAATGAAATAAGTTGTGATCAAGGAAAAAGATCCTCAATGCAAACCAAAATGTTCATGTATAATTGGATATCACATAATAGATAAATACTGCCTAACCAAGCAAAGAGGTGAATCCCAGAAAGATAGAAAAGAAGGAGATGACATCCTTGCCCCCCAAGTGTAGGAACAAAGATGGAAGGGGACCTATTATATCACTCACAACACTATGCAAGACAACGAGCCCCCAAGAATTAGGCTAACATTGTTTAGATAATGTGGAGTTCTATAATAGGAACATAAATGTTATTTAGAGAAAACAGGATTGAAATACAACTCATTGTTACATGATATATAAATAACCTTACTATCAATGAGCTGCCTAATCTTATAATGTAAAGCTTGACATTCATTAGTAGAGTGATCATGAATTCTATGATATAAACAAAAAGGAAGAGTCTTCAAGTGTGGACTATGTTTCTTTTTGCATTTAGGTCTAGTAATCATCTTAGCATGAAGGAGTTTAGGCAAAAGAACTTCTTGGTCAAATTCCTTCATAGTTTCATCATGTTCTGAAGTGTTATTGGAGATGTTGTTAACATTGATTTGTTGTCAAGGATTAAATCCTAATCCATAAGAATGCTCATGCCCCCCAGTGTGTAAGGGCATTTGAATTCCTTGTTTATGCTTACCACATCCTTGAGCATTAAATCCTTGTTTAACTAGGAAGTGATAACCAAGACCATAACAAGAAGCCATATTAGAAGAAGACAATGGAACTTCAGTAGTCACTATATCATCATTAGTAGGTTTGACAGGTTCATTGTGGGTAGATGCAGTGATAAAGTTATTAAAAAGGGGTTTAGATGTAAAAACTCGTTGTTCAAATTCTCTTTGTTTCTTCATAAAATCATGATCATTAATCTTATATTCTCCAATAAAGGTAGGAGTAAAATACAAGGTTCCCCAATCATCACCAGGAAGAGCATTAGAGGAAGAAGGATTTCTATTAGGAATAGGAGTAGTGTGAGTTTGAATATTAAGACAAGGATTAGGCGCATCATCCGCATGAAGTGTATACATCCCGTTGTTATGTATAAACTTGACTTTATGGTGAAGGGTGGAAGGAACGACATGCATCTCATGCAACCAAGGTCTACCCAAAAGAAGATTATAATTGAGAGGTCCAGGCATAACATGAATAGGTGTATTCAAGATGACCGGTCCTACTTTGATAGGTAAGGTAATGATTCCTAAAGTTTTCTTAGCAATGTTATCAAAGCCACATATAGGAACATTATCAGGTTGAATAGTTGAAAGATTAGCATTAATCGCTTTGAGCATGTCCATGCTACAAACATTAAGCTTGGATCCATTATCAATCAAGGTCCTACAAATGATACTTTTATTGATAGAAACAACAACCATAAGAGCATCATACTGATTCTGAACTTCTTTAGAGTGTAAATCCTTTTAAGTGAAAATAATGTCAGGATGACCCAGGGTAGCATGCATGCATTGTAAGAAGTTATAGATGTTCTCTTGATTAGGAGGTGGAGTAGGAAGAGTTGCTAGAGCTTTTTGCAAGGCTTCATAGTAGGTAGGTGAAGTTTGAAGAAGCTCCCATAAAGAAATCTTGGTAGGAGTATTTTGCAATTGGTTTATCAAATCATACTCCTTACTAGGAAGATGGGGTGGAGGAGGAAGAATAGGTTGAGAAGGTGGAAAAGAAGTAGAAACCACTGGATTAGGTTGAGGGTTATTCCTTGTATGATAAGTGTGAGCTATAGAATCTTGATCATTGAAAGAATCCATAGGTTTACCTTTGATAGTAATGTGAGGACAACCTTTGACAGTCAACAAGGGTTTAGGATAAACCATTTTAGTTGTCTCAACACTACAAATAGATTCACAAGAAGGAAGAGAAGAGGACATCCTAGGAGAAGATGAAGTAAGATCTTGATTCTCCATAGGATCATCACTAAAAGGGAGATCATTAAGGGAATTTATATCATTCTCCACTAATGCCTCATCACTAGAAGGAATCTCAAATGGAGGTAAAGAATCTACAATATCATCTTCTTTCACTAAAATGTCCACATAAGGGGAGTGTGTTTTAGAAGAAGAGTTATCATCATGTATGAATATGTCATCCATTAATAAATCACCCCCTTGTCTCAAAGATTCTTCACGAGGAGGGGATAAATCAATGTCTGTATTCAAGGGTTCATTTAAAATAGGAGGATTAGCATCCCTACCAATAAAGCACATTGTAGGGTCTCCATAATTCACTAAAGCTTGATCCCTAGAGGGGGAAGAAGGACATCTATTAGGAGAAGAATCAATCCTCAACTCATCTCCATAAAGAGAAATGTGATGGAGATATAGCCTAAGGTCATCTTCTTGCTCTAATATATCCTTATAGGGTAATTCAAAAGAGGACAAAGCAACATCACATGCACTAGATGAAGTCTTGCTAGGTGTAAAACCATGCGATGGTAAGGTAAGAGGAGGATGTTGTGTAATCCCAAAAGTGTTGGAAAATATTTGAAAAAACTTGTGCAACATGATAACAAATAGATCTAGATATATCCAAATTCATGAAACTTGAAAAGGAAATCAAACACAATAGGGCATCTAATTCCACAAAGCAATGTAAATGTTTTTGTATTTTTGAACAAATTTTGCAATTTTTTTTTTTGATTTTTGAAATGTAAATGCAAGAGCATCAAATAAATCTAATCTTAAGGCAAGAAAACAAATGATCTAACACCAAAAAGAAAGAGAGTAAGTATGTCGGGTTCACCAAAATGTATAGGATAAAATAGTGTATGGGGTCCTAGAACAATGGTTTTCACATGAAAGAGACCCCAAAGCCAATATTTTACACTTACATGAAATTGTATTGATATAGAAAGTAAATATAGATGACTAATATTGAAATTAAGAGACAAAGGTACTTACCTCCGAAAAAGAATTGGCTGAAAACCCTATCAAACGATCTCAAAAACTATTGATTCCTATAATCTTAAATTGAAATTGCGAGATCTACAAAACCTAGAAATATTTTTCCAAGATGAGCTTAGGTCGGGTTTGACCCTAATAAAAGGTCAATGATGACCTAAAGATTTTGAAGGTCGACTTTGACTTTGTTTGCAGATCTCACAATTTTGCCGAAAAGGGTATCCAAATTCACTCTCAGATCTAAAACTCCGCACCTGTACCTGCAAGAAAAAGAGGGTTTTTGGTTGTTTGTTTGGGGGGTTTGCCTCAGTCAAACCCCAATTTAGGAATTAACCTTGAAATTGAATTGAAATTGCTGGAATAAACAAAGTAAATGGAACAATTCACCTTGCTTGAGTTGAAACCCTTGTGGAGGATCCGAATCCTTGAATCCACAAGAATGGATGAATGTAGAATCAAATGTAGGATCTCTCCAATCAATTGTCCTTAGATCTTCAACACCAATCTTGAATGGATCTTGGAATAGGAAGACGCTTGAATAGAAATGGAGGAATCTTCAACAAGAGAGCTCCATAGAGCTTTGAATCCTTCAATGGCTACTAATGGATCTCCTTGATGAATTGGATGCTTGAAGGCTTGAAGGGTTGAATGCTTGATCTTCTTGCTTGCTTGCACTTGAGAGCTTGAGAGATTGTGAGATGAGATGAGATGTAGAAAATGAGAGAGGAAGGCTCCCTTTTATAGTGATCTAGGGCACAAGAGGGGCCTCGTAGAGAACAATAATTAACGGCCCATGGCACAAAACTGTAGAGAGGTGCACATGGAGGGAAATTAAATTAAAGTCTTGACACAAAACTCTAGGAGGGGACCACCCTTAATATAGAAATAAATAATTATTTAAGAGCCTTGTTACAAAATTTGAGGTAAGGCCAACCCCAAAGTTAATTTGAGCATTAGGCACAAAACTCGAGAGAGGATAATCTTCAATAATAAATTAGGATTCTTATACAAATATCGAGAAACGTCCACCTCAAATATTAATTTGAGAATTCGACACTTAATCCGATAAATAGTGACCCCGAAGAGGGAAAAGACACGTTTTTGATGAAATCCTGAAACCGAAAGCAAACCCTGAAGATCCTGGAACTTAGGGTCAAGGTCGAGCTCGAACCTGACTAGGTTAGGGTCAAGGTCGATCCTGACCTAGTCAAGGTTGAGTGTGAGTTTGACCCCATAAGGTTGACTTTGACCTTAGGGTCCAAAACCTCAATTTCATAGTCTAGATTGCTAGGAAAATGCTAAGAAGAAGTGGAAAATGGGGTAGAACGAGGGGAAAAGCCAGATCCAAGTTGAATATCCATTCAAGCCATTCAACATGACCCCAAACCACTTACCTGAATGGCTAAATGCTCTTAACATGGAAGTGCTTCCATCTTAATATGATACACTATTGTTAGTAGAGTTAAACATTTTAGCTTCACTGTCAAACTTCCGTAGTTACTGCTCGGCGAGTTAGGGTACCGCAGAGTTTTTGTAGCGCCTTCAGATGTTTCCTGATGAGCAGCACATGGCACTATCACAATGGCTTAAGCCATCATAGTAGTGACCATGCCACTACTGCCCACGGCTAAGGCAGCTGTAGTAGTGGCATGGCCACTGCCGACCAAGGCCGGAGAGTTACCAAGCCTCCACAAAATATCATCGGCAACAGAAATTTTCCATCTTGTTTTATTTATATTTTTCCCCTGGAGATGTTTTTATCGGGGATGGCCATTTTGAGCGTTAGTATTTTTGAGTCATACACTCCTTTGGTAATAAAGGGGTGTCTCGCATTTGTTGTGATCTGCTATATAAAATTTTACCTTGCTAGCCGTAAAATAACACATCAATAATAAGATCTATACTCTCGACTGCAAGAGATATCTTTAAGCTTAAATATTAAAGTCTTAATGAATATTCGCATCACTGCATGTTACCAATAACCCTCCGTAGATTTTAAACTGTGCTAAACATGTAAAATTACACTGGCATTTCAAACGAAAAAACTTAACAAAAATAAATAAATAAATGGATGCCAGAATTATGAATATACTTGGATTTGTAATGCCAACCATATCTGTTTGCATCCACTAGACTATTATACCTTTTGGAAAATTTAACCAATTAGATCTGAGATGTAAGCATGGAAGCCTAAAAATTTACCATCTGACCTTGCCATTCCCTTGCCTCTGGATGACTGAATTCTCCTTGTTCTAACCCCTAGTATTTACTCAAGCCTGCACAAGAGTGTAAGAACACTTGTGTATATACACACTTGTGCATGCTTGGGTGAATACTCAGCTTGGATTACAAAATTTTCATGGTCCTCTATGGCAACCTGTTTAACCCTTCAACAAAACAATAAAATTGGGACCGAGGCCAGGATGTAATAGGCCTAAACCCTAAATTTGGATTAGGGTTAGGACTAGGAGCTTTTCTCTTTTTAATTATTTTTTGAACTATTTTTCCTTTTATGAATCAGTAGAATTAATAAATTTTTGACTGTTGAAATCTCCTATTTTATCTCCTTTACTTGTGTAGTTATTTTTTTTATAATAGCCTTTTTGAGTCTTTTGTGCCCTCCCTATTATTTCAGGATTTAATTTGATCCTATATTTAAGTGACTACTGATAACTTATTTCCATAATTATTCTTTTAGCATGTATTATGGATTTTCTCTTATTTATTAAAACTTTGTTTATTTTAGTATGTGTTAAGTATTTATTTCCACCTACATTTGTTAATGTTATTAATAATTAAATGGGACCTAGTCTTTAGTAATGGACTTTTATTTCCACAAATTCTTTAATTTCCTTAAGGGGATTAATTTAACTTCAATCCCTAGGTGGACCATGGTTAATTTTCAACCTTATACAAATTATTATTGAAATAATAATATTTGTGATTTTGTTTTTATATTTGATGTCTTTGAGTTATCTTAGATCTTTTACTTAAAAAATAGTTTCTTTCATTAGACCCTTAATTTAATCAAGCATGAATGGTCTCTACTATCTTAGTGTATTGCACCTTCGTAGACCATTAATGTTTAACTCTAGTTAGTGATCTATCAATCTAGTGCACCTGACAAGTTAGGGTATGTCGGCAAGCCAGCGCATGCCTCGAATACCCTTAAGAGTTGGGTGTATAGGTTGAGGTTTCAATCTTATTATCAGTTGTAACCTTGTAGTAGGAGTCCTTTTAAAAAAAAATTGTTGTGTGTGTTTTGTCCTAATTTTGGGCATGACATTTTGGTATCAGAGCAAGGTTTCAACTCTAGGAGCCTAAACCCATTGCATTTTTGACTTATGTCTTGTCTTTCACTTGTGTAGTGTGCCTCCAGTTATACGTAGAGGTTGTCACCGTGGGTGCGATGCTAGGACTGCTAGTGAGGCTTCAGTGGATGTCGAGCAACTAGTAGAGGATGTAGGTGATGAGCTAGATCCACCACCTGGACCTTCACCAAACCCTAATCAGGATATTCTAAATGCCCTTCAGAATCTTGCTGGTATCATTATGGACAGATTGCCATTAGGAGGTCAGTAGAATGAGGCCCGAGAGAGGAGTAGGAGTGCTCCTTCCAGACAGGTTGAGGGACAAGCATATTTAGAGGATGAGTCAGTACATATGCTAGAGCCACCACCACCACCACCTAAGATAGTGCATAGAGCACCCTGTGATATAGGGGATCAGATCAGAGAGCTCCTATGCCTTCAGCCACAACCATTTTCAAGATCTATAGATGGTACAGAGGTAGAGGCATGGATTTTGAGCCTTGAGTGTTGCTTTGGGTTACGTCCTTATGAGAGCAACCTGAAGGCACATTTAGAAGTACATATGCTTAGAGGTAATGCCTCTACTTGGTGGAGACAGGAGGAATATAAACATCACTTGACTTTAGATACCCTCACTTGGGAGGTTTTTCTTGAGAGATTCAAGGCCCGATACATGTCAGAGAATTTCAGACAGTGTCACATAGACGAGTTTCATGACCTCCAGCAGAGGAGTATGACTATGGCACAATACAAGAGCAAGTTTCTCGAGCTCCTTCCCTACGTGGATTATATGAAGGATAAGAAAATTCAGGTCAACTACTTCATCAAAGGGTTTAACCATGTTATATCAGATAGAGTACAGTTGGTACCTCTAGGAGATTTTTGCTACACCATTGAGAGAGCCATGGTTACAGAGGAGATTCATAATCGGTCACAGAACCATAATTTCATGCCATAGACTTCTAGTTTCTAGAGATCCCACTGGAAAGGGAATCAAAAGCACTCATTAGGATCATTCAGAGCACCTCAGCAGCAGTAGCAATCTCAGCAGAGTCATAGGTAAAGACATCCACAGGGATGATAGGGTTCTAAGCCCAAGCAGTGGAATTCACAGGGTCCTCAGTGAGATCAGAAATCTTAGTCACAGTTCGCACCACCAGCTAAGACTCATTAATCTTCCAAAGGTGGATTCAGTGGGTCTAGCATGACAGGTGGGCATCAGTAGTCCAGATCTCAGGGGATCCAGATATAGGCTAGAGGCCCATGCTACACTTGTGGTGCTATGGGGAACATTGCTAGGGATTGTCCTTCAGGGCATCCAGCAGGTAGTCAGAGAGAGTAGCTTCAGAGCCTACGGTGGCAGACATGGGTAGATCTCATTGAGTGTTTGCAGTGGTTGATAACTGCTAGGTTGAGCATTAGGTCATGGTTATTGAGGCCGCAGGTATGATTGGGGGTATTATTATTTCTATTTTGTTTGACTTAGGAGCTACCGATTCTTTTATTACTCCTTATATAGTGGAGCATTGCGGGCTAGTGGTAGCTAGGCAGGATGTGAGTTGGGAGGTTGAGTTAGCCTCAGGTGCTAGGGTGTCAGTCAATTCCTTGGTCAGACGATGTCAGTTTCAAATTGGTGACATGACCACCACAAATGACCTACATATCATACCACATGGGTCTTATGATGTTGTCCTTGGCATGGATTGGCTTTATGCCCACAACACCAAGATGGACTGTAGACAGAAGAGGATTGAGTGTGTGGATGAGTTTTGTGTGCCTTCGATTATATCAGGAGTTTAGAGACCTATATCTCTTCGTGTGATTTCTGCTATGTAGTTGAAGCGGTGCATGCGTAAGGGATGTCAGTTATTTTCCATCACCATCAGTGATCAAGAGGAGGAGGTCGAGAAGGAAACTTCACTTGATGACCATCCTATCTTGCAGGAGTTTGCAGATGTATTTCCGTCAGAGCTACCTGGTATGCCACAACCTAGAGCGGTGGATTTTCATATACATCTTGTGCTAGGAGTAGAGCATGTATCTCAAGCACCATATCAGATGACCACCAATGAGATTAATGAGCTCAAGATTCAGTTGGAAGAGCTCTTGGAGAAAGGGCACATTCATCCTAGTGTATCGCCTTGTGGTGCACCAGTTATCTTCGTTAAGAAGAAGGATGAATCTCTTAGGTTGTGTATGGATTACCGATAGTTGAATAAGGTGACCATCAAGAATCAGTATTACTTCCTAGGATCGATGACTTATTTGATAAGCTTTAGGGTGCCTGCATGTTTTCTAAGATTGACTTGAAGTCGGGGTACCATCAGTTGAGGATTGTGGAGAGCGATATCCACAAGACTGCTTTTCGCACTCACTATGGCCATTATGAGTTCACAGTGGTTCCTTTTGGACTCACGAATGCTCTAGCCATGTTCATGAGTCTCATGAATGGAGTGTTCCGCACTTTCTTGGATAAGTTTATAGTAGTATTCCTGGATGATATTTTGATCTACTCTCGGGATGAGCATGAGCATGAGGAGCATTTCGGCAGGTCTTGCAGTGTTTGAAGGACAATTAGTTGTTTAGCAATTTGTCAAAGTGTGCCTTCTTTAGATCTAAGGTTCACTATCATGGTCATGTGATAATAGGGGATTGGATTGTTGTTGACCCATCCAAGATTATAGTGATTATGGATTGGCCAACACCTACCAGTGTGACTGAGCTCAGGAGTTTCATGGGGCTGGTAGGTTATTATAGATGTTTTGTTGATGGATTCTCTAGAGTGGCTCATCCTATCACTTCCCTCCAAAGAAAGGGGAAGAAGTTTGAGTGGACTGAGAAGTGTGAGAGATCTTTTCAGGAGCTCAAGAGGGCACTCACTAGTGAACCTATTCTTGTAGTGTTGAATCCTTCAACAGAGTTTGTGGTTTGCATGGATGCATCATTGGATGGTATAGGAGTAGTCTTTATGCAGGGAGGTCAAGCTATTGCCTATGAGTCTAGGAAACTCAAGACTCATGAGCTCAACTATCCTACCCATGACCTTGAGTTCACATCAGTAGTGCATGCGTTAGTGAGATGGTGACATTTTCTTTTGGGTCATAGATTCGAGCTTCACTCAGATCATCAGAGCTTGTAGTATATCTTCACTCAGTCGAATCTCAATGCTAGATAGAGGAGATGGATGGAGTTCCTTTGTGAGTATGATTTTGATGTCCACTACATCAAGGTTAAGGAGAATGTAGTTGCAGATGCCTTGAGTAGGAGAGGTCACGAGCTTTCATCTATGTCTTCTAGCATAGATTTGAGAGGATGCATTTTGCAACACTTGCCTGAGGATGGATTCTATTTCGAGGTTTGTCAGATGGTTCAATCACAGAAACCCCTTGAGGGGAAGTTCACAGATTATTCCCTGGAGTCAAATGGCCATCTCCATCATAGAGGACATATTTATGTACCTTCTTCTAGTGGGCTACATGGCTTAATTGTGCTTGAGGCTCATAGAGCTCCTTATGCAGCGCACCCCAGAGTTAAGAAGTTACATGCAGATTTGAGGCAGCTATACCATTAGTTGGGTATGAGATTTCACATTGTAGAGATTGTGGGTAGGTGTTTGGAGTACCAGAGAGTTAAGGTAGAGCACCACCATCTAGGTGGGATTCTTCAGCCGCACGAGGTACCCGAGTGGAAGTGGGATATTATATCCATGGACTTTGTTGTTGGTCTTCCTATGTCTTCTCATTGCCATGATGCTATTAGGGTGACAATGGATAGGTTGACTAAGTTAGCCCACTTTTCACCCGTTTGTACTACTTTCATAGCACCTGCAGTGGCATAGGTTTTCTTGCAAGATATCGTCAGGCTTCATGGCATTTCTTGTAAGATTATATCTAATAGAGATTCTCTTTTCACATCATCCTTTTGGAGGGAGTTACAGCTAGCATTGGGCACCAGGCTCAATTTTAGTACAACTTATCACCCTGAGATAGATGGTCAGACTGAGAGGATTAATCACATATTAGAGGATATGCTTCGTATGTATGTGATGGATCACTAGACCAGATGGGAGGAGTACTTTCCCTTGGTGGAATTTTTATATAATAATGGACATCATTCATCCTTGGGTATGCCACCTTATCAGGCTTTGTATGGTAGGCCTTGCAGGACTCCTTTGAGTTGGGATAGGATCAAGGATAGAGTGGCAGTGGGACCGCAGTTAGTCAGGGAGATGGAGCACTAGGTAGACTTGATCAGACATCGTCTTCGAGAGGCTTGGGACAGATAGAAGAAGTATGTGGATGCGAAGATGACTAATTGTGTTTTTATGGTTGCAGATAGAGTCTTCTTGAGAGTGCGATCACATAAGAGCCCAATCCATTTTGGAAAGGGTTCTAAGCTCACACCTTATTTTGTTGGTCCCTTCAAGATCTTAGAGAGGATAGGCCCAACTGCATATCGACTAGCTCTGCCACCTAGCCTGTTGCATATCCACGATGTATTTCATGTTTCTGATTTGAGAAAGTATATCTATGATGAGACTCACATTATTGACTGGGATGCTTTATAGGTGGATTCAAATAGACAGTTGGCATTGGAACCCATACGTATTTTGGCTCACAGGATGCTGGCCCTTTGAGGTCGAGAGCTGGACCAGGTTAGGGTCCAATGGGATTGCTATGATGAGGTTACGACTTCATAGGAGGACATAGCACGGATGAGGGCACAGTATCCCCACCTTTTTGATGAACTCCAGGAGGAAGTTCATGCCTAGGGGGGGGGATGTGAGGCCTCACCCTGTGACATCAGTTCATAGCATATTATTTTCCATCTTTAGACTCACGATGACACTTTATTTTATTATGTTGGACTATTGAGACAAAGACATTTTATTATGATACTATGTGATGATTTATGAGTGTGTGATGATGATATAGGACTTTTACCTTGTTATTAATTAGCTCATGAGCATAGTAATTGATACATCTTTGATTTATATATGATATCTTGATGTTAAATTCATGATAGGAAAATTTAAGGGAAATGATCATGGCTATTATGTTAGATGGATTATCATGTATCATTTTAATCTTGACTTTATGTGCTTTAAGAAATGCAATATTGAAATGATGGGAATTATTATGAAATGCAGTTAGAGATTATGATGCCAAGAATGTGATTTTTAGATGTATTTTATTTACATACATACATACATACATACATATACATATACATATACATATACATATACACATACATACATACATACATACATACATACATACATACATACATACATACATACATACATACATACATACATACATACATACATACATACATACATATATATATATATATATATATATATATATATATATATATATATATATATATATATATATATATATATATATGATATTTGACTTTTCATGAGCTACTGATGCTTTGTCAAGTGTGCAGATAAGACCATGGAAATTTTGGGGGAAATCAAAGATGGATATTTGTAAAATCATGTTAAGCCAAGGTTATCTCCAAGGGGAGAAATTAACCTCGTTGTAAAGTGATGCATGAATGTAATTTTTGAATTATGTTTATTTTACTTTAGTATTTAGTCTACTTGGCATGCCATGTGTGTTGTGTGTAATGTGATTTATTTGTGGTGTCAATTGACACATGTCTTGTGAGTTGGCATGCCGAAGTGTTTAGTGTGTGTAAGTGGTCTCTATTTTTAGGGGCCATGAGTGAGATTCTCTTTCATTTTCGGATTCATTCTTTGAGTGGTCTTTTGAGTGGCTTTTAATGATCATTTATGATACTGGGGGTTAAAAATAGGCTAACCCATAGTGATGCCTTATGTTGGGGGTCAAATTTTGACCATTGTGATGCATTTTGACTATTTTTACCCTTGCAAAAGATGCTCTTTTAAAAAGTGACGAAAATTGGAAGAGGCATGTCAAGCCCACTCCTCATTTGAAATTTGAATTTGAATTTCCCTCTTTTGGTTTGATAGGTTTAGGGTTTGTCTTCTTAAGGAGATGGAGGGAAATTTTTTGGGTAATTGCCCACTCTCCAATTTTTTGGGAGACTTGAGAGTTTGTGAGAAATTTTGGTCTTGTTTTACTTGGAGGATTTTTGGTGTTGCATAGTAAAGGAGGAGACTAGTTGGAAAGCTCATCTCAACCCTCTTGCCATTAGCTTGGATCAAGGTTGGATTCTTGTAATCTCTTGTTCTTATTGCTATGTACATTTCTACTTCTTTTCCCCTGATGTGTGAATGATAGTTATTCATGTAAAAGTTCATGGCTTCTTGTCTTTGCTTGTATGTGTGTTTTATTTTGTGCATTCTTTCTTTGGGGTTGTGCAAGGCCAAGCTCACCCTTGGGAGGGAAGAGAGCCTTGATGGGTGAAGGGCATAAGTTGGGACTACTTTTCTAGTGTAGAGTCCTTCTTCTGGGAGGAAGGGGATAAAGCATGGATGTATGGGCATCCATGTGCCATCTTGTGTATACTTTTGGGGGTCATAAGGGTGTTGTTATGGTGAAGGGTAAAAGAAGGGTGGATGGTTATTTCTATGGCCTTGTGAAGGCATATTGTGCAGATTTTGGAGCCTTGTTGAAGGCTGGTTTACTATTGTACTTTGGCATTCTCCTAGTTGAGTAGCTTCCACCTTCACCCCTACTATGGGTCCAAGGTGACTCATGTTGTGCTAAACCTTGGGAATGGGAATTTGATGTTTAGGATTGTTTGCTAGTTTTTGTTTGTTATGTGTTTGTTGAATGCATGTAAACCCCATGTCCATCTTTGTTTCCCCTAGCTCGAGGGTGGCCATGAAATGGCCTACGCTGGGAGGTGAGCCTCCATGGTCTATTGTTTTGATTTTGCAGATTTCCAAAAGGCTTAGCTTGCTGGTTTCACAGAGTTAAAGGAAATTTGATATTGTTATCTTCTCCAATGTTATTGAGTTGTTGGTTTGGGGTCTTTTTGTATATTTTTTTTATCATGGCTATGTTGAAATAAAGCCTAGCATCCAAGATGCTTGTAATAATGTAATGATTTAATTTATCTTTCCTTTATCCATGGAATTTGACTATTTATGTGAAAGTTGCATTGAATCCCCTTTATGTTGAAAAGAAAAGATAGTGTTGATATTTAGAGTTAGGAGAAATAAATGTTTATAGAAAAGTTATCTCTATTTATGATTATGTATTTTAAAAGAAAACTATTCTTGTACTCATTTATGATTCCACATAAAGGAAGGCATTATTGTCATTAAATGAATATTATCAAATAAACAAATGAACAAACATTCTGATTGTGTGACTTAGGAAAGGAATTCACATTTCTGTTCGAATGATAGATTGAATTGAATCTAAAATCAAAATATTGTGTACATAAAGAAAAGAGAAAAGCAATTGTTGATTTCACTTTTTCTTTAAAAAAAAATACAATATTTCCTTTATCTTTTTTTTAGTTATTTATTTGTAACAACATATTAGTAGTAGCAATGAAATTTGAAATTATATATTCTTTAGTTATAAGAAAATGTTAACATTCTTATATATGTAGATATAATACTTCAATATATATAAACATATATAAATATATAAATTAGATAACAAATATGAAAATCAACATGACTGGATAGAATTAGTAAGTTTCCTTGTACTGATCTCAGTTAAATAATTATATATTATTATATATCAATATATATATATCATACCTGATATATATATGTATATATAATAACCCAAAAAGAGATCGATGCCATTTACCACACTATAGTAAAATCTAGTTATTATCATTAATAATACACATTTATTGTTGTTGTACCATATCAAAGATCACAGAGGGTTTTAGATTATGAAATAAATCTCATAACAGACGGCAACCATTATCTACCCCAACTATCGAAGGGTTGTACATTATTAAACTTAAAACAAATGTTATCCCCAGCGATGTACGAAACCTTCGTACACTTTACTTCCTGTCCTTTTATTGTTCACTATTACTATTGTTAGCAGAGTTAAGCATTTTAGCTTGACTGTGAAACTTTGGTTGTTATCGCTAGGCAAGTTAGGGTACCGCAGAGTTTTTGTAGTGCCTTCGGATTTTTCCCGGCGAGCAGCGCATGGCACTGTCGCGGTGGCTTAAGCCACCGCAACAGTGACCATGCCACTGCTACCGGTGGCTAAGGCCACCACAGCAGTGGCATGGCCACTGTCGACCAAGGCTGAAGAGTTACCAAGCCTCCCCGAAATATCATCAGCGGCAAAAATTTCCCATCTCGTTTTATTTAAATTTTTCCCCTGCAGATGTTATTATCGGGGATGGTCATTTTGAGCCTTAATATTTTTGAGTCGTACGCTCCTTTGGTAATAAAGGGGTGTCTCGCATTTGTTGTGATCTGCTATATAAACTTCTACCTTGCTAGCCGTAAAATACCACATCAATAATAAGATCTATACTCTTCACTGCAAGATATATCTTTAAGCTTAAATATTAAAGTCTTAATGAATGTTCTCATCGCTGCATGTTACCAATAACCCTCCTTATATTTTAAACTGTGCTAAACATGTAAAATTACACTGGCATTTCAAACCATAAAACTTAACAAAAATAAATAAATAAATGGATGCCAGAATTACGAATATACTTGGATTCGTAACGACAACCATATTTGTTTGCATCCACTAGACTATTATACCTTCTGGAAAATTTAACCAATTAGATCCGAGATGTAAGCTTGGAAGCCTAAAAATTTACCATTCGACCTTGCCATTCCCTTGCCTCTGGATGACTGAATTTTCCTTGTTGTAACCCCTGGTATTTACTCAAGCCTGCACAGGAGTGTAAGCACACTTGTGTATATACACACCTGTGCATGCTTGGGTGAATACTCACCTTGGATTACAAAATTTTCATGGTCCTCTGTGGCAACTTGTTTAACCCTTCAATAAAAAAATAAAATTGGGACCGAGGCTAGGATGTAATAGGCCTAAACCCTAAATTTGGATTAGGGTTAGGACTAGGAGATTTTCTCTTTTTAATTATTTTTTGAACTATTTTTCCTTTTATGAATCGGTAGAATTAATAAATTGTTGACTGTTGAAATCTCCTATTTTATCTCCTTTACTTGTGTAGTTATTTTTTTTATAATAGCCTTTTTGAGTCTTTTGTGCCCTCCCTATTATTTTGGGATTTAATTTCATCCTATATTTAAGTGACTACTGATAACTTGTTTCCATAATTATTCTTTTAGCATGTATTATGGATTTTCTCTTATTTATTAAAACTTTGTTTATTTTAGTATGTGTTAAGTATTTATTTGCACCTACATTTGTTAATGTTATTAATAATTAAATGGGCCCTAGTCTTTAGTAATGGAATTTTATTTCCACAAATTCTTTAATTTCCTTAAGGGGATTAATTTAACTTTAAACCCTAGGTGGACCATGGTTAATTTTCAACCTTATACAAATTATTATTGAAATAATAATATTTTTGATTTTTTTTTATATTCGATGTCTTTGAGTTATCTTAGATCTTTTACTAAAAAATTAGTTTCTTTCATTAGACCCTTAATTTAATCAAGCACGAATGGTCTCTACTTTCTTAGTGTATTGCACCTTCATAGACCATTAATGTTTAACTCTAGTTAGTGATCTATTGGTCTAGTGCACTTGACAAGTTAGGGTATGTCGGCGAGCCATTGCATGCCTTGAATACCCTTAAGAGTTGGGTGTATAGGTTGAGGTTTCGATATTATTATCAATTCTAACCATGTAGCAGGAGTCCTTTTAAAAAAAAATTGTTGTGTGTGTTTTGCCCTAATTTTGGGCATGACACAGTTACATATCTGACATGTAACTTTCTAAGAGTTTCTTGCATTGGTTTGATTTTGAATTCTTTGATCATTCTGAATTCTATTCTTCTTACTGGTCTTGCAATTTAATGCTCTATGACCAAATCTATTACATGAATAAAAATATCCATTAAAAGGTCTTACCTCTGTATAGTTCCTTGCAATATGTCCATGCTTGTTACATGCAAAATAGGTGCATTCTATAGGCTTGTGCTCATTCTTCAGAGGACCACTATTGTCTTTGGTTTGATCTTCAGTATTCTTAGTATCAGTAGAGTCTTTTGGTATTTCCTTTCTTGCTCACATGTTATCAATCTGATTTTGTGCTTCATTGTATCCAATACAACTAGTGTCTCCTTTGACTCTTCTTGCCTACAACTGAGATTCTATCAAATCAGAACTGGTGTGCAATTTTTCAATGTGATTCTTTCCTTCTTTCAATTCAGATTCCAATCTTTCTTTGCAATTCCTTAGATCCAAGATTTCCAAATTGGCTTCCCTCAATTCCTCATTGAGTTGAAGGTTCTCCTTGACTTGTTCATTGTAGACATCTTGATTGTTCATCAGTTTGTCATCAAATTCTTCAAGATAACTTAATAAGGATGCATTTTCTTCATTCAAGTTCTTGACTTTTTCTTCAAGATCACTGTTAAAGCGTCCTTTCAAATCCTTTCTTAGTCTTTTGATAACTAATTGAGCATCACTGACTTTTTCTTTTAGTTCTTCAATTTCTCTTTCTGAACTATCCAGGTCTTCAAGAGCGGCTTCAAGATTTTTTTTCAGATGTTTCATTTCTACTTTGTCCACGATCTCCTCAAGTGGTTAAACTTCTTTGCTAAGGACCACAACTCTGATACCAATTGTTAGGAATGGAAACACTGAGAGGGGGGGGGGGGTAATTAGTGTTCACTGTATTTTAACTTTTCACTTTAATCTTTATGCTAAACTTAAATGCTTAAGTACTGAAATAAACATTCACATAAACATGAAACATGAAATCAACACATGACACCAATATGGTTACGGGGAAACCCAAATAGGTAAAAACCTCGGTGGGAATTGGCACCCACTAATATTCTGTGCTAGTGTTTTGTGATCCTTGTTAGAAGATCCTTTACCCTGTTAGGAGTAGCTTTACAATTCTTTGAGTACAATAGACCTTGTTAAGGGTCAGACGAGAGTCTTTTACAATGATCCTTGTTAGGGGAGTGGATGCACTGTCCTAGAGCTCACTACTCAAATGGTGAAGGCTACAACCTTCTGATTTCAGATACACACTATATCTGCAGGTGAACTGTCACTGTGAAACTGCTTGTGTGATCATTTCCTTTGATGCACTGATGCTTTGACCTCTTGCAAAGCTCTAATACATCTTATGATCTCTTTGCATACATCTACTCTTCTTATCACAACTCTATTCCAATTTCCATACTGAATACAATGGGTGCATCTTACATTTATATGCTCATACAAACAAAATAATTAGTTCGGCCCTATAACTAATTACAAACAACTCTTCCAAATGAATTGGCTTAAGCATGCTTACAATCATACATATAAACATTTCGGCAACCTAAAGACAATGGGTGCATGGCCTTTACAACATTAAATTATAATCACAAACTAAAATGCTAATTGTTGGCTCCATGCTCTGTTCTTTATTGGCACACACTAGCTATGTAACTTCAACTGACTATAACTTTCATATCTTTGCATATCTAATTATGCGCTCATAGACTAAGCATAAGTATAGTCTAAAAAACTTAACTTCTAGGGTGCATACCATAATTCATCCATACACACGTGCACTGATGCTCTGAGCTATAGGAACTCTATACACTATCCAGTCTTCAACACTTAGCTGATTTCTGATCTTTTCATTAGGTGCGCTGACTCCAGACTGCTATATGACTTTGTTTCCATAATGACAACACTATATCTAGTCATATGCCTCAGTATAGACAACTTTCCAATAGCATCATCATCAAGAACTTTTCATTATTCAGAGACATGTTACATTCTTCACACCTGTTTAGAACTTTGTCTAGGTTTTTCAGAGCTTCCTCATAAGTTTCACTATATGTTGTGTAGTCATCCATATAAATATCTATACAGTCATGAGAGATATGAGCAAAAATGCTGATAACTTCTCTTTGGAATGTTGTTGGGGCATTATAGAGGCCAAAAGGCAAAACTGAATAGGAAAAAGTCCCTAGGGATAGGTGAATATAGTCTTTTCCTAATCCCTAGGAAAGATTCATATTTGATTGTATCCACTATACCCATCTAAGAAGGAGAAATACTTTTTTCCTTCTAAGGAATCTAAATCCTGATCAATAAATGGAAGAGGAAAGTGATCTATTTTAGTTGTGTTGTTGAGTTCCCTACAGTCCACACACACTTGTCATTTACCTCCTTTATTTGGAACAATTAGTAATGGGGAAACCCATTGGCTATCTGATATTAGATATATAAATCCATCTTTGAGGAGTTTTTGCAGTTCTATTTTGACTATTTTTCTTAATGTTGGGTTAACTTGTCTTTGAAACTGCCTAATATGGGATTTTTCCTCTTTTAGATATATCCGATGGGATCACATTTTTGGATCCAGGCCTTTCATGTCAGAATAATCCCATGCAAATGCTGTAGTATGGCTCGTCAACATTTTAGTCAATGATATTTATTGTTGAGGAGTTAGCTGGATATTAATATTCAAGAAGCATCCATGAGACACCTCTATTTGCTTAGTTAGTTCTATAATAGATGCATTAGTTAATGAGGGCATTTTTATCTCATGGGGAAAAAACTTGTGGTAGAGCTATTTGGCTGCAGGAGAAGCCCATTGGTAATCCAAATTTAAAACCTCCAGAGAGAAGTTAGTAGACAAACATTCCAGAGAATCTAGATTTGTTCCATACTGATTGTGTCGGATGTTGGTGATCACTTTGTCTTCATTATGGAGCTGTAGGAAGGGATCTCTTTTTAACATCATTAACTAAGACACTGATTTTATAGCCTCAACTTCTTCTCCTATGTCAGACCATATTAGTAAGGCTAATTCCATTTGAGGTTGGGTAGGTGGATACAAGACTATTGTCTTGGTATGTTGACCATCAGAGATAGTCATATCCCTAGAGTGACATCCAATATAAGCATCAACAGTTGCTAACCAAGGCCTGCCAAGAACAATTGGGTATCCCACTAGTATAGCTTTGAGTGATAGTATCATGAAATCAACTGGGTAAGACCAAGATTCAAGGTCAATAACTATATCCTCTACCATCCCATCAGGTTTCATAGTGGAACTATCTGCAAGCTACATGACAGGGGGTGTGGTTTGGAGGTTGTGATAGCAAGTTGTTGAATTATATCCCTAGTCATGACATTTATATTGGCTCCAAGATCTATCAATGCATTTTTAATGGCTGTCCCATTAATAATGACTTTGACAATAGGGTTGCCTAAGTCAGAATATTTTGGGATGATAAGCTTTCCTAACATGATATCAACTAGTTTTCTGAATACATGGACAGTCTAGGGATCCATTTTCTTTCGGTTAGGTTTCTTGAAGCAAGCTTCTTTGATGGATTTTCCATATGTAGGGATATCTTTGATTTCTTAGAATAAGGGTATTTGAACATTAATGTTCTTCAATTGATCAAGGATATTAAAGGCTTCTTCTTTAGTAGGCTTTGGATTTCTATGTTGCAGTATTTGTGGAAAAGGAGACCCAATATGCTACTTTTTATTAGGTGTAGGCTATGGGACTAGTGAAGGAGGAGTATGTTAGGCTTGGATAGACTCTTCTTGTGGTACTTTAGTTATGATTGGATGCTCAAGAGTAGGGAGAGTAGTTACAGACCGTAGGTGAATATCATCAAGTGTGATGGCATAAGTAGGATATTGCATGGGGTACTACATTTGGTCAGTGGCATACATACTTTTTTGAGGTGTAGGATGTCTATTGTTTGGGTTTGGCTATGGCTGTGCAGGTAGTTGTGTAGGCTTTAGAGGCAGGTTACTAGTTGCTAGTGGTGGAAAAAGTGCTTGATGTTGTGGAGGCTGGAAAGGTTGAGGTAGATATCCTTGTGGCTTATTTGGCAATTGATGGCCTCTCGCCACTGGGGGCTCTACTACTAGTTACCCTGTGGTGGCTTCCATGACCCTTGGGGTTGTTGCCAACTCTCGTAAGGGTTTTTCCACTATGGACCAGGATAATTTTTCTACCGATTTTGAAAGTTGTTCCAAGAAAGATTTTGATAATTCATAGAAGGTTGCCATTAATTACTATAAAATGGATTATTGAATGTAAGTGAGTCCTAAGGCATACCTTATCTTTGCACCCATGGTTGTTGCTAAGAAACAAAGAACAACTACTTGTTCTCTAGTTCAATTGGTTTGTAATCAGTGGACATTTGTGTAGTCTCCATGTTAGCAACCAGTTTACATCGACAATCTCTCTTCTTCTACCTATAGTGGGGACAAAATTCAGCCAACATGGCCTCTTTTTCTTCATTCTTCTTCTTAGCCTGCATGGTATCCAACTGTGTGGCCATGTTATTGATGATATCTTGCTTAAAATTAGACAAGAGGTGTGTCATCTCCATCCTGGAAGTGTCTGGACCATTTATCTTTCCCAAAGTGGACTTATATCCCCTTCCTCTCTTACCAAAATATTAGGAGTATCTAAGGCATATCTTTCTTATAATATCCCATGTAGATTAGGTTATATCACCTCCTACCATCAAGTCTAGTGCCTCTGTGCATCCATCTTGTATGCCTCTGAGAAAGAGACACTTTTGGGATTTTTCATTAAGGGCATGCTTTGTATTCTTTTGTAAACTAAACATGAACTTTGAGACATAATCCTCAAGATTCTCTTCCTCCTTCTGTGTCATTTTTAAGATTTCATCTCCTCTCTTATTAGTTCCTCAAAAATACTCCTTATATTTGAGTAAAAATGCAAACTTTATTTCTACCCAATCCTGGACAACATCTTTCCCTAGGCTCATGAACCAATACAACATAGACTCCTTAAGAGTCGTGGGAAAGAGTTTGAGCTTGTCAACATCAGTGGTGTAGTCATAGCTCCTACAAAGGATATCAAAATCAAAGAGAAAGGTTTTTAGATCTTCTGTCACAAGACCACAAAATTTTGGAAGGGTAGAGGAAGGTATATTTTTGAGGTTGTTATTGTTACGTTGTTTAGTGATATGAAATAGAAATTTGGTGGGATTTTCCATCCTTGGTGGATTTCTATGATATAGAGGAGGTGGATGATGAGGGTGATAAATAACTAGTTGTAAAGGATTTTCCCATTTAACAGGATTTTTTGGGAATCAAGATATTAAATGAGAAAAGGCTTCAACAAATGCATTAATTTTAGGTTGCTCCCTAAATGAATCAAGGTGTTATTCTTCAGAAGGTGAGGATGAGGATGTTTTTTCAAGAAGTTCAATGGTATCATCAACAAAAAAACTCTCTTCTTCAAATGGATGGTTGGATTGATTTGGCAAGTACCTTCCTTGAGTGTCTCTTCTTCTATTATGCATACAAATAGTATGAAGTGATGCAAATTGCAGTATTTCTCTAGATGAAATGTATTCTACTTAAAGAAGGAAATAAAAGAAAATCCTAAGAATGGCTTAGTGAGGACTAGGTTTGGCACCACCCCTGGTAGCAGCACCAAAAATGATCACTTCTTGTAATGGCTCAAAAACTAGGTATAATTCCAAAGTCAAGGATTGGACATCTGACCAAGTAGTTTATCCTCTTTATAAAATCTCATTTAGTATTTCAACATAGGGATGTGTTACTTGAAATGGTCCAAAAAGGTATATGAACCAAGTGTCACTCGGCCATACATTCTACAATTGTTGCAGGAAATAAATGCTAGAAAGAAACTAATTTATGATTGCGGGAAATCAATGCTTGAATGATACCTAAACTAAGGCTATAGAAATGTAAGTGCTGGAATAGAAATTATAGAAATGTAAATGCATTAAAAACACAAAATCTCTTGTAGACTATGACAGACTATTTCAGTTGTTCCACTTCTTTAGCTAGAGGAAGCATTAGCTAGCCTGTAGCTTTGGCTATAGGAATAGTTTAATACTTGACACTAAATTAGCAGAAATAAAGGAAAGTAATTCTAACTAACATGAATCTAACTAACTATTGATTTCTCACCAAGTGGGGCCCCTTGGATGAGTGTTCCAAACATAATTATGTAGAGTTTAAATCTCAACAATTAATTTTCTCGTTGATTGAATAATTGAGTACAGAGATATATAAACCAGAAAACAACAAAAAACTATATTGCCAGTAAAATGATAATGCCCTCCTTTCTCACACAGAAGTGGGGATTTCTTTCAAGGAAAATTATAACAACTTTAACTAACCACGCCATAGAAATAGGAAGATATTTATTACAACATTACTAACAGAAAATAAGGAAAGAAAAAAGACTAGAACGGATTAGATCTGGAAAAGATGAAAGAATTACTGCGACAACAAATCTAACTTCCCACTCTCTCCTAGATTTCCTTAGAGAATTTATCACACTGCCTTGGTCATTACTGGATGACTTCCACCTTGCTCTTCTAGAAACCCTCTAATGGCACTGCATTAATGCTTCTCCACTAGAACTTGCTCAAAGACTAGGTTGAGCATTCAGTGAATGAATACGCTTTACCTAGTCAAGACAACAATTTCTATTTCTATGCACTATAGTTCAAAGGTTATAATAAATAACATTCATGAAAATAACCATCAAAATACACATGATCATTCACATTCAAATAATTATTTTACTTATTAAAAACATAACCATAACTTCAAAACAAGTAATATAGTAATCTATCCAAGTTTATCATATTTAAGTATGTTTAAATCATGATATTAGTCTGATAGTAGCATTCCATACAATAATAGAAAGAGTATAAAAGTCTTGTTCCAAATGTATCATAATAGGGAAAAAGACCTAGCAAATATTATCCTAGGGCATCTCAAACATGGCATTAATATGCCTCATCACAAACCATCAAACATTCTTCAGTACCCTATCTATCATCCCTTAATCTCACATACACTTTATCCTCATTTCCTGTAAGATATACCTACAACTCAGAGACTTACTCTGTAAACTTCTACTGTCATTGTCCAGTAACCAGTTTTCACTAAATCTTTTGTTACTCAGCCAATATGAAATATTACATCATGTGATCTTAGATATAAGATCAAAACACCTTCTTGTACACACAACTAACTTTGCACATTCTGAAACATCTGTAAGGTATCCATATACTATAATAACTAGCATGTTCTCTTCATAGAAACATATGTTGACATCCGTGAAAAAACATGAATGACAACAATAGCAATTCCAACATCACTTTATGTAGTTATTAAACATATTAAATGTATCTACAATCTCCCCATTGCATTAGCAATATCTATCAATCCCCCTCTTTAGCATTGATGCAACATATGGGAAAATCCATCAACCCAAAAGTATTCTCTTAGTACCTTTACCACACAGTCTCTTTTCCCAATACATAGTTTCTTTCATGTAGGTTTTTCACATAGTCTATTTCCCCTTCGACAATAATGGAAAAGGGGCCATAAGTCATCAACTGTCTTCAACAACTATCTTCAATGATCACTCCCCCTGAGGAGTATATCCCTACTTCAAGTACATAATATGATAAGGCTCTGAAAACTTCTGCACTAATGCATCCCTACATCAATTAATTCTGACTAGGAGGGGCCTGTACCCCAAGCATACCTCTGAGATTCTTAAAGACATCTTTTGGCAATGGCTGTGTAAAGATGTCTTCTATCTGTTCCTTTGTGCTAATGTATTCCAACCTTATTTCCTTCTCATAAATCTTATCTCTCAAGAAGTGATACTTAATAGAAATATTCTTAGTTTTAGAGTGCATCAAAGGATTCTTTGACATGTTTACTGTACTGGTGTTATCACAATGAATAACCATTGGTTCATCAAAAGTTATTCTGATATCTTTTAGCATTTGTTTCATCCAAACAATTTGAGTGTAGTTAATAGCAACTACAAGATAATCTGATTCAATAGTAGATTGAGCTATACAATCTTGCTTTTTACTTAGCCATGAAACCAACTTTTTCCCAAGGAAAAATGCACATCAACTAGTACTCTTCCTGTCATCAATATTCCCTGCCCAATCAACATCAGTATAAACATGAAGTTAAAAGTCATCATTTTTATCATACCATAAGCCATATTCTATTGTTCCTTTCAGATATCTAAATATCCTTTTTCACAGTAGCTAGATATGTCTCTTTAGGTTATGCCTGATATCTAGCCACAATTCCAACATCATTAGCAATATCTGGTTTGGTGTGAGTCAGATATTGTAATCCTCTAATCATTGATTTGTACTTGGTTTGAAAAAAAGACTTTCTCTCATTGTTATTTGTTAGTTTATGACCAGTCACCTTGGGTGTACCAACTGGTTTACTATCTTCCATTCCAAACATTTTCAACATTTCTTTAAGATACTTAGTATGAGAAATAAAAATGTCATTCTTTCTCTAATTTATTTTCAGTCCTAGAAAGAATTTCATTTCTCATATCATGGACATCTATAATTCATTTTCCATCTCATTAGAAAATTTCTTACACATTTCATCATTCTCTCCAAAGATAATATCATCAACAAAAACTTCTATTATCAAAATTCCATATTCACTAGATCTTAAGTATAAGTTACTGTCAGCATTACCTTTTTTGAATCTAATGGGAAGTAATTATTTGTCTAACCTTTCATACCAAGCCCATGGAGCTTGCTTCAGTCCATATAGTGCCTTCTTCAAATTACATACTGTGTCTTCATCTTTGCATAGAGGAAATCCATCAGGTTGTTCTCTATAAATTTCTTCTTCAAGATCCCCATTCAAGAATGCAAATTTCACATCCATCTGATATACCTTGAATTCCTTATGTGCAACATAAGCCAAAAATAATCTTACGGCTTCTATTTTAGCAACAAGAGAAAATGTCTCTTCAAAGTCTAAACCTTCTTGTTGTGAGTAGCCTTTACATACCAATATTTCCTTGTTTCTTAAAACAATTCCTTCTTCATTAATTTTTTTTCTCAACACCCACTTAGTTCCTATTACATTTTTGTCTTTAGGTCTAGGAACCAATTCCTAATTGTTATTTTTCTTTATTTGATCTAACACTTCCTTTATAGCTTTGATCCAAGATTCATCTCTACAAGATTCATCTATAGTCTTTGGTTCAACTTGAGAAATCAAATAAATTTCTTCTCTTATTTTTTACCTAGTCATCATTCCTTGATTAGCATTACCAATGATTTGATTTTCAGGATGATTATTTTTTACATATCTTAAAGTCTTAGGAATATTAGTAGCCTCATTTGTGTCATCATCACAAGTCTCATTTTCACATTCAGTCTCAACAAGTTCTTCTTCTTCTTCTGTGCTAACAGCCTCCCCAATCTTTGTATTTTGATTAGACTCATGCATTATCTCTTTTATCTGAAGTTGTTCATCTATCTTCACATTGTTACTTTCAATCATCTTCATTAATCTTAGGTTAAAACATTTGTAAGCCTTTCTTTTAGTATAATAACCAAGGAAAATTCCTTCATCACTTCTAGCATCAAATTTTCCTATTTAATCATCTCTTTTGATATAGAATTTACTACCAAATATTCTAAAATATTTTATAGTAGGAGTATGATTAAACCATAATTCATAAGGAGTCTTACTTGTACCTCCTCTGATTTGAATTCTATTGAGAGTGTACACTATTGTCCTAACAACTTCTCTCCAATGCACATGAGATATGTTTCCTTCAAGAAACATTGTTCTAGCAACATCCAGTATTATTATGTTCCTTCGATTTGCTATCCCATTCTATTGTGGAGTCCCATGACAAGATGTCTATCTTTTTATTCCATGCTATTCATAGTATGAATTTAATAGATATCAAACATTTTATCTCTAAGCTCGATTCATTCTCTACTTTTTCCTTGAATATCTTGAATTTGTCAAATGCTTCTGATTTCTCTTTCAAGTTATCCACATCATTCTAGAATTATCATCAACAAAAAGTATAAAATAATTTTCACCATAGTATGATCTTGTCCTTGTATGTCCACATAGGTGTGTATGTACTAGATCCAACTTTCTTTTTTTTGTATATTATTTACTTTTATAACTGCTTCTAGTTTGTTTTCCCATTACACATTCTCTACACACGGTGTTAGATGGTTTCACATTCTTGGTAGGTCTCTCACTACATTAGTCAAGATTTCCTTCAAAATATTATAAAAATTAACATGACAAAATCTTCTATGACATAACCAACTATCATCTACCTTCACAACAAAACAAGAATCTCCAGATGTATTTAGCTCAAATACATTACCTCTAGATTTAGTACCAGTTGCAATCAAGTTTTATGTCTTACTTCTGATAAAACATTTCCCATCATTGAACTTTAATTGAAATCCCTTTTCTATCAGCTATCCAACACTCAACAAGTTATGCTTAAGTCCATCAAAAAGTAGTACATTTTCAGTATTAGTCCTTCCATCTAAAGAAATAGATCCCATTCCTATGATAGGTTTAGGAACATTGTCTCTGAATATTACAACACCACCATCATATTTTTTAGTTTCAAAAACTTGTTTTTTTCTCCAGTCATACGATGTGAGCAACAACTATCTATAATCCATTCAGATTTCTTGTCAACACGTGATACTAAAGATTTTTCCTCATGTAATGGTTTTCCATCTTTAATAGAAATAAATCCAATCTCCTCATAATCTAAATCATCCACATCAGAAACACCTTCACTAGAATAATAACATTCCTTATCCTTTGAATACTTAGGCTCGAAAAATATAGGTTTGTGCCTAGGAATTCTTGTAGGACATCTATATGAAAAGTGACCTATCTTATTGCATGAAAAGCATTTCAAAGGTAACTTTCCTTCAAATTTACCCTTAGCTCTCTTTTCTCTTCTAGCGATTAGTGAAAAAAGTTCATCTAACTTTCTTTCCTCTTCTTGTATATGTTCCCATTCATCAACATATTCACCAAGCTCTTCTCTTATGTTCTCACTACTAGTGCTCAGAAGTGTAGACATTATCTTTCTGTGTGTAGATACTTTAAATGTTGTTTCAAATTTAGGTATAGAATCTCCCATTTTTGTAGCTTCAAAGGTAGTTAGATTTGTAATCAACATTTCTCTACTAAAGTTTGGAGTCAAAGGTATAATTTATTCTATAGCCTAAAATTTGGTCTTGAAGATTGGTGTCAATGATCTAATGATCTAATTCCAATCACAATCTTTGTAACTCTTTATACATAAGCCCTAATGTTCTCATCATCCTTCATTTGTAGCTTCTCTATCCTTGTTTTACAGTTTTGTAACTTCGCTTTCTTTGTAAAATTGTCTCCTTCATACAATGCTTCTAATCTTGTCCAAATCTTGTGTGTCGAATCTAGATCTTTAACTTCAGTAAATTCTCCTTCAGAAAGTGTGCTGATCAATGCTTCTCTTGAGACCATGTTATATGAAAATATATTATTTTCATCATCAGTAGATTTTTCCAATTCATCCTCAACCTTCATAGCTAGTTGATTCTTTGTAATCATCTAGTAGACAATCCCCAAACATAGAAAATGAGTTCACATCTTGTTCTTCCAACTGTCAAAATTTTCAAGATCAAATTTTGGACTATCCTTCCTATAGAACATCATCTCCAAGATCACATGAATTTTTTAAGCTTTCTCTCTAAGGAGCAGTAGCTCTGATACCAATTGTTAGGAATAACAGTCCACCAATACAACTGAGAGTGGGGGTTGAATCAGTTGTATGATAGATTATTGAACTTTAAACTTTGAATAGAAGCAATATCAAATCCAATGAACACAATGAATGCCAACACAATAACACAAGATGAGAGTATAGTATCCTTCTTAGAAGATCTAGCCTTGTTAGGAGATGATTAAAATAAAATATCTTACATAAATACCCTATTACAAAATAAACCATTAGGTCAGCCAACTAGGCTATCCTAATATATAAATAATTACATAACTCCTTGATAAGATACACACAGTCTCTAAAACAACTATACGATAGTTAAAATTAAATAATTAAGGATGGACATCCATAAATTATGCTCACCATTCATGGTACACACTACATCTTTGAATTCAGCTTCCAAATAGGTCATCTCTAGAACACATGCCACATCTGACATCATCTTTCTTTTCATAGTTTGCAAGGACCATCGAACATTCTTCAGTACCCTATATGTCATTCCTTGATCTCACATACACCGAATCTTCATCACCTATAAGATATACCTAGAACTCGGAGACTTACTCTATAAACTTCCACTGTCATTGTCCATTAACTAGTCTTTACCAAACATTTTGTAACTCAGCCAATATGTAATATTACATCATGTGATCTTAGATATAAGATCAAAACACCTTCTTGTATACACAACTAACTTTACACATTCTGAAACATCCATACAATATGTGTACACTGTAATAACCATCATGTTCTCTTCAGAGAAACACATGTTGACATCAATGAAAAAACATGAATGAAAAAAAATAGTAATTACAACATCTCTCAATGTAGTGATTAAACATATTAAATCTATCCACAATCTCCCCAATGCATTAGCAATATCCAACAAATCTAGCATCAGATCTAGTAGATTTGATAGATATTTTTATACATGTAACAAATATGGCCATAAAGATGATGAATGTAGGTTAAGAGTGAATAATCCAAGGCCACCTATGAAGTAAGAAATCCCTTACAAAAGTGAGAGACAATGCAATGTCACATGCTCAGTATGTAAAAACTACAGATACATACCTATGAATTAGAGAATGAGGACTGGAAGAAGTAATGGTGGACCATGGAGGAAAAATAGCATGACATGCTTTTACTATCATCAGAGTGGTCATCTTACTAGGAACTATCAATTTAAGAATCAATCAGGTAACTATTCATAGAATCAAAGAGAAAAACAACCTAGTAATATTGAAGAAGCCAAAAATGAGATGAAGAAGACATGGAAAAAGAAAGAGGACATTAATAAATGAACCAAGGCATCTGAAGTATCCACATCAGCATTGGGTGTGGATGGCTCATCATAAAACTAAGCCATCTTATGGCTTAAAGGGAACAAGTATTGTTGAATCTATTTTAGAACATTTTTTATATGTGCAATAAGATCTAACAAAATTTTAAGGTCCAATGAGGTAATCTTAAATGTATTACAAAATTTTTGTTTAATTTCATGTTGGTCTGGTCAATAAGTATCATTCTTAGTCTATCGGTGAAAAATAAATTTATGTCGATGAATACATTTAATACACACATGTGAGGGTGAATAAAAGATTTTTTTTTATTTCATTTTCACCTTGCATATTTGAAAACTTGTTTCTAGGAGCATAATACAACAATGTTCAAACCAATTTTAAGGAAACTTACAAAATGAGAGATTATTTTATGTAATTTGGAAGAAGAAGATCAATCAGTATCGTCATTTTATTGTGAGGAACCCTAGTTTCACCTATTTTGAGGTATTTAATCAATTATTTACTCTTGTGACTGAAGTTTTAAGATGAAAAAACCAACTTTAGTTGATATAACTCAGAGGCCTCATCCTGTGTTTAAGAGACATCCATATAAGTCTATGGATAATGTCCAAACTGCTATCCTAAATAGTGTTCCCTTTGGGGTCTTACATATTGAAGACATAAGATCATATATCTAATGAAAGTTTGAAAGCCTTAGAATAGGATAAATCTATGATTAATATAAAAAGTTATGTGATTCCAACTTGGTGTTGAAGGATGAATAAAAGCGTGTCACTAATATAGGGCTACATCATGTAGTTAAATATTCAAATTATTTTGAAGATGACCAGGTTAGATACATGCTAAGAAGAATCTACGACCAATTTATGTGGTTGAATAGATCACATAAAATCACCAAGGAAGATATCCATGTAATAACTATTCTTTGTGCAACTAGTGATGTGCCCACTGCTTCCACAAGCCCTAAAGGGGAGGTTATCAGATTGACCAAATCTAGGTGGGATGGTCATGCAATGATAGTAAATGACATAGAAGACAAAAAGGTAAGGTTTACATCTATATTAATAGGTTATCAAATTTATCACTCCAGTTGGTTGAATTGTATTCCTGGAGGCGTCATTCATACAACATATTTGATGTTAAGGGAAAATTAAGATTTTGATCTTCCTTGAGTAATGAGGGAAATATTGATGTTGAACTTAGAAAAGATCAAGAAGGAAAGAAGAAAGGATTTTAAGTTCAGAGAGATAATTACGTCTCTATTATTCTACTTTCAAAATATGTTTCCCGGTCTAGACAACCTTCAATGGAAAATAGGTACCTCTATCTGTATCCAGATGAATAATTACATTAGAATCCTAGAGAATGATTTCACTAGTAAAGTATGGGGTTATTTCACTAGTAAAGGATATAAGAGAAGGAAATAATACCATTAGATATTGTGGAGAAGTGTTCTGATAAAATATGCTTCATGGTTGATAGTGATACATGTCAGATGGATGCAGTAGATCCTAGAACATCATGGTTGATGCTAATGGGTAATAAACTGGAAGATTATATTCTTACTTTGTATTCTGAGAAGTTTCTAAGTGAACTTGTAGATCCTAATTCTCTAAGGTTTGGGACTTCTATATAAAATTATATACAAGTGCATAATGAGTTGATAGAAGCAGTAATAGGTAAAAAGGTAAGGAAATAATTTGCAAATTTTATGATTGAAAAATGCTTTGCCAAGGAACAAATAGATAAAGAAAGGGAAAAGCATGTTGCTGATAAACTAAGTGCATTAGGTGTAGCTCAAGATGATGATGTTGAAGTGATAAACGTAACTAGTAATATGTCTATTAGTCAGAAAAAAGGACTAGCACACAATTTAAAAAGGAAAATACCTCTGCATATATTGAGACTGAAGTAAAAAAATCATTAAGAGGTTTCAAGCCTAAATTTGCACTCGTACAGATGACACCAAGTAGAGAAAAGATAATAGATAGTAAAAGGAAGAAAGAAAAGGAGAAGAAAGAAAATTTAATTGATGAAGATGAGAGTGAAGAGATAGAATCAAAGAAAGAGGTGGAAGAACTCATGTCGAAAGGAAATAAGTCAAAAGTGGTAGGTTCTTGCACAACTAAAACTGTACAGTCTAAATTTGAAAAGGTAGTCACTGTAGATGCAATAATTAAGAATGTTGGTAAGTATGGAATTCTAGTAGGAGTGAAAAAGTATTATCATCTATCTGGAAAGGAAGATCAGACTAAAATTGAAGATGCTATGATTTCTAGTATGCATAATCTTAGTCAAGTTCTAATGAAATTACAAGGAAAAATTCCTCATGAATTGTATAATAAGATACATGCAAGATGGAAGGAAGCTATACCATGAGATCAATAGATAATTAAGTTTTTTTTATCAATCCTTATTCCTATTTCATCTGTTAAAGAGATTGAAGACATGGTGGAAAAGGTGAGACATCTTTTCAAGGCCAAATCCAGAGTCACAAAGTTGTTTATTGGGGAATCCAAATCTGTAGAAGATGATACCAAAGATATCCTAAGAAAATATCTAAATTTTAAAAAAAATAAGAGTGAAGAAACTCATAAGTATGAACTGGTAAAGAAGGAGAGTGACCCTGTAGTAACAAAAACTAATAAAGGTTTTTTTAATTTATGATGTGAATATCACACTTGATGTTGATCAAACCATGATGGATGATACAAGTGACATACCTAAAGTGGAGGTATATGATGAACCCTTAAATATTCATGATCACCTCGAATCATTCGAACAACAAGAAAAATAAAAATAAAAAGAGGTTACTAAGGTTAATATACAAGAACAACAGGGACAACCCAAGAAGACTAAAGGTAAGGAACCAAAAAATATGATGGAAATTTATTCATCTCATTCTAAGATGAGCATCAATGAAAATAATATTTTGAGTGAGGGACAAATAGACTTGAATGGTATGAGCCTTGAGGAGATGATAGTTTATGCTAAGGGAATAAATTCTAAGGCCAAGAAGGAGAGGATGAAGCAGGATGATCAAGTGATTGTCAATGCTTGCAATATTATATCAGTCTTGATGATAAAAGTAGAGTATGATGAGACTGCTACATCAATAGAGAAACTAGCTCATTTTCTTATCGCATCTAGTGAAAAATTAAAATTTTAGAAGATGCAACAGTGGTTTGAGCATAAAAGGCATATAAGAAGAAAATAATAGAAAATCTTACACAATCAATTTCTATAGACTACAACTCATTCATTTTGGCTACCAATCGAGAAAAGGAAACAATTGGAGAATGTGATGAGATATTGAAAACCATTTTGGATTATTCCTAGTTTACTAAAGACCTAGTGAAGGTTAAACGGGAGGTGTAGAAATAATTTAGACTTTTTATTGAGCTAACTTTGATCATTTGCAAGAATTGGATTGTTATTTCAGCACCAAGATCATTACCTTAAATCAAAAGTTGGTACACTCTAGGGATGATGATGACAAAGTTATTTCCACCCTTTAAATATTGTAGAGCTCATTGATTCCCAAAAATGATAGATTGCAACATGGCTTGAAAGAAGAAGATAAATATTTGAAAGTCCCACAACTGTCTAAACTTGAGGAAATTGAAGGCGTTGCATTTCTACTAAGTGGATAGATTGCACTCATGGAGAATCTACTCAAGGTATGGGAGACTAATTTGTAGATTTTGAAGGATAACTTCTAAGTTGTTTTCGGTAGAATGTAATGTTATGTAATGACTCTTGCTTCTCTTTTATGAATACAATTTTGGAATAATTCTATTTTACCTTTGTTATTTTTGTCAAAGGGGGAGTAGTGTAATGTGTGGAAAATTTTCTTTGATTCTTTGTAATGGCTAGGGGAGTAGTACATGAATGTACCAAGGTAGCTAGACACTTAGCAAATTTTTGTAAGTGTTGTAATCAATGCCAAAGTGGGATTTTATTGGCACTTGATGCAGATTATCTATGCTTAGATCTTATGGTTGTGTTTTCATTTCTAAAAAAATGTTTAGTTCATACTATTAGATCAATTGTACCAATGGAGTTGAAGGTTCATATTTTTAATTTGCCTAAGTGCCCAAATGATTGGTGAATTGCTAGTACCAAAGAACAATCAGTTGAATCAGACAATGGAGATCAATTTAAGATGCATGGTCATGGATTTATCATCTAAATAGGTATATATAAGTATGTCTACAACCACACATGTTAAGGTGAAGATTTGAATGAGTTATCAAGGATTCAAGTGATGTTGCTAGGAAGAACATGAGATAGGATGAACAGTTTGATTTAATTGGTTGACCAATCATTTTTATGACTGATATTATTTTATTTTTGACTTGTTATGTTTAGGGTCAACCTTTTATGTTACAAAACTAGGTTTTGGGGTGGTCGGTGGTAAAGGTTTGTTGGTAGGCCGACTTGATCTAAGGTGATGGAAAACTATTTTAGCTGACCTAATGAAGTTATTTTAAATAGATGATAAAATAGATTTTTTGACGAGTAAGTGAAGTTACGATTGCAAAGTTAGCTTTTTTGATGCACAAATTAAGGTGATAATAGAGTTTAAGAGGATCTATTAGACAGGAAGTGTCATAATCATATTATTTCATCTTGGTTCCATCACAAGGAAAACCCTAATAGGTTTGTAGATTAAATCATCTAGTGAGGTCACTCCTAAAAAGGTGAATAGTATCTCTAACAGGTTCTGTAGATAAAATCCTTTAACCATGTATCTATTAGAGAGAGCTTGAAATCCCTTAACATGACTTTGATTCTAGCTTTTAATTGGGCTAATGATCTACTCTTAACTAGGTATACCTTAAAATGGTGTTTGTAATTACTCATAACATGATATATTTCATCAGTGCACTAGTGGAATATTGTGTACATCACTACCACACTTGGTTTTATCCCTCTAACAAGGGTTCCATGAAAAAGTCTTGTGTCAAGTGTTCTATTTGTATGAATGCTTTATGTGATTAGTTTCCATGTGATATTTTCCTTTCCATGCTTGTTATTGTTAAAGTTGTTACAAAAAAGTTTTAGATTTTTGGTTGCATTGATTCACCCCCCCCCCTCCCCCCCCCCCCCCCATCCCCCACCCCCCCCTTGTAGTTCCTTTTTGGCCTAACACATTCTAGATATGACATATTGATAACAATATACCTCCAATATGTATTAAAAAGGAAACATTTCTTTCTAGTGTTTTCATAAAATATGTATTCAAATCAAGGAGCTCTTGTGCTACACCATTAAAGTTTGTATAAATGTATAGAATGGAGGAATTTGGGCCAATTTAAGTACTTAATGATGACACTATAGTGTTTGGGAAATTGGTGTCAATATTCAATAATGGTTATGCCTTTTCCATGGTATATTTTCTTTGTTGTGGAGGAACTCCCACATCATTTTGTAAGATATAAAACATTGAAGATAATTACAATTAATATAACATTATTGGTCAAGTTAGATTGTCATTCTACCTTGTTGAGTATTTTGTAAGGACTAAAATATTGTAAATAATTATAGAGAATATTGTATTATTGCCGTTTGAAAGCATTGAATGTTGAAAACCAAACTAAAAATATATTTGAAATAACTTGTTTATTTTTTAGTACATTTTTTCTCATTGTCTCTAGAGAGACAATAGTTAGGATTGAAAGACATGTCGTCTCTCTAGAGACAATAGTTGGTATTAAAGAAATACTCTAAAGAGACAAAAATGCTTATGTTTTATATTGGTTTTACAAGACATTTTTTTAGGACAATAATTTGAGATGCTTGTTTATAGACAATTTTTGAGGCAATATGCAACTTTCTTTTGTCTCAAATAAAGACAATTTATACAAAAATTATCTTAAAAACCCCCTTTATATAGTAGTGTATATACATACTTCAATATTGTTGAGATTAAAATCTTCTATGATTTTGAGAGTTTGTGGTTACTTGTTATTGATTTATATTGTTTTAATCCATCTTATGGAATGAATAGGATTACAATGGGAACCTCTTTATTATATACATCAAAGTGAAATGTAGGATACCATATAATTATGACAGGTGTCTCAATCTTGTGGTATGTGATATAAAGTGATAAGATGAAATATGATCACATCAGTTAAAGATTTCTAGAAATATTGTTGTGTATTCTAGGTAAACTTAAGTAAGAAAATGTAAGGACCTACCTACTAGTATAATTAGTTAGGTTATAGGTATTTTCAAATGAATATGTTTTTTATTAAATATCGATGGACCTACCTTATAATTGTATTGTCACAACACTAGTTCATATCCCATAGGGGTAATGTATGTATGTCTCATTTGTAGCATAGTCTTGGGTCTTCCACAAGGAGTATGAGGTAGTCCCATATTGTTCTACCATATGTAGACCTAGAAAAGATAGCTAGTACTATGGACTATAAAAGTTCCTTTCCTTTCCCTAATGCGACAAATGATAAAAAGTCTAAAATTGTGCAATAGGATCAAGCATATTCAAACTCAACATCACAACATAAAAATAAATAACATATATCTTTATAAAGCCTCAGCTCATAAAAATACTTCGAGGTCTACTTCATATTTTTCTTGTGTTTGCTATGGACAAAATGATACCAAAAATATTAGATTTATTAACTTTTTAAAAACTTTTTATATTTTCATATTGTAATCAATAATTTAATTTAGATAATGTACATATGATTATATTTAAAATGATCCTCGACAATTTGAATTTCCATGTGATGGATCCCACGTTCAGACGTTTGCGATATTTATTTGTTGTAAATGAGCTGTAGAGCATTGGTCTCAACGATAAATAATTAAGATTTCACAAAGAAAAAACACGGATGATAAATGAGCTTTATACCACTTTAGTTGTATACAAAGTCAATAGTGACGGCTGCCAGAGATTCGTTTCTGGTGCATTTTGTTCATTATTGATAATGTGTTCGAAGAGTTCAAAAATGGGAAGAGATCTAACTAATTATGCTTACAGAAATCAGAAATCAGGAACACAGGAACAGGAATACAGGAACACAGAAATCGTATGCTTACAGGAACAATGCTTAGAGGAGCAAATGTAAATATAAATGAAAATGATTTTCGGGACAATCAGAAATCAGAATACAGGAACACAGAAATCGTATGCTTACAGGAACAATGCTTAGAGGAGCAAATGTAAATATAAATGAAAATGATTTTCGGGATTAACATAGCAATTGGCTGGTATTAAGAGATTGACATAATAGTTGTCTTGTAATTAGAATAGGCGTAACAATCAAAAAGTATTTTAAGAGATGATGGGCCATCGCATTAAATATCTGCGTCAACTTTTGCGCAGGAGTCTTAATCTTCAGTCCAATTTGGCCCACCATTCAGGCCATCGCATTAAATATTTAGGTCATGCGAGCCAACTCCCACTACCAATTTGACAAGGTGTTGAATTTTTCGATAAGAACAAATATTCAAAGAGTTGTACACGCATATTAGAAACGGCACCTTGTGGATATGAGGATAAGAAAGTATTGGATTTGCTACTTCTCTTCACGTGCTCTCAGTCTTTTCCTATCGCCTGTGTCATACTGCCGTCACCAATTACGCAAACCGAGATTTGACAGCATTATTTCCCATTATCGAAAGAACATGTTAACGTTATTTTTGAGCATGTATTAAATTCTTCTTTTGAAGTAGCAAAGATGGAGATTCAAAGTTTAAATCTTATTCAACCATACATATCTTTGATTGGATGTCTCAAATCATATTGAACGGTCCATCAGAAGAATACTTACTGCAAACCTCCGATGCCAGCTTTGCCAGGAAGAGGATAATCTGATCACTGGTTTTTTCAGTATCCGCGTGCGTAGTAATAACCACCATTTTGAAATGTTTCACCATTTCAAATCTATCATATCCAGAAGTAGCAATCTTGCCGTGTCACTTGTGAACTTAATGGCAGCTTCGAAGATCACGAAACGTTCTAGAATTTAATCACGAGATATTTTTGGCTCCTGCCTGGAATTGTAGCTGTGGGGACTGGCAACTTGGAAGATCACGAAATAATGTAGAAATCTCATCACGAGATTTTTTTGGTTTCTGCCTAGAACTATAGTGGAGGGGCCAATCAATAACTAGCCATTGAATTATTTTTTCTGCCAATCAAATATTTACTTTCATTCTTGCCATTTTCGAAAGTGAGGATAATAATTCTACCGCTATATTTGACTCGAGTAAACTTCTGAAGAATGGATCCCTGGTTTAGAAATCTAAACTAGGACTTATTTGTTCTCCATTTTCAATTCGAGGGAATCATTTCATTGAGGAACGGTCAGGGTCAACTTCAATCCTCACGGAGTGTTCAACACTTCATTAATTGTTTGTCTTTTTTATTTGATATAGTTGGATATAAATTATATGATTATGCAAGAGTTTAGGTAGAAGGATGCACAATTGACAATACATACTGTAAATAGACAGTTACAAAACACAAAAGCACAGATTTGAAAATGAGATGCAAAGAAAGACAAGTTAGTGAAATGTCAAACTCAAATTGCAAGTTCAGTGTCTTAGAATAAATAGGTTTTCTCCTATTATAATGTTTAAGTCCAACTAAAGTACATAGTCTTATTACACATTTCTATGTGAATAGGTGAAGTTTATTATTTTCTAATTATCAAAGAATTTCTTAGTTTGTGCCGGGTGGTTGTACCTATCTTATTTACTCTCAAACCTCATTGGTGCTCCCATCTTGGCTCTTGCTTTTATGAGCATAGCACATTGCATATTTTATTCATTTTCATATCATATTATTTCTTTGTAATTTATATTTTTTCTCTATTTGTAAAAGTTTTAGCAGTCCCTCTTTCTAAATGCAGCATGTCTCTTCATCCTTTAGAGCAAAAACCCTATGATTATGATACTATTAATGATTTTGACACTTTGGCATCTCTTCAAACTTCAAATGAAGTTGAGGCTGCCTCTGAGGTTTGCGATTCATTACTAGAAGTAGTTGATTTACTTGCACTTGAGAATTCCATCATTCTTGATTAGTTGGAAAATCATTTTCTTTTGGACATGGCTATAAGTCACATTTTCAATTTTTTTGATCTTGCCTTGTTGGATGAGTATGATTGATATTTTAGAATTTTTTGTCGAGCCTTGTTATGCCCTACATACTCATCCCTACATTTTCCCTTGGGAAAAATTTGTGGTCCCCATTTATTTGTTATGTTCCCTTTCACTTATGCTTTGTCCATTTTGCTTGTTCTCCTTTGGGGTCAAGGACTACACAATCTGTCATTTCTTACACCATAATTTTATTCTATTTTTAGATGTTTGGTTTGCATGATGCCTTCTCAGCATTATAGAGACTAGATACCCAAAACCCTAAATGCAAAAACTTTGTATCACCCAAGGTTGTATGCTACATTTAAAACTCCCTTATCAACTGGTCTACAAAAGGGCCTTGCAGAGATTATTTTAACAACCAAATGATTATAAATTATTCCCAAGAGTACCTCTATTTAATCAAGTTTCTAGACCTGTGAATTTGTGTGTTCAAAGTAAGATTTGGTTGCTAGCTGGGTGCTTTTGAAGGATCTATTCGCCAGTATGTGTGATATTTAGTTTAGGTAGGTCTTTTCTCCATTTGTGGGTATAGTTTGGCATTTTTCTTTTCTGTTTTCATTGGTTTTATAGTTTCCCTATCATTTTAGGTTTTTCTATAGGGTAGAAATAAAGGGATTTCTATAGAATCTCCAGCCCTAAAATTAATTTAAGGTCTCTTTTTTGCTTCATAGGGTTTGTTTTGTGCTCTAGTTGCAAGTGTCAAGATTTTTGCACTGTGAATTTTAGTAGTTATACGACTAGGGCTTCTATTTTGTGTGTTAGTCCTATGCCCTAATTACTTTTTAAAGTTGTCAGCAATGCCATTGTCTGCCTAAGTGTTTACCTAGGGTTTTTAATTTCAGTTGTTTTGTGCCCTAGTTTGTACCTAGCTTTTCTTAGAAAGTCATTTTGTGTTTGAGGTGTTTAAATTCAAGTTTACTAAGGATTTTTTATTAAACCCTACCTATTTAGGACCCAATGGTAGGCCACGTGTTGAGAAACTATGCCCTAAATCCTTTGTTTAAACACTCTTTTTGCCAATTAGCCATTGGCCCCCAAAACCTTGGTTCCAAGATACCATTCACTTTTGAGTCCACATTATCAAATTTTTCCAGAGTTATCCATTTTGTTGTTGATCAGAGTTGAAAATTGTTCATTTCATTACATTCCATGTTTTTGGTCAACTCCTTAGTATTCTTTATGGTGAAGCTCCTAAACTGCTAAGGAATCTCGAGCCTCGAGTCTTGGGACCTCTTCTTCATAATCCCCATCTGCAAAATAGGGAAGGTCCCTAATAGTTAATGGTTAAATATTTCAAGGCCTTCTTCTTTATGTTCATTCTTTATTATAATAATAAATTTTGTCTCCAGGTTCTAAGAATCCATCTCACATCATGTCTCATTTTCAAAGATGCACCTACATGGATTCCCAATACTCGGGTACCATACTTTTTTAAAGATTTCTAATAATATCATTTTTTTCATACATGTACTAATAATGATGTCTGATTTTGTAGGATGCTACTAATGACATCATGGAATCATCTTTATTAGTGCAAGAATTCAAGCCTGAGGTAGCATATTTGTGGCTTTCAGGAAGGAAAGCTAAAACCAAAAGGGATTTGGAGAAGCAACCCATCATGATAAGGTTTAAGGTAGATGGGAAAATACAGGCCTCTAATTTGGAGAGTGCGGTAAAGTACATAACAAATATCAAACTCAGTGACTGCAACTTAGAGATAATCAAGACAAAGATAGAGTCTGTGTGGATGTCCAAAGATGATATATGCCTTCATCTCTTCAAGTATAGATTGATTCTAGTTGATTCATTCCTAGTCTCCCTACAGTATCTAGAATTTATTTGTACTTTCATGAGCCACTATTTAGAGGCTAGATGATCATGTACCTTTCTAGACAGTACCCAAATTGTCACTTTTGATCTAGTCTCCATCCATATCATTCTCCATATTACCCTCAAGAATAAGGTGGTGCCATGGATAAGGTGTTCACCTTAAATGAATACTTGCAGAATTAAAATCAGAAAAAAGATATTTGAAACCCCACTAGCTCATTACCCCATGCAGGGATACATTGAATATGTCTGCAACCCTCCCAAGGGAAAATTTCATCTTACCCATCCAAGGAATAATTTTAATGTCTTGATGTATCTTTGAAAAGTTGTGTAAAGAAATACTTATCCTGTATGTTCTATTTCATCATCAAAATTATCATCAATACAACTTACTTGGATTGGGCCCTATTGATTTAATTAAGTATTCACTAATTGTACACTTTACTTAAGTTTACTTAGGATAATGCATTTGCATATTAGTTGTCATTGAGACACCTAGGAGTTTTAATTTCATTCCTCTTGAGATGGTGATAGTTGTCACCTCATTCCTCTTTATGTGTGAGATCGACCTTTAGTACTCTTATCACATCATCATCCTCTCATTGTTGCACATACTTTGATGTACAATAGATGATGATCCACCTTTTGTGTACATGTGATTCCACCTAGTGTGGCTGATAGCTTATCATCTCCTTATCATTTACTCTTATTACATTGCCTATATATCTAGGCACTCCTACTTTGTATTCAATTCAATTGGTCTATATTCAATTATTTGATCATTTTGCCTATCTCTCTTATGCTATCTATTGATTTTCTAGATCTTGTCATTTTATTCTTTGCCTTAGGAAAATTATTACATGGTATCAGAGCGATATCAAACTTCTTACATGGTATCAAAGAAATAGGAGTTTCATTGTATAGCCTATTTGGAGATATTTTTATTGCAGGTCAAAATTGGAGCTTGCTGGTGCAAATCAAAGGTTGGCATCACATTGAGAAGGTCTAAAAACCCCTAGATCAAATTTTTTTCATCCAAATTGGACATCTGAAACCAAATCTAGAGCCATTTGAATTTTTAAGTTGCGGTGACAATGATCTAGAAAAAATAATTTCAGAGGCGATTTTCAAACATCAATATCTTAGTCATTCAGAATCCTTTTTTTGAGCAATTTTTGTTTCATTTTGGGGTATAATTTCATGATCTACACAATGGTGTAGGTGGTTTTCGATGTCTATTTCTGATATTTTTTGAAAAATTGCAAATTTTAATTGTTACAACTTTAGAGACTTCATTCAGGCTCATATGGACACATTTTCATGTGCTATTTTTTATAAGGTGCATGAGTTTTTGTCGACTTTCTAGATCTGGTATCAGTTTAGATAAATTTTTAGTGTAGGTAGTACTTTCATCATTCGATCTATTTTGGCCTATTTTGGCACTTGTAATTGATTAGATCCTTGAGTGATCTTGTGTGTCATTTGTTTGAGTCTACTATAGCTTCTTATTTTCTATTTTAATTATCAAAATTAGATGTCCATTTTGGTTCATTTTGGCAAGTGACAATTGTACACGCACTATATATTAAGTTCCAAAATAATCTATTTTGGGGGGTTCTTTGGTTCATTGTATTTTGGGGGTTGCATTGATTTTTTTATCTCATTTTTTCATGTGAGAAGTGCATCATGGATGGTCTAATTAGGTTGACAAGAGGAAACTATAAGAAATGAAGTGAGTTGGTTCTTTCTCATCTTATTGAGCATAACTTGTTGCCCTATTTGTATGAGGATAGACCTACTTGTCCTCCATATGATGGGGACCCTTGGAAAAAATTCTTAATGTTATCTATTGTAATATGGATATGGATGTTATGGATTCCCTTGATGACTACGAAGATTGGACAAAGACTATTCCTGATATTTGGACTATTCTTTGGGAAATGTATGGAGATCCATGTGTTCTTCCACTCCCAAAAGGTCTAGAACCTCCAGTTGTAGCTCCTCCTCCTCCTATTGAGATCACATCTATTATTTCTCTTGACGATGCTTGCCTTCCTATAGGCATAATCTCTTGTGATTCAGTACAATAGGATAATCATTGTCTTCTAGTTATAGTTCCATGGTATGAATACTTGACAAACATTACAAGTTTATTTTTGGAGTCCTACATTGAGGATTTGGGAGACACTATTGATGATATTCGTATTATCATTGGTGTAGATGATCCTTATTTAGTTGTTGTGAGGGAGCATGCTCAACCTCATCTTCATTATCTACTTGATCCTTCTTTGGAGATTGATATTATTGTGGATTATTTGATACAACATTTGGAGGAGGTCTATTTAACTTTAGAGAAGACATTTCATTCTTTGGAGATTAGTTTTCATGAGTATCAAACTTCACTTGAGATTTCACATTGCATGGTTGATTATACTTATGTGTTGGAGATTCCTATTTAGTTTCCTAAGACATCATGCATTTTGAGGATTCTTCCTATGGATTGGGGAGGATTCATTGATACACCTATGAACTTGTTTCTTCCTAATGAGAGGAACGTCAACAATTTTCTTGGTGTAGTTTATACATTGATCCAGGAGAATCTATCATGGTCGTACATTCTAGATTGGGTGGGGGGCTTCATTGCTTCTCTTACTACTTCTTCATTTGAGGAGGCATCTCTCTCTTTGGATTTTGATCCAAATTCTTACATGGATAAGTTACCACTGGTTCCTTGTTTGTCACCTTCTATTGGGCTTATTCTTGATTGGTTTTTGGCATCTTCATCATCCAAGGGCATGCCAACACATGGGCATACTTCAGAGACCTCATATGTCTTTTGGATTCCCTTTCCTACTTCCTATCCATAATGTGAAGCCTTCTTTCATCTATACTTAGTGCATCTTCTTCCTAAAGGGATAAATGTCATTTGTAGGCATTGGACTATGTTTTTCCTTCAAGCACTCACCATCCTTGGAGGACATTATTCATTATAGGGGGCATATCATGTCTCCTTATTTCATTCCTTTGGGGAGATTATTGATTGCATATACATAATGTATATTATAATGGGGGGGTCTTGATTACTCCATTCATCCATGCATCTTGTTTTTTCATCTCTCTTTTTGGGGGAGGGTTTTTCCCATGAGGGTTTCCCTCTTTCTCTGCTTTATGAGAGATTGAATCGTATTGCATTGTGTTTTTTTTCATATTGGACATGTGGGTTCTTAACATAGCCTAGTAGCCAAGACCCATCATTCATTTTCATCTAGCTTTGTGAGCTTAAGTACATTACCCTAAGTTGCACTTAAGGGGGGTGTTTGTGTAATTAAGTATTCACTAATTGCACTATACTTAACTTTACTTAGGATAATGTATTTTCATATTAGTTTTCAATGAGACACCTAGGATTATTTATTTTATTTTAGGACATGGTTAGGAGAATTTCCACTTTAGATGGTGATAGTTTTCATCTCATACCTCTTTGTGTGTGAGGTCAACCTTTAGTACTCTTATCACATTATCGTCTTCTCATTGTTGCACATGTTGCACATACTTTTATGTACAATTGAGAATGATCCACATTTGGTGGATATGTGATTCCATCTTGTGTGGTTAATAACTTATCATCTCCTTATCATGTAATCTTATTGCATTGCCAATATATTTAGACACTTCTACTTTGTATTCAATTCAATTGGGCTATAATTAATTAATTGATCATTTTGCCTATCTCTCTTGTACTTTCTATTGAGCTTCTGGATCTTGGAATTTTATTCTTTTCCTTAGGCAAATTCTTACATGGTATTAGAGCAATATTGAAATTATTACATGCCCAAATTATTCCAAACAACATAGACCTACGGCTTTGGAAATTTGATGATACAAAGTTATTTTATATGACATCCTACATGGTGTACTGATTGACATCTTATCACAAACACATTGAGGGTGTCAATAAGATTAGGCACTGAGGTGATCAACTGGAAGATGCACTTCCATGGGATCATTATCCATAACTCCAACTAAAGAATTTTACGAGTTCACTTTGTAGAATAAAAAATATTGTTGTATATAACAGGATAATAAGTCTCAATGACAATGGAGTTTATCAATTCTCTAGGAAATTAATGTGTACAGTTGAGCCATGGGGGTGTTGGTTTATGTAGTTTTATAATAACATCTATATTCACATGTCCAGGCTCACAAAAAATCCTTTCCTCCACCTACAACACTACAATGAACAGATAGTCCTACCTGAGTTTTGTAGGAATTTTTTTTTGAAACAAACACATTGATGACCACAAACAAGATCAAGACACTAAGATTATCTCTCTTGTGCAGGGATTATAAGTGCATCATTTCCACTGCAAAATAGGTGGAGACTGACCTAAAGAGTCTCCACTTCAAGAAATTTCACCTGATGCAATCACCATATGATTTTTGGGGAAAAATAAAGAAGGTGATCCTCACCCCTTTCTATGGTGACCTCCCTCAACTTGAGGAATTTTGGATTGATTCACAAGGCTACTTAAACATGCATCATTTCTAGTACTACCATCTCTCGGCACAATAGATGGCCAATTTTAATTGTCAACATTTACCAAGAAGTTTGTTGATAATGCAGATGTTTTGGATTCTATTTTAAATAGTGATAAGATAGGAGATCAACCACTCCCAAAGATAATTTGGGATGCTCTAGAAGCTAAGTATATCAAGGTGGTCACATAATAATTCATAGACCATATCTATGTAGTTTATGAGATAATTTATTCTAGAAGCAATTCCAAATAGAAGGGAATGGACCAACCCCCTCAACAATACAAGAGGTGAGACAAGAAAAAAAAGGGTACTTCATTCGCTAAGTTGGATCCCCTTGAGGAATCCCCAAATGAAGTACTTTTCAAAGAATTGAGACAACATATAGTAATATCATAGACTTACTTCCACCATCAAAATATAGAGTCACCATTAGACTCAGTGTGGAACCCCTTTTGATCACACAACCTTTCCAGGAAGTGACATAGTTAGCTTCTCCCACCTTGGGCCTCCTCACCATAAGTGTTGAAAATGAAGAAAAAGTTCAAGATGAGGAATATGTCCCATTCGTGCACCCCAAAAGGAAGAAAAAAAAAAGCGCATAGGTGGTGGATGATTCATGAACTGATCTTGGCCCTCAAGGTGGGAAAACATTTGATGACATCCATGCTCTAAAAAATGAAACACTCATGGATGAGCCTGCATCTGAGAAGATTTTTGAATTTAAAGACCCAGAAAAAACCACTGGTCAGAACCCCAATGAAGATTTGACAATAAAAGATTAGGAGATCCTCTTTTGGAGAAACGTTATGTCATTGAAATGAATCTCTTTTTCTTTTGCATATTTATGATTCGAGATCTGGTATGCTTGAAGTGATTTATCATTGATCTACACTATTGTCGATGGAATTGTATGTAAAGTGACAATAGTTAGATTGATTTCTTGACACTCTATTCAATCTTTGGTCTTTTCTTTCAATCTCATTCTAATGTTTCTCACATTAATATCATATGTTTTAGAATCTTCCCACAACCAACAACCCCTTGAATAAACAGTTGCGTACCCAACTCAGTTTGTTGAACACCATTATGACCTGATAACTAGGTGCTTAGGAGATAGGAGAAATCTTTCCCTGATACTGTCTTTCAAATGGATATAGTTAATTCTTCTGCATCCAATGACATCTCAATATTTGTTAGGTAAGCTTTGACAAAACTGACATAAACAAGTATAGTCTTGTAGATTTTGTATACAAACTAAATGAGATATATTTCCTATTAGGTTATAGTTATTGTATTTGTATTGTCAATTTATCTTCATCTTTGGATCTTGTTTAAAATAAGTTTCTAGTGGTTTCTTGATTTTTACCTTGTCTTATAATTAAACATATTTTTGAATGGTTAGTGGCATCATCTTCCAAGGTCTTGGTAATAAATGAGCATATTTTTGAGACATTGTCATCCTACATTTGGATTATCCTTCCTATCAAATCCTATCCACATATCTATATCTCTACATGGTTTTATTTTTTAAGGGGAGACAAGTGGTTTGTAAGTATTGAATCATGTTTCATCTTCAAACACTTAGATTGTTGTAAGTGATTATTCACTATGGAGGGGAATACATAGTTTCTTACGTTACCTATTATGCCTCTATAATCATTTAGATCTTGATGATGGATGTAGATCTTTAGGGATATTGGTGTTGAGACTTTTATTCATCCCTCATCCTATCACTTATGATAAGTTTTACTATCTCTTTTTCAAAGAGTATTTTTATCCTATGAGGTTTTCTTCTTTCCTTTGTTTGTAAGAGATTAGATTCTTGATTAGCTTTAATTGGGTACCTATCATGACTTAAGTTTTTGAAGCCACCTTCACATGATTTGGCATATTATATTTTTATGACCAAGTTATACTTATGGGGTGTTGTTAGAGTAAATATTTTTTTACCTATTATAGTGCTCAAGTCCAACTTATCCACATAGTCTTATTACACATTTCTAAGAAAATAAGTAGTTTTTATTATAATTTTATTAGCTATTCATTTAGTAGATTATGTTAGGTGGATGTAAATACCCTACCCATCCTTCCACCTCATGTTTTCTCACATCTTCTCTTTTACTTTTATAATCAAAGCTCATTTTACATCTTATATCTATCTTAATATCATATTATCTCTTGGCGAATTATATATTTTCTCCATTTGTGAATTTTTTAGAAAATATTGATCATATTTTGGAGTTCATTATTTTAACATAGTGAGATAATCAAGATAGGCTAGGGATTTTTTCTTGATCAAAGTCTTAGAATATTCATCATAATCTAATATGCATAATTTTCTAGCTTTTTATAGTTGGATTTGTGACCTATGAAGGGAGGGAATATTTTTTTAATATAGAGTCTTGTCTAAGAAAACATCAAGTTATAATTTTCACCTCCATTTTAGAAATGTTCAATGAAACATAGGTTTCCTATGGTAGGATGGGAGCTGAAACTTAAAGATAATGCTTGAAATTAAAAATAATATCTTTTTTCTAAAACTTCTTCTCTTGAAGCCTCATGAAAAGGTTGTTTTTTTAAAGGTGTTCATATATGCCTTCATCATGGAGACACGAAAAGCTTCATCATGTTTGGTAAACCTTAAATTATTGAATAATTGATTGCAAAATTATCCACAATTGTGTTGAATATGCTTGGTTGAAGCTCAATTAAAAGTGATTATGGGCTCAAGCACTTTCAAGATAATTTTAAAATGAGAAATTTAATTTACATCTTATTGGACTTAAGTTTTAAGGAAGACCAATATCAAGGATGCCTTCTCTACTAATTTTAATGTTGGTCATTATACATTCTAATTTTAGGCTAGAATAACTGGACATGGGAGCTAGATGTCCTGGACATGGAACCTAGATATCCTAATCCTTGTATTTTTACAAAAAAAGGTAACTAAGCATATGATTGCACTAAGATTCAACGAATAACCATGAAATCTAGCATGAACCAAGGGCATGATAGAAAATAACCAAAAAAAATCCAAAGTGACTGAGAAATTGTAGAGGTATCCAATGTATAACATAACTATGAGCACATCGAAGAATCTACAAATTTCTCAAAAATAATTTATTACAAAATGTAACCATTTCCATTAAGTGTGGTAATAGAAATTATAATTGTAATATTGTTTATCATTAATTATTGAACTCATAGTTTAATATTTCCACATTGAATGATAGAATGTTGCAAAGAAAAAGTTACTACAGGGTAAAAATACAAAGCTGTGTTACATTTTTATAAAGGAAAAGGTCAATAGTACACAAACTTTTTAACTTTAACGACATAAAAATGGCATTTATGTTTAGAATTTGGAGGTGATGTAAACTAATGAAATGTGTAAAAGTGGATGAAGTTTATGCCTATAATTTTTTTTAAAAATTTTGAACAAGAATTCACATAGATTTTTAATTTTTGGAAGTCCATTTTTTAGTTGTTGAAAAATGAGGGTCTTGTTCCCACCAAAAAAGTATATGCAAATAATATTTTTTTCCTTTGATTTCAAAATATGTTATAGATGAAATGTATAGCTAGTGTAGAAAAGAAGAAAAAATAGTTTTCAATGTATATTTTCTTTGTTATAACTACTCAAAGTCAAATAGACTTGAAATCGACAGTTTTCATCTCCCACCAAATTTGCCCTATCAAATCTATACCATTCAGAAAAAAAATTATACATTCTTCAAGAGAACTCTCTCCTCTAGTGTTAAATGTAAAATTTCAATTTTTTTGATAAGCTTTACTATTTGTTTCTATTTTTGAAGCAGCTTGTTCTCGAATGTTAAAATACCTACTTGCAGTATTTTAAAATAATAATATATTAGATCTAATTAAAATACTATAAAAATTATATAATGATAATCTTGACTTTGTACTCTAAAAAATGGTATTTTTATATTTGTAAAAAAATATCATTAAAAATAGTAGGAGTTATTAAAACATCGCTTTTCTGAAATAATTTTATTTCTTTGGTAATTGGTATAAAACATGCATTTAATAGATATTTCCAAATGAAAAAATTGAAGCACTTATCTAACTTAGCTAGAATGAATCTAGCTAGACCATATATTTGACAAAAAATAATTTTAGTGAGAAATACTCAAATTCAGTTGTGCTGATAAGTTGTCCTGAAATGTGACACAACTTTGTGCTTTTTCCCTACATTGATTAGAATAAATTTGTCTGTAGGAATCTCAAGTTGTAAGCACATAGAGTGATAATGCCCACTTGAAAGTTTGTGTCATTATATAAGTCTTCTCCTAAGGATAGTGTCAAGAAATACACAAAATAGGCTACATGAATGACAACTTCATCAATTGTTAACATATACTCTTTTCCTTATAACATGTAAGCATTTTATTCAATTTGTAGATGGTAAAAAGGGATGGTGGTGCAGGAGCACCTAGGTAGATAAGGCTTACTTCTTAAATGTTTTGGCTTGTACTTGAACTTATCCAAGTCCAGAAAATAATAAGACTCCAAGTGTGTCTAGTAGTTAGGAAGATAGTTTAAGTTTTGTTCTTGGCACCAAGTTGCCCCTAGTGGATCTTAGGTTGCCAAAGTGGCTAATAGGACCTAGAGTATGAAAATTCTTTGAAATAGGTTAGACAAATTTTTTTTAGGGAGTTTTGAGTTTTAAATGGGTTTGATATAGGTTAGAGATCAAGTTAGATCACTTTAAGGATCTCTAGAAAAAAAATCTTACACAAAATGCAAAAGTTGTCAAAGTTGCTCAAGCAACTTTGACAACATTTTAGACAACTTTTCAATTTTTTGGCAAGAAATGTCAAAAAACCCTAAATGATAGTTAGGAATCTGACCTAGGTGTTAGAGATGGTATTTAAGGTTTGAATTGAATGAATATGAGGTTGGAAAACTTCGTGACATAGATCACAAAGTTGATTTGGTTATTTTCATTCTTTGTGTTTCTTGACAGTCTAATGAAATCTAAAGCTTCTCATTACAAGTGTGATTGAAGACTTGTGTTCTTTTTAATTCCATTACCTTAGATTGATTTTTTAATTTGTAAATATGTTGAATACTATTTTTATTTTACCTTGTTTTTTTTTGTAAACCCAAACCCTCACTGGATTGTGTCTTGCCAGTTTGAAGGGCTACCGTGAAACATGGTTCCACCATTACTTCCCTCCATGATATCTGAATGGCTCATGGATGAAGTGAAGTGTAAAATTTTTATATAGTGTCCCAATTTTTACAAGTGCTAAAAATGGTTGGATCTCAGTGTGAATGCTTTCCCTTGGCAAGACATGGTGTCCCAGTTAATGCAAATCCAATGATAGAGAATTAAAGAAGGTAGGGTTGGATCAGGAAATGGTAAGTCTACATTGGAGAGTTCCATTAGAGATTAAGTGAAGCCCTAGAACCAATGGATTTTGTTTGAGGAAGTGAAACTGATAACCTAGCTAAGTGACCTAGGAAATTAGGCCTATTTTTTAGGAAAGATGCTTAGAAAATTGAAGGTACTGTATGAACACTTGTGAAACCATAGACCAAAAAAATATTTGAAATCCCAAAAGGGTATCCATATCTTGAATTAATTTTGGAGATCCTTTGTAGAGTATTAGAGTTATTGGGCTAAACCAGTGTTCAAAGACCTAGTTGCGGCTAATAGGGCTACAAGCCTAAAAACAAGGAATCCTTGAGATCTGTAATGAAGTTCTAACTAGTTTGAGATATTTTGCATCATTAGAATGATAAATCACTTTTTGACAATGATTTCAACCTTGAAAAAGTTAATGAGATCTATGGTGAGTGTGAAGTGAGTTTACCCTAGTGAACTCAAGAAGGAGAAGCGGTAACACTAGTTGATTGGAAGATCCCAAGTTGGTAGGAAGGATTGGTAGTTCTTCCAAGATGAAGAAGGGAATTAAGACACCCTTAAGTGGTCCAAGAGTAACCTTTGTGATTGGGATTTATTATCTCAAGGTGAATTTTGGAGGACTCCCTATTAGATGAGTTGATTACAGACTATAATTCTCATCAAAATACTTAACAAAGAAACATTGGTGATAAAATAATTTGGCACCACACACCTTATAATTGGGTAAAAATTATTTCATTATGTGGGTCAAATATTTTTCTTTGTATTCTCTCTAATTTAAACAAATTTATTTCAATATTTCATATAAATCCTTTCATTCAACAAGATAAAAAGTAAACCACGATATTTGGTTTATAGGATTTTAATTGTATAAATTTGAATTGTACCAAGCAAAATTTATTTTACACACATACATCTAAGCAGTACACACTACATGAAAGGTGAAACACATTAAATAATTTAGATTGCATACAATCCCAAACACTATACAATAATGTATGTACATGTAGCATCACACTAAAAATGCCTAGCTATCTTTTTAGAATAAAAATGATGCAATACATGTTGGCATAATTCATGTAGTGATAGTAAGTAAGTTCACGTGTTGTAATGACATAGGTTGGATTGCATGATGTTCAATTATCGAGTTGTCATTGATGTGAAGTATTTACTTACGGTTTCTAGTGTGTTTTCCAAATATAATGTTAGAGTAAAGTATTAATTATGTTAATTAACTTTACTCCCTTCTTAAGATGTCAACCATTTTTCTTAAGTTGTTTATATTTAAACACACATGCACTAGTTGTTTTAAATTCATGCACTAGTTGTTTTAAATATAAACTTGCATGCATTAGTCATGTAATAATTAAACTAATTATTACATGCACTTCTTCTTTCTAGGGTTTTACTTTCAAGGCTTTCAATCTCCTTTATAAGAATGATCCATTGTATATTTTATTCATTCATTATTTGAAGATATTTTCTTCTTCATATTTTTGAGTCAAACCCTTGCTTTCTCCTTGTCTCTACTTCCATATAACAGGTTTTTGTATGCAGGTTATCTTCGGGTTTTGTGGATTTGTATTGCTCAAATCCTACATGGTATCAAAGTCTAATTTCATACAATTTGTTCGTGTTTGAAAGATTCAAAGATTAGAAATTCATTTGTTTCAGATTAGGGCTTTTTTTGGTTTTTTATTGAAATTAGGGGTCCCCTAAATTTTGGTACACTTTGAGCTCAAACAGACCTCACCGTTGAGCTCGTGGCACCCAAAAACCCCTATTTCGATATAAAAGATGTCAAATTTAGAAAACTTTGGATTTTGGGGCATTTTTTTGGTACCAAACAGCTTAGCACGCTTCCCAAGGAAAAATTTGTATGGATTGGCACACTTCTTGAGGTAGAATTTTCTATTTTGACACGTAAATCAAGATTAAAAAAATTATTATCTGACACGCAAATTGAAACCAAACAAATTGGCACACAAATTGAGATAAAAATTTGAACCATTTTGCACAGATCGCGAGGTGCATATGAGATTTTGCAAAAAAAACATTATTTTTTTGGCTAGCGACTGCCATTTGATTGTCAAATTTAAGCCAGCCGATTGCAATTTTAGCCCCTGGTCATATGGTGACCAGGGGCCCAGAATTTTAGCCCCAGGGGGCTTGCGACGGCCATTTGACCGTCAATTTTAAGCTTGTGAAGTGCTGACGTCGGCACATCTAGACACCATTTTGGGCCCTCCGGAGCTCTTGGTGGTTTTTGGCTCATATCTTGTGCATACGGTGTTGAAATCGAGCAAACAAAATATCGTCGAAAAGCTGGTTCCATGTTTTATCCAGATCTGGAGGTTTGAATTTCTATTTTTTCTTTTTTGATGGTGTTTTTTACTGTCAAAGCTAGATGTTTAGTTTTGTGTGCTTTGGAAGCTCTATCTTGCGCATCCGGACTCTGTTTTGGGAAAGTGAGATATCGTTAGAAAGCTTGTTCTGAAAGCTTTCTAGTTCTGTGAGTCATTTTTTTAGATTCTGTTCCAGATATATTTTAATCAATTTTTTGCATTTCTGCACTCTGGTGGATATCTTGGATGTTGCAGGTCCAGGGATCTCTTCCCTTTAGGGGATGACTCTTCTTAGGCTATTCTTTTGTTTCAACAACCTTCACTCTTCTTTGAGCAGTGTATACTTCACTTTTGTAGCATTCTTTTATGCACATGCACTGAGATAAAGTGTCATTTTATTGCATGATTAGAATCTTGAACATGTTTGTGCTATTTGTACTTGCACTCCATTATAAAGTGGCATGGGGGGTTTGATGTTTTCCCTTGTTTTCCATCTACCTTTGTGAAGTGAGTGTTCCTTCCACAACATTAGCCTTAGGGTACCTTTATTTGTGTTTGTACTTTTACTGCACCTTCGATGTTCCTAGCTCTTCACAATACAGTTCTTATTGACACTATTTTCAATGTACCTATCACCTCTCCCTTGTCAAAATTGTGGGGTGGGGTGGGGGGGTTCTACTGATCATTCTTCTGCTTCCTTGGTTTGATAGTGTGAGCTATGTATTCAGTATTTGTTCCTATGTACTAGGTGGATGCAGTGGCTGGGTATCTATGCATTTCGGTGAGATAGATCATTTACCATATAGACACTCTTTCTTTCCTATTTTTAGAGGCACTCTTCCATTTTTCATTAATCATCTCTTTAGGCTTTGGTATTTTATACCATCTATATCTTTGAGTTTAGTTGTTTGCCTTTGTTTGCCTCCTGATTCAAGTATTGTCATTTGAGGGTACTCATATGGATTACAGTCTTCTCTACCTAGTCATGCTCTATTTTAGTGGAGGATCTTTAGATCAACAGTTACTTCTTGACAGAGTTTGCATCTTCTTGCTTCAGTGATGTTCTACATGTTCATTCTTGTTCCTATTTTTTGGAACATTCCTAGTTTTGGAGGCTTCTTCAGTCCTTCAGATTAGTCTTTGTCTCTTTTTGGAGTAGAGTTTCTCCCATGTGGTTTTCTCTATTTCTTCGCTTTATAGAGACTCTCTTTTGTACTTGAGTACCTCATCAGGCCATGTTGTTAGGACCCATTTTATGCTTTCAGCATTGTAGTTTCCTTTTCTTTCTTCTTGCTTTGTTTGTAGTTGCATTGTTGCTCATCTTAACGGGGGGTGTTAGAGTAAAGTATTAATTATTTTAATTAACTTTACTCCCTTCTTAAGATGTCAACCATTTTTCTTTAGTTGTTTATATTTAAACACACGTGCACTAGTTGTTTTAAACTTATGCACTAGTTGTTTTAAATATAAACTTGCATGCATTAGTCATGTAATAATTAAGCTAATTATTACATGCACTTATTCTTTCTAGGGTTTTCCTTTCAAGGCTTTCAATCTCTTTTATAAGGATGATCCATTGTATATTTTATTCATTCATTATTTGAGGATATTTTATTTTTCATATTTTTGAGTCAAACCATTGCCTTCTTCTTGTCTCTACTTCCTTGTAACAGGTTTTTGTATGGAGGTAATCTTCAGATTTTGTGGATTTGTATTTCTCAAATCCTACATATAAGTTTGATGATCAAGGTGTTGCGGTAAGTTTTAGTTATAGTGATTCTTTTAGAAGACTTAGAGGTTATTTTAAATTTCACATGCATGACTTATATTATTGATCTTGACCTATAAGGTGGTTATGATTGGAAGAGGTTTGAACAGTGTAATGGTTAGATGTGACATGCAATAGGTGATTTGATTTGTTTGTAAAATCCTTTATTCATTTTGGGATGTGATCAAAGGTGAAGGATGATCACATTATTTAAGAACTATGGTTAAAATTGCAACCAAATAAGAGGAAAGGGGACCCCGTTTTCGAGGACCACTAGAAGCTTCAAATAGATAAGTGAGATCAATATTGATAAGAACCAAAAAAAATATAGTAGGAAGTTATGAAACTCATCCATAATTAATCTAATCAATTATAAAACCAAATTTTCTATGAACCTTATCTAGAAAATTTCATTTGACTCTAAATAGGCTTCACCCATATCTAGTTTTATGAACATAGCCTTGTCCTTAGACACTACCATAGAATGAATCACTTTGGTTGCTACGATTATCCCATCCATAATTTATCTTCCAACAATATATCTGGATACCTTTCTCTTGAGATAAGAAATTATTAAGCTATGGTGTGAGCCTTTTCGAAATCATTTTTTTTATTTTTATAAATCATATTAAACAAGGCTATAGAAAAAAAGGAGTTAAGAGAATTAACTCAATCTTTCTTAGGCATATGAGAACAAGAAATTTAACATTAATAAACCTAAGAGTCTATTTATTTTTGTAACACTTTTGTACCATTTCCAAGAAATATAACGTGATTATTTTCTAAAATTCTTGAGAAAATTCAATAGGGAACCCATATGGACCAAGCGTCATACTCTTATTCATGCAAAAAATCATTGTTCCAACCTTGGAGAAATAAATAGGTTTAAGAAGATCCTAATTGATTTCATTGGTAAAAATTAAAGGAATCTAGTGTCTTCCTGAGAAATCTCCATATCATAAGATAAAGGGTAAACCCACAATAGTGGGTTACACTTTTTTGCCTGAATGGACACTGAACTCTACATTTTGAAAAAAACTTTCAAATTCAGATGCATATTATCATTAAACCATTTGAAATCAAAAGATGAACTAAATTCGAGTCTTTTAGAATTTTCTGTCTAGATCTTAAATATATTTATTTATTTATTTTTGAATTCATTTGAATGGTTTTTTCTTTCTCCCACAAAAATGTGTATGTTGTTGAAAACGTCATTTTCAAAGAGTTACATTATTTTCATAGAGCATAACTTTTTTTTCTAAAATAGATATCAATGTGCTTCTTTTGAATTTAGTTTTGTAACATCCATTTGGAGGGCATGCAAATGGTTTGAGGACATTATCATGATTATTACATATTTTATTAACATTTGAAGTTGACTAAACCGTAATTTTCACATACCTTGCCTACATAGCTTATAACTTGTCATGTATTTTTCTAATTTTATTTTTTATTTTTTTTATAGAAAGAGAAATTCAATACCTAGGGCGTAGATATATTTTAGAAATTTTTTACTCTAATTTAGTATTTTTCCATAAGCGTCAAACATAGAGGTATACATATGGTGAAATATCTATGTTTAGTAAAACTAAAAATACAAAGTCATAATAAACTTAATATATATTAACATTATAATCATTGGAAAGACTTTTCTAAGTAGCACCTTTCTACATAAATAGGTTTTTCAAATGGATTCATTTGATTTGCCAAAAGATAAAGTCAAAGTGATTTTTTGTCAGCATTTTAAGAGGTGCGAAGGAGACTCCATTGTAGGTATGAATGAGGAGTATAGATGTTATATCAATGTTTTTTTAATCTAAGAGGCTTTGAACTAAGGATTTGTAGTTAATTTCTTCAAATGGAACCTCTCAAGTCTTAAATCATCATATTTTATTAAAACTCTGTTATTTCAACAAAAATCACCATGTCTAAAAAGTGTAACCCACTATTGTGGGGTCACCCTAAAATAACCCCCTCTAAGGAAATAAGAGAAGAAATTGAGCTCCCATATCTTCTTTCCTTCATAGTGTTATAAAATAACTTTTTTTTTACCCTCTTCTTGAAGGAAATAACCATTGAATTTTGACTCTAATAGACCACTTCTCAGATCTCCTATTCCTCAATCTCCTTTACAAAAATTGATTCTTTCCTATATAAACTTTAGATAGATGTTGATATTTGAATTTTATGAGTGATAGAATAAACCTAAGACTACACAGTCCTCTTTACACATAATATATTTCTAAACTGCATCCAATTTCACCTTTTAAACTTATACTTCATTAATTATAATTTATCAATAAAGGAGTACATGGTAATAAAAAAATTATGCTTCCCTTGTCTTGACCACTCTAGCATAAGGTCATTAATGTAATACTATAAAGCTACCTAATCTATTACTTAAAAGAGTGATTCTTTGACACTCAAACTTAATAGAAAATAACATGATAAGCCAATCATTAGGTCCTCTCCAATCTAAAATATGTGAACTAGTAGCTCAATTATCTATTGATGGGTTTAACATATAGTACCTTGAGACACTCACTATTGCTCCTCAAAAGACCTACTAAATGATATGAAATAAAATTACCTCCTCTCTTCTCATCCAAGTTTGATACTCTATTAAAATACCTTTCAAAAATCCCATAAAAAATAGACATAAAGGAGTAAAAATATCTTATGTGTCATCAATGAAAGAATTTTCCATTAATATAAATTACAGCATGAATATTAGCAAAAAAGAGAGAATCTCATTGGACTCACAACTAGTAGCCACCAAAGATATAGAAGATTTTCTAGAAAGGCACGAAGGCATGGAAAACTTACATGGGTCCCAAAGGAAATCCATATCATCTGATCTACTTCAAGTTCCAAAATATTAACATTGACTTCCAACAAAAATATGTGATGCCCTTTTTAACATACAACAAGCATATAACTTATTTTCTTGAATAAATTCCATATTAGGAGAATTAGTACCAATCCAATCTTATATAATTGTTTTCATTATAGATGTTATTCAATCCTCTTATATTCCATGAAAGGACAATCATTTTTGAGATTAAGAGAAGTGGACTCAATGGTCTTCACAAAGCGAGAATCCACTAATCCCTCACCAACTAGCTTTACCTTATCTAGATCATTCTTCCTACCTACCTTTAGAGGATTCCTAGAAGAACCTTTTTTAAGAGCTCTATGATGAATCCCCAATACAAGTAGGGAACCCTTATCTTTACTATCATTCTATAGATTCTTCTCCATATTAAACAAGAGACACTCAACGCATATTTCATTTCTTTGTATCCACTTGTCCCCAACTCTTTAAAAGTCCCGAAAGCAATATTTGTGTTCATTTGCACACTTAGACCTTCAACTTGTAAGGTAAGCTAAATATTATCAACTTTTTCACCCTCTAGATCTCTTGTCCCTAATAGTTCTTGACCAATAGGTAAATTATAAAAATCCTAATAAAAGTAATCTAGATCATCTGAAACCTCAAACTTGTTAAATACCTCATCAAACTATCGATTATTTAGAGTTATCTTTTGACATATTCCCTTATTATGAGTTCTAACTGGGATGAATTTCTCCTTATCTTATACCATGGGACTCTTTCCCTTATCCTACATAGGAGATGCATTAGTCAGCCCACTTCTATAATTTCAAGTAGATTTTCATTTAGAACACACTTGTTGTAAGTGTCCATGTTCATGAAAAATTGAACACTATAATATTAATCGAGATACTTTCAAAGATTTAGTTTCCTTAATTTCTTTCTCTCATAAAACTATTCGAGATGTCAAATCAAAAAATTTGGTCTGATTTGTGTAGATATAATGATATGTTAAACTAACTTATAGTATACAAGTTGAAAGGTGAAAGTTACACAAAATACATTTACCATTTGATGTTGTTTGAAAAGATGATGGGTAGGATGGTTTAAAAACCCAAATGAGAGGATGGCATAATGAAGGCTTGTGATGTGAAGAGAAGAATGTAATTCTAACAATTAAGGATCACATCAAAGGATAATAGTAGTGAAAAATGGTGAAAGGGGAGACTTTAAAAGGCATATAGGTAGATGTAGAAATTTAATCATTTAATAAGAATAATGAGGGGGGAAATAAAATTTACTTTTTTCAAATTTTGTATTTTTGTTATGGGGACCACAAGCTATCATTTTCATGTCTCACCACTACATATCATGGAAGCTAAGTGTATGAAATATAATCCATATGTGATTATAAAGATGAGAAGAAAACCACTTGTGTACAATGTCAATTGAAAAAATGATCTCAACATAATGTCAACCTCCTTAATGTAAAATGAATAACATTTTCTTATAGTAAATTATACTAAAAATTTTATAAAAAGGGCACTTGCTAGAGCTCCTTGACCTACTTTATAGAATGAAAGTTATACTCAATTACACATGACTATCCACATACTAGTTATATGTTCAGACTCTATAACTAATATACACAATTTTCATAGATGTCGACATATCGTAGGGGTGGAATATCTTTTCTTATGTTTCTACAAGTTTAAGCATTCAACTGGTTTTAGCATAAGCTTTATTAATTCCAATCTATTGTTCTTGTCTACATTTGTGAACTCGAAATATAAATGTTAAAAAATAATATTAGTAATTATATCAATAAAAAGTAATTAATGAATATTGGTATGTTTATAGATAAATTATACTAAATTATATATTGTTTCACATATTAATATTTTTAGTAACCTGATATGGTCAAAAAGTTGTCCATTTATAAAGATAATGATTTATTTGTTGATTATATCATCTACCAAGACTTCAAATTCTAGAAACTTGATTAGAATAGACTCACCTCAATGATTTTGAAGATAAGATATCAAAATATAAAGATATCAATATAATAGAATCATTTCCATATAACAAAAATTGACATGTTTCGATGGTGGGACCAAACAATTTCTTTCTATTTTCAACCACGTGTCCACAAAACTCAATGAAATCGGAGTACAAAGAATCGTTGATTTATTGGAGACAAATAATCCATATTGTACAAGTCCTGAAACGGTTGCAGTGTAGGAAGAAACAAGGATGAATATAGGCGAGCGCTATAAATTCTGCAATATGATCCGATACCCTTCAACTTCTATATGTGCTGGAAAAACATAATTATTTACCTTGAGGTTTTATTGGGAGGTCATGGCTGTTGATGAAGCAGAATTGGCATTAGATGGATCTATGGATTTGAAGGGAAAACTTGTTGTAAGAGAAAAGACTGGAGGCTGGAGAGCTTGCTCTCTAATAATTGGTAACTAATCTTTAGTCCCTGTCCATTAAGCTTTTCCTTGTTGTCAATTTGTTGCTTTTTCTTCGTTTACAAAGATTTTGGTTTTGATTTTATATACAGGATATGAATTTGCTGAGAGAATGGCTTTTGCGGGCATATGGGCAAACCTAGTGGTGTATCTGACCACCAAGTTGCATGAAGGCACCGTTTCATCCGCTAGGAACGTCAGCAATTGGAGTGGAACTACATGGATGACTCCCTTACTGGGGGCATATATTGCCGATACATACTTGGGCCGCTTCTGGACATTCATGATATTTTCTTGTATATATATTCTGGTAATCACTATTATAAGTTTCGTAAATAACTGTCAATAGAACAATGCATTGAGTTTTACTCAAAGTGCTCTTTGGCGCAGGGAATGGGGATTATGACTTTAGCAGTTACATTGAAGTCTCTCAGACCCCCAGAATGCCAATCCAATGAAATCTGTCAAAAGGCATCGTCTCTGCAGATTGGGATTTTCTATTTTGCTTTGTATCTTCTTGCTTTAGCTACCGGAGGAACCAAACCATGCATTACCACTTTCGGTGCAGATCAGTTTGATGATTTTCATCCCAAGGAAAAGCAGCACAAGAACAATTTTTTCAATTGGTGGATCTTTTTTGTCTTCTGTGGAAGTTTGTTGGGTCAGACACTGATTGTGTATGTTCAAGACAACATTAGCTGGGGACTGGCCAGTGGAATCATAACGGGAGCCCTAATCATATCCTATTTTCTGTTCATTATTGGAATTCCATTATATAGACATAAACTTCCGGCAGGTAGCCCACTCAAGAGAATGGGTAGAGTAATTGGTATGGTTATTAAGAACTCGAAAGTGCGGGTTCCTACAGATGCATCTTGTCTTTATGAAGTGGATTCAAAGGAATACCTCAGTCAGGGCCGATACCCAATTGCTCATACAAAACTTATGAGGTTAGAAGTGAACCCTAAAATAACTTCCTAGGCTAATTATTTTTATTCTATTGCATTTATACAAATGGTATTTCAGGACTAAAAAGTAAATCTGATTTGACGGTTTTATCTGTATGATTTAATTTCGAATGACAGATTTATGGACAAAGCAGCCGTGGAAAATACCTCTGGCTCAAATCCCTGCACTGTGACAGATGTGGAGGAGACAAAGCTCGTGATAAGAATCCTTCCAATATGGCTCACTCTCATTCTCCCAAGTTCTTTGTTAACTCAATGCAGCACGCTCTTCGTAAAGCAGGGAATGACATTGGATAGGCATTTGGGTCCAAACTTTGAAATTCCTGCAGCAAGTATTGGTTTCCTTCTTCAAATTTCAATGCTATTCGTCCTTCTAATCTATAATCGCTTCTTAGTCCCAGTGTGCCGAAGATTCACTGGAAACAACAAAAAATCAAAAACCTATTCAAGATACAGTTTGGGCTAGGGAGCGTAACCAAGAAGCACCATCCAACATTGTGGGAGCAAGGGGACTGATAGCAGATGCCTTATGAGCTATCAACGAGTTTGATTAGTAAGCCATTGACCCAAGAAGTGGAAACCTACATTTTCAAGAGAGAACATTTGAAGCTATAGAATGTTGGCAAGTTGGCTATATTGGTGAATATGACTTGATACAGTGTTGTTATTATGGCAACAAAGACATATAGTAGTTTGCAGTCAACGTACTTCATGTAAAGATCAGAATTTGGCTAACTGTTGAAGATTGGACAGTGTACAGAGTTCCTATAGCTCAAAGCATCAACGCACGTGTGTACAGATGAATTATGGTATGCACCCTAGAAGTTAAGTTTGTTAGACTATACTTATACTTAGTCTATGAGCACATAAGAAGATATGCAAGGATGAGAAAGTTACAGTCAGTTGAAGTTGCACATCTAGTGTGTGCCAGTAGAGAATAGAGCATGGAGCTAATAGCTGGTATTTTGGTTTGCGGTTATAATGTAATGTTGTAAAAGCTATGCGCCCATTGTATTTAGGTTGCCAACATGTTTATATGTATAATTGTAAGCATGCTCAACCCAATTCATTTGGAAGCATTGTTTGTAATTCGTTATAGGGCTGACCTAATTGTGTATTTTGTATGAGCATATAAATATAAGGTGCACCCATTATATTTGGTATGGAAGTTTTAAGAGAAATGTGTTAAGAAGAGCAGAAGTGTGCGAAGACACTATGAGATGTATTAAAGCTTTGTAAGAGGTCAAAGCATCATCGCATCAAAGGAACTGATCAGACAAGTAGTGTCATAGTGACAGTTCACCTACAGATATAGTGTGTATCTGAAATCAGAAGGTTGTAGCCTTCACTATTTGAGCAGTGAGCTCCAAGACATTGAGTCCACTCCCCTAAAAGGGATTATTGTAAAAGACTCCTAACAGGGTCCAACCCTTAACAAGGTCTACTGTACTTAAAGTATTGTAAAGCTACTCCTAACAGGGTAAAGGATCTTCTAAAAAGAATCACAAAATACTAGTGCAAAATATTAGTGGGTGTCAATTCCCACAGGGGTTTTTACCTATTTGGGTTTCCTCGTAACCATATTGGTGTCATGTGTTGATTTCATGTTTCATGTTTATGTGAATGTTTAAATCAGTACTTAAGCATTTAAAGTTCAGTATAAAGATTAAAGTGAAAAGATAAAGTTCAATGAACACTGATTCATCCCCCCCCCCAGTGTTCCCATTTCTAACAATTGGTATCAGAGCTCTGGTCTTCAGCAAAGAAGTTTAACCACTTGAGGAGATCATGGAAAAAGAATTAATGAAACATTTGAAGAAAAATCTTGAAGCCGCTCTTCAAGACCTGGACAAATGTGAAAGAGAAATTGAAGAAGTAAAAGAGAGAGTCAGTGATGCTCAATTAGTTATCAAAAAGATAAGAAGGGATCTGAAAGAATGCTCTAATAGTGATCTAGGAGAAAAGGTTAAGAAGCTGAATGAAGACAATGCATCTATGAAAGAACTACTTGAAGAATTTGAGGATAAGTTGATCAACAATCAAGAAGTCTACAATGAACAAGTTAAGGAGAACCTTCAACTCAATGAAGAATTAAGGGAAGCCAATTTGGAAATCTTGGATCTAAGGAATTGCAAAGAAAGATTGGAGTCTAAATTGAAAGAAGCAAAGAATCACATTGACAAATTGCATACCAGTTCTAATTTGATAGAATCTCAGTTGTATGCAAGAAGAGTCAAAGGAGACACTAGCTGTATTGGATACAATGAAGCACAAAATCAGATTGATAATATGTGAGCAAGAAAGGAGACACAAAAGGACTCTACTGATACAAAAAAGACTGAAGATCAATACAAAGCCAATGATGGACCACCTAAGAATGAGCGCAAGCCTGGAGAATGCACTTGTTTTGCATGTAACAAGCATGGACACATTGCAAGGAACTACACTGAGGTAAGATCTTTTAATGGTTAATGTTATTCATGTAATAAATTTGGTCATAGATCTATGAATTGCAAGACTAGTAAGAAGAACAAGATTCAGCATGATTAGAGAAATTAGAATCAGACAAATGTAAAAAGTTCTCATAATGTTACATGTCAGATATGTAACTATAATGGTCACTTAGCCAGAACATGTAAAATGGTGACTCATGTCAATGTGCCAAGGAATATTAGACCTCGAGCATTTGTCACTCTTGTAAAAAGGCTAGACATATCTCAAGGTTCTATAGATAAAGGAGGCAAGGTCAGGAAAGCCCTAAAAAGGCCGAAGAACCAGTATTGAATCTCGAAGGAGAAGTCAATTTTGTAAAAGCCTTAGATGATGCGAGCTTGATTTGGTTAGACAAAAAGAAGGACAAGATTAATGAGAATGTATTGGATGCATCCATAGTGGATGCACCCTCTACATTTGGATGAATGGCCCTTAGGGTCATAGGGGGAGCTAATTTAGCTCTAGACCCTTGTGTGGCTGGTATACTCATTCTTAGAGTATGTGCCTTTGGACTTAAGCTTTTGGAGTGTAAAGGAACCTTCATGTAAGAGTGCACATGCTGATTGTTATCAGAAGTCGAGTTGGAAATTTTGAAGTGACAGCTTGGTTTACGCGACTTGCATTAATTGCAGAATTCTCACTTTAAGTACACAGAAATTTGTTTCATTACTCATTGCATTCAAATTCAGAGCGATTGAAGAGAAGATTGAGCCTTGGAAGTTGTTGTGAAGACTTGGAGATTGTACTATCAATGTTTGCAGTGCATTTGGTCAGCTGCAGAAACCCTAGTTCGTTGCAACGAGTCAAAAGTCATCAAATTATCTCAGAGATCATTTGGAAAGTGATTATCAAGTAAGTCATGGCCACTCCCATTGTTTATGATGTTACTGAAAAGAAGAGATATGTTTCCAAGAGGCATCCATTTAAATCAACCCTAGATGATTTAGAGGGAGCTTTCTCCCACATGCCTATGGGCATCTTGCATGTGGAAGACATTAGAGCTTACATCTACTATAAGAAGGAGCTAGTTGGGTTGGATAGATTAAGGGCGCACATGGATACCATGTTGAAACTAGATAAAACATTCATGGATGAATATGTGAAATGGAATTATCACCCTATTATTGAGTATGCTATGACATATGAATTCTATGAGACAGAATGGATAAAGATATTATTAAGCAGAATTCATGATGATCTATTTTGGATTGGTGATGTGTCGGTAAGAATCATAGGTGACCTGATACATGAGATGACAGGCCTATCTAGAATAGGTGTCATCCTTCCTGTGGGCAAGGATGTTAGGAAAATGGTTGAGCAAGCATGTAAGTCAAGGAACGATAGGCGTGACATGACAATCGAGCCTATTGAGCAAGAATACATCAAATTGATGTCAATGATACTAGGATATAGGTTTCATCACTCCAGCAGGGTGAATAGTGTGTCCGTGGGCACTATTATAGCAACCATCAGACTTGTAAAGGAAGATGCAGAGTTCAACTTGTGTGAGATTTTGTTCACACAGTTGATTGATAACATCAAGGCTATCAAACATGACAAGACAAAGATATTTAGGTTTGGGTCCCTAATCATCTATATGTACCTTCATATAGTTGGGAAAGTGTCAGACTTGTATTTATACAAGTCCATTCCAACCATGCCACAGATATCCAACAAAGCATCCACTGAGAGTACTTTAAGAGACTATATCACATTGGAATTGAAGACCTTTAGAGATAAAATGTAGATGAGGTACAACATTCTAGAAAGCATTGTAGAAAAGTATAAGGTTTCAATATGCTTTATGGTTGAAACACACACTACATATATGGAAGCTGTTGAGCCAAGAACTAAGTGGATTCATCCACTTGGCTATGAGGTAGAGGAACAAGTTCTTGAAGCATATGCTTAGGTATTGCTATCAGCCCCCAAAGATCCTAATGAACCTAGATGGGGAACATATGAATAAAAGACCAGAGAAGTTGATGAAAAACTTAACAGAGCAAAAACTAAAAGAAAGGTTGCTAAGGTCACTTCTGAGATCTTGAGAATACATGGTGTGTCTCAAGAAGACCTTGATAAAGCAAGGGATGAAAAGATTTCCTTAGAATTGAAAAGTGTAGTAGAAGAGGAAGAACAAGAAGATCGTAAGTTGAAGAAGATGAAAACTGAATCAGATGATAGTCAGAAGAGTAAAGAAGATAATACTCCTACGCCCAAAGATACTATTAACCTTACCACTCCTCCGGAGTATAAGCCAATAGTCAAGAGGAAGAAAGAAGCTAGCACTAGTCATCCATCCTCGTGAGCAACAAGGAGAAAGAAAAAGATTCAAGCACCTCCCAAGGTAGGATTCAGACCAAGCCTTAAAGTTTTGAATGCAAGAATTGTTGATGAGGGAAGAATTGATCAAGTAGGAAAGTATTATGAAACATATAGTGAGATTGACAAACCAGAAATAAATAGTATGATTGCCAAACATATGATCAAGTTCAAGAAGATAGTTCTTGAATTGAAGAACACTATTCCAGATAAAGTATGGAATATTTTAGAATTCCAAAAGAGACAAGCAAATGAAGAGGATCTAAAGATCAGACAAAAGATATTAGAAGATAGTCGGCCAGTATGTCCTAATGAAGAAAAGGCACTAATATTAAATTTAGTGAAGCCACACTTAAGGACAAAGATGATGACTCTACACATTATGAACAAAGACTATGAGCTAACAAGAAAGGAAATAGAGAAGGCCTTTGAGAAAGTGTTCTTAGAAAAACACATGAAACCTCTTTTTGCACCCGTCACTCATGCACCTAGTGAGCAAGACAAAGTAGCAGAGACCTCCAATATACCAGCGACAGGTCCATAGGACTCAACGCCCATAGATGGAACTCAATTAGAGGTAGATAAGTCTACGCCCATGCCAGAATCACTCAAGGACAACACCATTGTCATTGACAATGTAGAGATAGCCATGGTGGCCACTAACACATAGTTGGATAAGTTTGAGGAAGCTCTTGTGAGCACACAAGAAGCTGAAATCTTATGCAACAGCTCACCAACCACTCCTCAAGAAGAAGTGCTCATTGAAGACATATCTGATAAGAAAGAAGAGGAAAAAGAAAGTGAACTTACGGATGAATCAACAGATAAATTGGTCAAGGTGAAACAAGAAGTGATGGATAGCACTCCCATCAATCCATCCTTGGCATTGTTGTCAAGTTTGACACCTGACACTAGCAGTTTGGACTCATGGAGAGAAGAAGACCTGATTAAGTTTAGTGTCTTAGCTATGTAGAAAGCTAAGGAAAAACAAGTAATGAGGAATCCCCTCCTGGTAGAATCAGTAAAAATCTTGAACAGTCTGCTGCCAGAGGATAAGAAAGTATCAAAGATACACTCAGTTGATGATGTGAGCACAATTATCTCACAGTTCAAAAGTAATTTTTCTAGCCTAGAAGAACCTGCATCCATAGTGACAAAATAGAAGTACTTAAAGAAGAGACTAAATGAATTGATAAGAAACTTTGCACTAGACCTGAATTCACTTAAGACTGCTCAAGCATCCTTGAAAGAAATTGCAAATGAGAGAAGAAGAATCATTGCAGAATGCATGGATCAAGATAAGCTTACTGATGCCCATCTTAAGAAAATAAAAGAGGCACAAGCTATGATTGAGCAAGTAAAAGAGTTTAGTGAAAGAAAAATCCACTGATGTGAACATCTGCAATAATGTCTACCAAGGTTAGATAGACAAGATTGAGAAGGAAGAAAAAAAGAAAACAAGGATAAGGTTCAGACAGATTCAGTTGAGGAATGTTCTTGCACCCTCATTAGACATTCTCAATCAAAATATAAAGGAGATTGATGCCACCATGATAACTTATGATCATGGTCCCAACAGTGACTTGGAGAAGATGGAGAAGCTTCAATATGCATTGTGCACCCATCTCCAGATAGTTAACTCATTGATAACTTTTTGGAAGAAGGAGATCCAGAACCTCAAGAAAGATATCCAGATATTTTCCCTCAGTAAGTGTATGTAAACAATGTTTTTTATACACCTTTGTCATTAATGTCAAAGGGGAGTTGTGTATAGAATATGGAGTATAATATGTATAGGGAGGTATAAGATTATGTACAAGTAATGTATAGAGGACAAATTTTTTTGTGTTAAGGGACAAATAGAAACTTGGCCATATTCCTTTGTTTCCATTAATGACAAAGGGAGATATTGTTGGAAAGTTGGCTATGCTGGTGAATATGACTTGATACATTGTTGTCATTATGGAAACAAATTCATATAGCAGTTTGGAGTCAGCCCACTTCATGTAAAGATCAGAATTCGGCTAAGTATTGAAGACTAGACAATGTATAGAGTTTTTATAGCTCAGAGCATCAGCGCACGTGTGTACGGATAAATTATGGTATGCACCCTGGAAGTTAAGTTTGTTAGACTATACTTATTCTTAGTCTATGAGCACATAAGAAGATATGCAAGGATGATAAAGTTACAGTCAGTTGAAATTTCACAACCAGTGTGTGCCAGCAGAGAACAAAGCATGGAGTCAACAACTAGTATTTTGGTTTGTGGTTATAATGTAATGTTGTAAAGGCTACCCACCCATTGTATTTAAGCTCTCAACATGTTTATATGTATAATTGTAAGCACGCTTAAGACAATTCATTTGGAAGCATTGTTTGTAATTAGTTATAGGGCTGACCTAATTGTGTATTTTGTATGAGCATATAAATATAAGGTGCACCCATTGTATTCGGTATGAAAGTTGTAAGAGAGATGTGTTAAGCAGAGCAGAAGTGTGTGAAGACACTATGAGATGTATTAAAGCTTTGTAAGAGGTCAAAGCATCAGCGCATCAAAGGAACTGATCAGACAAGCAGTGTTACAGTGACAGTTCACCTACATATATAGTGTGTATCTGAAATCAGAAGGTTGTAGCCTTCACTATTTGAGCAGTGAGCTCTAGGACAGCGAGTCCACTCCCCTAATAGGGATTATCGTAAAAGACTCCTAACAGGGTCCGACCCTTAACAAGGTCTACTATACTTAAAGTATTGTAAAGCTACTCCTAACAGGGTAAAGGATCTTCTAACAAGGATCACAAAATACTAGTGCAGAATATTAGTGGGTGTCAATTCCCACCGGGGTTTTTACCTATTTGGGTTTCCCCGTAACCACATTGGTGTCATGTGTTGATTTCATGTTTCATGTTTATGTGAATGTTTAATTCATTACTTAAGCATTTAAAGTTCAGTGAACACTGATTCACACCCCCCCACTTCTCAGTGTTCCCATTCCTAACATAGAAGTGATAAAACCCATATTTGAGAGGGCGCGTGAGGAAGCCACCTCAAAGATAATGGATGATGATGGAACAAGGGTTTCTAGAACATGAAATTGAACTAATATAGACGTACATGACCAAAGTATGAGCATTATTCACCAAAGGACAAGGGTTCCCTAGCTCGTATCAACTTGAGATAAGCCATGATGAACCACCAAATGAGAAATAACAATTGACGAAGGAGGGATAAAATCAACTTGGGAATTATAACTAGAGTCAGACTTGACGAGGAAGACCATAAGATAAAACTATTCAAGATCTTTCCACAAGGAAGGAGAGGATTGAAGACAAGAACCATGCATACAAGAGTAGGAAAGGTGTTTAGCTGCAAAGTATTACCTACATCTTAATTAAATTCCTTCAAAATCTAGTGTTTTTCTCCAATATAAGTAACCTATATAGAGTGATATCTTTGTAGAAAATGGTTTTTAAAGTTATAAATCAGCAAAAATATTTGAAAGGATATTTTGGGTAAGAGTCTTGTATGAGGAATGTGCATAATGAAGTGGCCAAATTTATTTGCAATGGAATCATGCATAGGATTATACTAAAAGTGAAGGGGGAGGTGGTAGGAGAATCTAATCTAATGGGGTCAAACTTAATAAGGCCACGAGTGGGCTAGAAGATGGTATCCAAAGATATATGCATAGGAAATATGTGTCCTATATCCAAACATCCAAGGACACAATGATACCCCTGTCCTAAAATAAAGTAAAAATACCCAAAGAAACTATGGACAAAAGGATAGATTTGGGACATATTATAAACATGTATAGGTTCTAATGGTCTCAAACTCAATAGTGTAGAGCTGCTAGAGAAGTCCACATGTGGTTGAATCTCCCAATAAGCACGAACTTCCTTAAATGTGTAATGCACTTGAAAACCTCCTTCCCCAACACAAACTTTGGAATAGAGGTGGTTGAATGGAGACATTTTAGGGTTTATGGAAGAGTATTAAAAATATGCTTTTGAACAAGTAGTTTATTGAAGAATTAGTTACAGAAGTAGCTTGGCAAGTTTTTTGTAGTGGAGGAAAAAATGTATTAGAGATAACCACCACCACATTGCAGCTTGGATATTCTAGAGCTAAGGTACCCTTATTAAAAGAGTCTTTACTTCAAAAATCTATAAAAAGGAGACACAAATTTGAAAGTGAAGAATGAGTGGTAATATAGGAGTCCATCATGGTGGTATTTTTGTTAAGCTTGAATTTTAATTAATCTTTTAAAACCATGAGTTATTATATATAGCATTAAAATTTATTCAAAATTGTGAACAATAGATAAAATTATACATAGACTAGTAAATTTTAATACAATAGTAATTCCAAGTCTAGCCTTAATTATAACCCTATTTGTAACCCTAATCATTATTTTAATAATTTAAAATCATTATAAATATGATCAATTTTAAAATTTAAATAATAGTTTATTAAATTAAACCTATAATTATCTATCTTGAGCATAACAACCATAATTAATAATAAAAATTCCATTGTCAATAGGATGAGAAAGGTTGACTTTCAATCTATAGGATAAAGTATAGAATTAACGTGAGAGAGGGTGGGTTGATGAAGGTAAATATTTATGGGGCCTCCGTGGGGAACCCTTATCCAAGTGATGTTGGATGTTGTATAAGAGACCATAATGACAAAATTATTAGTGATAAGTCAAAATATAGGGTAGAAACAATGGATAAGATAACTGAATTTTGAGCTACTTTATTAGGGTTAAAGTGTAATATGGTTTTGAAAAAAAAATTCTTGCACTTATAAGGTGACCTCATAATAATAATTGATATTATTCAACAAAATTTGATCCCTAATTGGAAGATTGGGAAATGGTTAAAACTAATTTAAGATCTCATAAAAAATTAGAGTTCAAAATAAACACATATGTATCACAATGGTAATATGCTAGCTGACGAACTTACCCAAAATGTAATTAAGTAAGCATTGAATGACTAGTTATAAAATTCATTGGACTAGTGTCATTCTCTAAAGTTTGATGGTAGGTAAGTTTTAATGATTTGGAGGGGCTAGGTAGGTAAATACTATAAGAATGTATCATGTTACCTTTTATCATTAGAGAAGTGTTGACAACCTCAGAGGATAATTAAATTGGCCCAAAATTTGAGTTAAAAATAAGGCTTTCTAATCCTCTAGCCAAATCACAGAGATAAGATTAAAATGATCCATTGGAAGTGTGTAGACCCATATATAAAGTTTAAATCCATTTATCATACCCCTTCCAACATATTTTGAGTGATTTGATGTGATAGGACATGCCTAGAAATGATTGAAAGGTATTGTATCCTCAAGAGAATAGAGTGAAAACAATATTTTCATATTTTATGCTCCTATTCGTCCCCCACAATTATTTAATCTTTGAGTGTAAGTGATGGTATAAAGTGAACTACATGTAGATAATATTTTGACTTCTCTAAGAAAAGACATATATCATTCTTAAGAAAGGTTTTAGAGAAAAATATAAAGAGAATATTTATCTCGAGCTATGGACTGGTTATTCATGATGTAGAAGTAGTTTTTGACATGGAATTCCTGAAGATAATCCATAGATATATTTTTAATAATAACGTGTCTACCGTTATTTTAATAACACCACTAGAGATAGGGGAGCCAAAGGAAATGTTTTTGATAGAAAAAGAAACAAGAGGGTGCTGGCCCAAGGTAAAAAGGGACCAGAGGTGCATTAACAACATATTAATGGCACTAGTCATAAGAATTTCAACAGCAGTTTAATAGAAGAAAAAACCAGGTCTAATATGCCTTTATAAAAAAAAAACACGACAGTACTTTTCAAAAAGACTAAACCAAAGTATCTGAAGTGAATAGTAGAAATTATAATAACAGTTATAAGCCACACGAGGCTATACCAAGGACTAGGCAAAAGAACCTTAAAACCAGAATCAAAATAGGAGAACTGAGGGCCATGCCTAGACAAAAATAAAAACCTCATGAGCACCAGCAACTAGTTCTTCCCACCCAGATGTTTGGACATCAGGGTCCTGGCCCACTCCTCCTGTAGGAACAGGAAGAGATCCTTATTGTCCTCATCTACCTCTAGACTACCGCCCACTAGTTTTTCCTACGCAGTGCAGAGGGTCATAGCCGAAGCATGCATGACCTTTAGTGCAAATTTGTTAGTCATCATATAGTGATGCTTCAATTCCTACATGTCCTACTTAATGTCAGAAATCTCTTTGTCCAAATAAGAAAACCTCAGCTTGAGGGTGCCTTTAAGACTATCTTTGACAGTGAGAAACCGAGGATTGTGCTCAGTAGTGGGGGGCTTGTTCTGGTGATCATGGGGTAAAGTCAGAGGCTGGGTAGGGTTATGGGGAGTCTCCATGGTTTACTGAAGGTTGGGAGGGGGAGTGTTACCAGTCCTAATTGGACTCATGTGATCATTAGAAGAGCCCTTCATGGACTCAGTTGAGTAAGAATATTTTTTAGACAAGGACTACTCTCTAAAGACCACTTCCAAGATTCTTGTTTTACACTCCTCCTCCGCAAGTCTGTTAGACCTTCGGCGAACCAAGGCACCTAAGTCAACCTCTAGCTTGACTTGGGTCTCCAACATCCTCTATTTTTTGGGCTTCCATTTAGTGTCATGGGTACTTTCAGACTCCTTCCAATCTTTAGTCTCTAAAGTTTCAAAGACATGAGACTCCTCCTGCTCCTCCTTCCAATTGAAAGGATTTTTTACACATTTTTTATGGGTTCTACCCTCTTTAGGAACAATATCAGACTCCTGGATAACCTAGATGGATTGGGAGGTGGAGTGAGTGGGGTTTTTAGTTTTGGATGGGGAATCCTCCTGGGCTACCTCTTGGATAATTGGGGGGGTTGGGGCGGAGGGCAGATAGCCTTATGAAAGTGGTAAATACAGAGGAGGCCTTGATGGAGAATAGGGATTGACTTATCAGGGTTCTCCTTAATATCCAAAATATTACTTTCTATGGAATGCAGGAGGTAGAAAGGAATGTAAATTAAGTCCTTATATCTAATGTGATTCAGAAAAGGTAAGTGGTAGTAGTATAACACCGTAAACTTACCTTCCAAGGTGAAATACTTCATCACAATGAGACAAAGGTTGGGCCAGAACTTTGGAAGCTCTTCCCGGATGAAATCCCCTTGCTTCTTGATAGGAATATCTCCCTCCCTTAAGAACAAGCTGAGACTGGTAGGGTCAGGCATTCGACTAGGTTTTTTATACTTTCTCCCTTCCATAGAGAGACTCGTCGCCTTAGCAATGACCTCCTCATTGATCTAGAAATGGATGCCACCAATTGAGTGATTCCTATTATTCCAGGATGATACAAATTATTTGGATATCTGCTCATCGTGCCCACCTTTCATGCACTCCATAAAATCCCAGATACTACTCTTTGTGCAATAGTGGGTCACCAAAGGGTCAGAGGTGAAGGTCTCATCGATCTTGTCCAGTTCAATGCAAAGGGTGTTGCCTCCCATGTCTATACTCCGCTTCTCCTACGCCAAAATATCCTAAAAACTAAAGGGCCGAGCTTCTTGATAGATAGTATAAAACCAGTTGTTTTGGTTTGGATGCTTTGAGAAATGATTATACTCAAAAGGCTGGCCTTGGGTGAATTTTTGGGAGATGAGCTCTGTACAACAATATCTGAGAGATCTCTAGGTTCTATTATTAGCAATAATGTCGAGGCTGCACTTAATGTCCTTGTTAGCCAAGTAAGCCCACTGATTCGGACAACTATTTCTCCACACGCTTGAAAGGAAATTATGATTCTTTATGGAGTTTTGGGTATTCCTTTTCATAATCACAAAAATTACCAGATTACACCAACACATGATCAAGGTAGGATTCATAATAAATATTAGAGCTTGTCTCATTTTAAATATTAGTGGTAATATTCATTTCCCCTCTGATGAGTTGTTGAGTCACCTTAGGTAGTTCATTGACCACCCACCAATTGTTAAGTTTGGTTTGCTGTAGGCTAATAGCTATCATTGAATCAGCCACTGCATTCCCCTCTCTGTACGTGTGGCCAATAGTCATGCATTGGAAATTGTTAAGAAGCTCATAGATCTCTAGCATAATGGAGCTAACCCATCATCCCGTATTAGCTCCTCTTTCGATAGCATGCACCACCAATTTGGAATCCCCCTCGATTTCCAACAATCTAATATTCATTTGGGTTACAAATTTAATCCCCCATAGAAGAGCCATTCCCTCTGCTTGGTTAACAGTGTAATTATTGAGTGGCCCAGCATAAGCCAAAATGAAAGTTCCTTTATGGTCTCTTAGCACACCTCCCCCTGTTGGAAACTACAATTGAAACAATTATTGTATTGTCATTGATGTCAAACCTTAACTAGTAAGACTGTTGCTACTTAGGAAAGCACTATATCTATTATGAGAAGGGATAGAAAGGATGGTAACAATAGCACCTAGGGAGAGGTTGAGTTATCTTGATACTACAAAGTGTACTTGACTATGTTGCACAATGATGAGTCAATGTATTGTTTATCTTAGTATGATTGAAGACTAAACTGGTAGGCTTAACCGAAAAAAATGAAGAAATCATGTTTAAGCCGAGTTATGACAAAGTCAACCGAGTTAGTGAATGCCGAGCAAAATCTAGTGTCAACTGAGTATTGCCGAGTGACAGTAATTTGTTAGAAATATGTTAATGAAATACTAAAAACTTTTGGAATGGAAGTTGCTAGACTAGTAGGAACTCCTGTGGTTACTAGCCAAAAGTTATCTAAGAAAGATGATGCTGCAGAAGTAAACCAGACTTTGTATAGATCCATGATTGAAAAATTGTAGTATGTTGTACATAGTAGACTAGATATTGCATTAGCTATTGGGATTGTGGCTAGATTCTCTACCAATCCTAAGGAGACACACATGATGGCAATGAAAAGAATTATGAGATACTTAAAAGGAATTGCTAACTATGGGTTATACTACAAGAAGAGTAGCAAATTTGAATTGACAGTATATATTGTTGCTGATTGGGCAGGAAATGTAGATGACAAAAAGAGCACTAGTGGTGGAGCTTTCTTTCTTGGACAGAGATTAGTCTCCTAGACAAGTAAGAAACAAAATTGTATTTCCCAATATACTGCTGAAGCCGAGTATGTTGCTGCTGCAGTAAACTGTTCAAATTTGATATGGCTAAAATAATTGTTGGTAGGCATGAAAGAAGAAATTACTAAACCTATTGTTATTTTTTGTGACAACACAAGTGCCGTCAATATTTCTAAGAATCCTGTGATGCACACTAAGACCAAGTACATAACAATCAAGTATCACTATTTGAGGGAATTGGTACAAGACAAGGAAGTTCGAATGGAATATGTGAATACAAAAGAACAATTAGCAAACATATTCACTAAATATTTACCTAAGGAAGCTCATTAGCATCTGAGAAGTCAATTAGGGGTCCTTCCCCTAACTAAGGCTACCTAGTCAAGCTAGGAGCACTGCATCAAATATGCTACAACAAAATATTTGACAATTTGATGGAGAAGATTGTCACACTTTAGGACTATCCTAAAGCTGTGAAGAAGAAGCATAGATAACAAATTAGTCATAAGCAAGATGACAGAGGGAGAAACATTGTGCTGTACAGACATATCCACATTTGTTGGATGTATGTTTTAGTTGCTGCTTTGGCATTTTTGTCAAAGAGGGAGATGAACTAAAATGATATTATAACACATGACACTGAAAGAAAGGAGTTGATGAACTAAAATGCAAGATCATGATAGAGGGAGATCCAGATACTTCTGACGGTCAAAGAAGTGAAGTTTATAGATTTTGAATCAGAATGAAGCTAAGGATATTATAAATTTTCTCTGATGAACAGATAAGTTTTTGGATTGGTTAGTAATCCATGTGTTATTCAGGGGATATCATATGGTGTTTCCATCAATGCCAAAGAGGGAGATTGTTGGAAATTGCAATTGAAACAATTTTTGTATTGTCATTGATGTCAAACCTTAACTAGTAAGACTATTGCTACTTAGGAAAGTACTATATCTATTATGAGAAGGGATAGAAAGGATGGTAACAATAGCACCTAGGGAGAGGTTGAGTTATCTTGATACTACAAAGTGTACTTGACTATGTTGCACAATGATGAGTCAATGTATTGTTTATCTTAGTATGATTGAAGACTAAATTGGTAGGCTTAACCGAAAAAAATGAAGAAATCATGTTTAAGCGGAGTTATGAAAAATTCGACCGAGTTAGTGAATGCCAAGAAAAATCTAGTGTCGACCGAGTATTGCCGAGTGACATTAATTTGCCGAGGAAACAGTTTAGTAGTGACCGAGCGTTTTACATGGAGATCGAGTGAAAAATCATAGTATTGACCAAGCATCAACAATTTTATATTTGAAGAGAATTCATTTTGCAGCCGACATTTGTTGAATTCTTGGATTATGTAAAATGTGTTGACTTTATTTATTGATTGTATGGAAGAGTTTAATGCTTTGTAAAACATTTTACTGTAATCGTTATGAGATTTGAAATGATTCTAGAAAGTAGAGCTGAAGAACAAAAGTGGGTAGATTCATTGAATCTGACCTAACCCTAAAATCTATGAAGGAGATTAGGCGGCAAAAGTTCAGAAGAAAGTATTAAAGGAATCGAGCATTGGCATATGAAATATGCATGGATGAAGTAGATGCTAGAAGAATAGTAAAGTTTTACTAACTGTATAAGTGAAAAGGCTAAAAGGAGAAGTGTGGTGATTGCTTGAAGGAGGGTTTTGAGCAGATCAAAGATGGAGATGGAAAAGTTTCAAAGTCAGTAAACCATCATTTGTGTACAGAATTGGATCTGATATTTGCAAAGTGAGTTGTATGTTTTTAGTTCAATACTACTGCTACTTTCTAACCATTGTAATAGTCAAAATCCTTTTAACAGAGGTTGACCTAACAGTCATATGTTAAATCCTTTGAACAAGGTTGCATTCTAATGGAATGCATGTAAGTCCTTTAACTAGGCTCACTTTTAATAGGGTGATTGAAATCCTTTAACCAGGTCACACCTAACAGTGTGTATTGTAACCTTTGACAGGGTTGGCTTTTAACCGAGCTCACTTCAGAAGAGTGAAAATAATAGTAGCATGTTACAAATTGGTTTTTCCCATATTGGGTTTCCACTATAAATCCTGTTGTCATTACTTGTGTGAATGTTGTGTGAACATTTCTGTGTTTTACAAGTTTGTTACAGCAAGGTTGTGGACTGTTGAGTTATATGTTTCTATTATTGAGTCAGTGATGACCGAGTTTGTTTTGGATTGAGAGAAAAGTTTTTGAAGTTGTTTTATACATCAGGACCTGAGAACAACTAATTCACCCCCCCTCTATGTTGTTCTAAATCATATTAACACCCCCACCCTGAGAAAGGTTATTAGCTGCCCCATCAAAGTTTAATTTGGTCCATCCTCTGAGTGGGGCAACCCATCTGGTAGCTTTTCTAGCCATCAACTTAGCATCATTGAACTTGGAGAACCCAGCTTGCAGGTTCCAACTGTTAGCTATTTTGACTTCCTTGGTAGAGGAGGGTATAGAGGGAAGCTTCCACTTAGCCATACTAGCATTCTCATAGAGAAGCTTGGTTCCAATATAGAGACAAATCTCGGATTGATTACTAGCCTCCCTAAGTATCCTATTGTTCATTTCTTTCAAAATAGTCCAGTAGATGTGTGGGGGCAGCATTTTCCAAAGGAGTTGGAGAAGGGGGTGATTGGAGGGAGATCTCTAGTTAGTGAATTGATACACATCACTACCCAGAGCTGAAGAGATACCCAACTTTCTGATGACCTCTTGCCAGATGCTAGTGGCATAGTCATAGTGTATAAATAGGTGGCTCACCATTTCCTCCTTTTTACATAGGACACACCTGTTTGCAATGGAGAAGCCCCTCTTTATAATATTATCCTAGGTTAGGACTTTACCATGAATAAGGGTCCACCAGAAGAAATTGATTTTTGGCGTGAGTTGAGGGATCCATACTTTCTTCTAGTCTCCTGGGTTATTCTCTTCCTTCAGAAGAAGGTTGTATGCATATTTTACTAAGAAGGTACCAGCTTGGGTAGGGGCCCAGATAATAGAGTCTTGGCCACCCAGCCCCGGGATTCTAACATCAGTCAGGGTTTCCATGAGATCCTTGGCCAAATATTGAAGGTTCGGTTTATCTCTTACAAGATTAGGTATATCTTTCTAGTTCCTGCCCGTGATGTAGTTGGAGGTTCTATTTCCAAGGATAGGTTTGAGGTAGTCCATAAGAGGTTTGAATCTAAGGCCCAAGTTAGGGTAGTTCAGGATCCAATAGTCATTCTAGAATCTGATGGATCTCCCATTTCCAAGCTGCCAGAAATCTCCTTTAGATAGCAAGGTCTTGCATTTACATATGTTTTCCCAGAGTTTGGATCCACTAGGGAGGTCACTATCATGGTACATCCTCCCGTAGGGATGTCCTTGGAGGTACTTAGCTTCCATTATCTTGCACCAATCCACTTTTCCTTCTATGAGTTTCCACGCCACTTTCATGGTAAGGGTTCTATTCATCAAGCCAATTCTCCTTAGGCCCAGGCCACCCAGTCTTTTTGAGAGGCAGACAGTGTCCCAATTGACCAGAGACATCCTCTTTTTTTCCTTCAGAACCAGCCCACAAGAAAGTTCTCTGAATTCTTTCAAGTTTATCCACCATGTTGCTTTTGATCTTGAAGAGGGACATAAAGTAAACCGGGATCCCTTGGAGAGTGGAGGCCACCAGTTGAAGTTTACCAATGTTTCTTAGTATCTTCCCTTTCCATCCAACAAGTTTCCTCTGGGTTCTTTCTAGGATAGAGTTCCAAAATTCCTGGGACACCTCCTTAACCATGAGGAGGAGGCCAAGGTAGGTAGAAGGGAGCGAAGATGACAAATAACCTAGAATTTGAAGCACTCTATTTTTTTATCTCTATGGGGGTATTGAAAAAGAAAAATCAACATTTTTGATAGTTAATACACTGTCCAGAAGCACAGGCATAACTTTCTAGGATTTTTTTCCACTGTCTGGCCTCAATCACTGAGGAATACCCAAAGAGGAAGGTGTCATCCACAAACTGATCTGAGACAACCTAATGAAGAGTAGAAGCAGGTTTGATGCCTTTTATTCTTCCCCTGGAGGAAACCATAGTTAGATTCCTACTAAGAACATCAGCCACAATAATAAAAAGATAGGGGAAGAGAGGGTATCCTTGTCTAAGACCCTTTTCAGGTTTAAAGAGGCCACCGAGGGTGCCATTGACAAGTAGAGAGAAGCTAACAGTTTAGGTACATTCTTGTATAATTTGAACAACATTCTCATTAAAGCCTATTTTCACAAAAAATTTAAGCAGGAATGACCAATTAAATTTGTCATAAGCTTTAGATATATCTAGTTTAAAGGCCATACCTGGGTCCTTGCTCCTGTCCATAGAGTGGATGATTTCATGACTGGCTATAGCTGCATCGAGGATCTGTCTTCCCAGCACAAAACCTTTCTGAGTAGTGCTGATAATCTTATCCAGAAGTGGCTTCATTCTACCGACCATGATCTTAGTCAAGATCTTATAGAAGGTGTTGCAGAGGCTGATGGGCTTGAAATCCAGCATAGTGGTGGGGTTGTCATGCTTTGGGATGAGCACAATAAAGGTTTTGTTATGTTTTCTAAGGAGATGACCCATCCTGAAGAAATCTCTGGCAACATTGATAACAACAATCCCCACGATGTCCCAATATTCCTAAAAGAAAGCCAGAGGAAAGCCGTCTTGACCTAGGGCTTTGTATGCTCACATAGAGAAGATCACATTCTTGACCTTCTCATCAGAAACATGCTTCATGAGCTGGTCATATCATAATCTTTTCTAAAAATAAATTATTGGTGAGATTGAGGATGTTCTAGAAAATTTGAATTAGGTTTATAGGTCCTACATTCAAAAAACTATTATAGGGAAAGGAGGTAAGGAAGCATCCACTAATTACCTCAATGGAGCCTTATCTCTTCCTATATATAAAGAAGGCCATCTTTGACAACATAGTACTCTTGAAAAGAAAGTGATCTAGGAGGAAAGTGAAGGGGATGCTTTAGTGAATTATTAAATTTATTATGAAGGCTGTGTAATTGAAAAGGAGGAGAAGAAAGTGTTTTGGGATGACATCAAATAGGAAGGTATAAACTCTAGAATGACTATTCTCAAGGAGGAAGTGGTTATGGCACATGTTGATTGTTGCCTTGGATGCCCTATGAAATCTAGTGAGAGCTCTTGCAAATGCAGCTAGGTGGGTACTTGAAATTCTTATGTGATGTTTTTGTGTGATGTGATGTAATAGTATTAGTTTAATTTTATATAATTTAACACTATCAAGGGAAATTGTAAGGATTGTTTCTCTATATTGCTAAAAGTAGACATTTTGGGGGTACTAGTTTTATTAGTAAGGATGCTTGCATGCAATACTTTTTGGTCCCAATGGTTATAAATAGTGGTTTCTATAAGGAATGTATTAGAAGATGAGTAGTTTTCTAGTAAAAACTAATGTAATAAATTTTAAAATTAATACAAGAGTGTATGCCATAGTACTATTAATTGATAAAAAAATAATAATAAAATTTATTTTTTTCACTACAATGAGGAATACGTAGGATTAGATAAATGATATAGATGCAAGAACTAAGATGTTCACTACCTTTTTTGACACATTCTAATTTTTAAATAATTATTAATTAGGCTTTGCTTATAATATGATTGATTAAAAACATTGTAATTTTTTATCTGTAAATAGTAGCTTCTAGATCTAAGATCATATTATTGAGAGGGGGTGAAGCGGTAATCTACCATATATCAAAATTTTAACCATTTAAAACATTATTGTAGAATTCACAAGATTAAGTTTGGTAGCAACAAATGAAAATATAACCATAAACACATCCACATAAAAATGAAATTCTTGATATAGAGATTCATCTCTTCGAAACCCAAATAGGGAAAAAACCATGGTGATTAGTACACACTAAATGATGTACTATTCTGAAGTACACCCTTTGAGAAGGTCAACCTTGTTGGGAGTTTATAAAAGCACTGCTAGGTGATACCTAGTTTAGGGATTTACCTTAATCCTATTAGAAGCTTTACCCTGTTAAGAGTAGCCTAGTTAGAGGAATTCAAACACAAGCTAATTTGTCACCTTTTTAGTGGATTTATAATAGGGACCTGATAGGATCCACATCATTAAGGGATTTAAACTACATCATAATAAATAGGGAGAAATGAATAGAATGATCTATAGAATTGTACTACTTCTTCTTGATCAGATCCATTAAAGCATAGAATATCTTCTCAACACACTTAACTCTACACTGGCTTCATCGTAACTAGTTCTTCACACCCACACTTATCTAGGACATGATCAACCCTAATTTTTTAAAACTTCATCCTTTATATAATGTTCATTAATCTCTTTATATTTCTACTACCTTAAGGTATCCCTAAATAGATTACACTTTAACTTTCAAACTTATTTCTTGAATCTAACCTATTAATATACACATCTCGATGTATAAAATTATTTTCCTATACCATGTCATCTAATGCAATGATTTACATAGAATTGTGTGTCAAGGAGTCAAACATATTTTGATGAAAGACAAGCTTCCTCTAAAGTCTTTTTGACACGCTATCATCACACAATGTGATGCCAAATCACCAACTCCAATCTTTAAGACACATAACCGGATCATGAATGACTCAACCAAATTGACCACAACCTCTATATTGATCATTGATCAAAGATTCATCAATTGTCACTCAAGAAGATAAACACTTCAAATTTTTAAACAACTCTGACTATTCTCACTGGTAACATATCCTTCACACCGGTCACCCACATTAGTTTTGATTGCAAAAATATATTCTTAAATCTATTATCCACCATATCCCATAATTGCATCTCATGATACAAAAAATATTTGACAAACCAATCAAATCACCTATCGCTTGTCACTAACTATTATAGGATTTGATTTCTCTACATTCGTCAAATTATAACTTTCTTACTGGTCTTCATGAATATTATACAGTCATGCATTTAACATTTAGAGACATACATAAGTCTCTCATAAGATTCACTACAATTGAAACTAACCACAATACCTTGATTATCATACTTATACTTAGCAATATACTAGCAACACTAGTCAATATTTGACATCAATGAAAATTCAATAACTCATAATCAAAAAATCAAATCTACATCATTAGAACAAAAAACTTCACTAATCATCATTGCATGAGTTATACCAACAATCTTCCCCTTTGTCATGATGGAGACACTCTCATCAATACTTACTTCTCCATGATATATTAAACATTCTTATCCAAATCAGAAAAACTATAGCTCGCAAAAAAAAAGTTCCCACTTTTATCACTACCTAATATGTAATTAGGTTTCCCCTTTCACTGAACTTCTCTCATCTACACTACTGAACATTCTCCTCATTTTCTTTACTTACTTTTTTCCTAACTTTCTCTCCCCCTTTAAAAATAATGCCAAAGGCATCAAATACACCTGATATCTACTTATCTATACCTAACTAATCACATCATGTAACTTCATAAACTGCTCCTCCTGAGGAGTAGCCCCACAACATCATTCCAAACACAAAATATTGTATGGATAAAAATTATATTGATGCAATTGCATCTTCTTTAATTCAAGTTAGATAGGGTAAGAACCCCTAAATTACCTCTTAGATACTCAAATGTATCCTTAGGTATTGACTTAGTGAAAATATTAGCAACCTTCTCCTTACATGGAACATACTCCAACCTTACTTCCTTTTCTTGTACTTGTTCTCTACGAAAAAGATATTTGATAGCTATATGCTTAGTCTTAGAGTGCATCACTAGGATTTTAGAAATATTAATGGCACTTGTATTGTCACAATAGATAACCACCAATTTAGTTACCTTCTCCTGAATTCTTTCCTAAATATATTTAATCCATACTACATGTGTACGATAAATATCCACAACAACATATTCAGCTTCAACTGCTGATTGTGATATACACTTCTAGTTGTTTCTTGTCCATGATACAAGTCTATCATAAAGAAGTAATGCATATCTACTTGTTCTCTTTTGATCATCAACATTTCTATCCTAGTCAACATCTATAAATATACTCAAAGAGAAATCACTTGTATGCGCAAACTAGAGACCATAATCTTTAGTACTCTTAACATATCTCAATATTCTCTTCACTACAATCATATGTGATTACTTATGACAAGAAGAAAATATAGCCAATAATCCAACTACCTGAGGTATATATAGTATGTTGTGCACCACATACTATATCTTACCGATCATGGACCTCTAAAGAGTCTCATCCACCTCTTTAGAATCATCTTCTTTTAATAATTTACAACCACTTACCATAGGGGTATGAACCGATTTGTCCTCCAACCCAAATATCTTCAATATCTCTTTCACATATTTGGACTGGATGATGTAGACACCTTTCAACTGTTCAACAAGAAATCCAATAAATAATTTGATCTCACTGATCATAGAATTGTCAAATTATTTTCTCATGTCATCTCCGAGTGATTCAGTCATTTATTCATTACCACCAGAAATGATATCATCAATAAATATTTATACAATTAGTAACCTATCATCTTTCTCAATCTTAAAATATACATTATTCTTTTCACTTGTTCTTATGAAACCAATTTATATCAGATATGATTTTAATCTCTCATAGGGTGCCTTAGGTTCTTTCTTCAATCTATATAAGCCTTTCTATATTTTACACACAATGTTCTTACCTTCTGTATTAGCAAATCCATCTCATTGTTCAATTTATACCTCTTCTTCCAATACACCATTGAGAAAAGCTAACTTAACATCCATTTGATATACCTTGAATCCTTTTTAAGAAACATATGCAAGCAGTATCCTTACACCTTAAAGTTTGGCCACAACTGCAAATATTTCACCATAGTCTAGGCCTTCCTCCTATGCATATCCTTTGCACACCAATCTTTATTTATTCCTTACCACTTCACCTTATTTATTCATCTTGTTTCTTAAAATCCACTTAGTACTAATTACATTCTTATCCACCAGTCTAGGTACTATTGACCAAGTTTTGTTCTTTTTAATCTGCTCCAATTCGTCTTCCATAGATTTCACCCAATCATAATCTTTCATTCCATCATTCATACTTTTGGGTTCAAGTTCAGATAGCAAAAATATAATTTCTCTTTCCTTTCTTCTTGTAAAACACTAGCATTACTATCACCAATAATTTCATCAGATGAATGATTCAATCTCATATATGTTTGCAATACTGGTTAATTTCTAGGAGTATCTTCAACCGCTTGAATCAGTTCTTGTACATTGACCTATCTCTATTGGTTCTATTGTTGAGCTTTACTCCACTAGTTGTACATATAAAAATACATGATAATATTCAAGCTCCTTCTTTCTAGATTGATCATTCTTCTCAGAAAATTCATTTACTCTTACATTACCATTTTCCACTGTCTTATTTATTCTTTTATTTAAGCACTTTTACGATTTTCTCTTTGTGGAATATCCTAAAAAAAAATTCCTCATCACTTCTTGGGTTAGAGTTTCCCAAATTTTCATCTAATTTTATGTAACATCCACATTCAAAATTGTAGAAATAACTTACACTAGTAGATCAACCATGCCACAACTCATAAGGAATTTTTTGGTACCTTTCTTTAACTAAATTGTTTTCAATTTGTAAACAACACTACTCACCGCTTCTCTCCAAAATATTTGTGTAACACCTTTCTGAATCATTAATGTTTTGGCACAATCAATGATAGACTTGATTCTTCTTTCAGCAATACCATTCTGCTGATTTGTCCTAGGAGATAACTTCTATCTTTTAATTCCGTATTCCTCACAGTATGAAATAAACTAATGTAAACTCACCTCATGTATTAGATCTAAGATATTTGAAAGTCTTACCGGTCTCATTCTCCACTCTTATTTTGTAGATCTTGAAAATGAAAAAATATTATTATTTATCCTTTGGAAGCATAACCCACATCATTATAGAATAATCATCAACAAGAAACTTGAAATACCTATCTTAATAGTAACTCCAAGTTCTCATTGGACCACACAAATTGGTATGAATGAGATCTAAGATACTTTCAAAGGATTATTTTTTACTGATAAAACTTGATCTAGTTAACTACCTAAGTTGACATTCTTTACACATTACATTGTATCACTTTACTTGGTTAGGAAAATAGCTCACTATCTTTATTTCAGTCACTTTGACTAAGTTATCAAAATTTACATGACAAAACCTTTTATGCCATAAGAAACAATCTTCTACCTTGGCAATTAGACAATTATTGATAGTAGAATTTAAATGAAACAAGTTACCTTTGGTTTTTTCACAAGTAGTAATTAATTCTCCTTATTTTCCAATGACTCTACACATACCTTCATTCAAATCAAGTCTATATCATTTGTTATTTAATTAGGGAACACTCAACAAGTTGTATCTCAAACCATCAACCTAGTAAATATCATCATAATGTGTTTTATCATTCAAAGCAATGGATCCTTTACCTTTTACCATACATGGAGAATCATTCCCAAATCTTACCAAACCACTATCACATTACTCCATTTTGATGAAATTTTCTCTAATACTGTTCATATGATGAATGCATCCATTGTTAATGATCTAGTCACCACTTTGATTCATAATAGAAACTAAATATTTTTCACCTTCTTCAGAGTGTTGTTCCTTTACAGAAACAAACACAATTTCTTCTTCATCTCTTCCATCAAATTTTGGGTTGATAGTTAATTAGTCTCTTAGAAAATTGTACGATGAACCTTACAGAAGTCGTGTGACATTCTAGACTGGTGCGACATACCTTATAAAGGTAGTGCAAAATTTCCCAATAAGGTCATATGATAGTTCTATGTATGTCAAAATGATATTTTAATAGATATAGAATTTTGCACCATAATATAAGGAAATATCCCCCAGGTATTATAAGAAATGTTGTATGATATTTTAGCCTGCAAAAATAAAATATTCGAGCCTGGGACAACAAGAAAATGAAAGTACGAGAAATAGAGCCAAAAATGAATGCCCACCCCTACGGTGGGTGCCAAAGATGTGTGATCAAAAGTGTGACATAATTTTATGAACCATTAGTCTTGAGAGAAATCCATGGAAGAGGATATCCTAAGAAGCATCTTATAGCTTCCTTGTTGAAGTGAGTTTAATCCTTCTCATGATGCCCATCAAATTGGAATGAAGAATTAGTGACTTGACTACTCTAAAATGGAAGATTCAAATCTAAGGGTGAAGATAACAAATCCAAGAATTCAAGCTAAGAAAATGATATTAAGATTAGAATGTATGCCAACCTCTAGTAATCTAAGAATGATATGCAAGAATAATGCAAGAAAGAAACTAGATTAACAATGTAATATTAAGCTAGAAATGAAGCTAAGCTAAGAAATGAGAGAGATAAAGGTAAGAATTAAAATTAGAAAAATTATTCTAAAAATAATTCTAGAATGCAAGAGAACTAAAATGATTAAAAGATTAAGGACCCCTAACCCCCTAACAGTCATATGACAAAGTCGACCGAGTTAGTGAATGCCGAGAAAAATCTAGTGTCGACTGAGTATTGCCGAGTGACAGTAATTTGCCAAGGAAATAGTTTAGTAGTGACTGAGCATTTTACATGGAGACTGAGTGAAAGATCACAGTATTGACTGAGCATCAACAATTTTATATTTGAAGAGAATTCAGTTTGCAGCTGACATTTGTTGAATTCTTGGATTATGTAAAATGTGTTGACTTTATTTGTTGATTGTATGGAACCATTTAATGCTTTGTAAAATGTTTTACTGTAATCGTTATGAGATTTGAAATGGTTCTAGAAAGTAGAGCCAAAGAACAAAAGTGGGTAGATTCATTGAATCTGACCTAACCCTAAAATCTACGAAGGAGATTAAGCGGTGAAAGTTCAGAAGAAAGTATTAAAGGAACCGAGCATTGGCATATGAAATATGCATGGGTGAAGTAGATGCTCAAAGAATAGTAAAGTTTTACTGACTGTATAAGAGGAAAGGCTGAAAGGAGAAGTGTGGTGATTGCTTGAAGGAGGGTTTTGAGTAGCTCAGAGATGGAGATGGCAAAGTTTCAAAGTCAGTAAACCAGCATTTGTGTACAGAATTGGATCTGATATTTGCAAAGTGAGTTGTATGTTTTTAGATCAATACTACTGCTACTTTCTAACCATTGTAACAGTCAAAATCATTTTAACAGAGGTTGACCTAACAGTCATATGTTAAATCCTTTGAACAAGGTTGCATTCTAATGGAATGCATGTAAGTCCTTTAACCAGGCTCACTTTTAACAGGGTGATTGAAATCCTTTAACCGGGTCACACCTGATAGTGTGTATTGTAACCTTTGATAGGGTTGGCTTTTAACTGAGCTCACTTCAAAAGAGTGAAAATAATAGTAGCATGTTACAAAGTGGTTTTTCCCATATTGGGTTTCCACTACAAATCCTGTTGTCATTACTTGTGTGAATGTTGTGTGAACATTTCTGTGTTTTACAAGTTTGTTATAGCAAGGTTCTGGACTGTTGAGTTATATGTTTCTATTATTGAATCAGTGATGACTGAGTTTGTTTTGGATTGAGAGAAAAGTTTTTGAAGTTGTTTTATACATCAGGACCTGAGAACAACTGATTCACCCCCCCTCTCTGTTGTTCTAAATCATATTAACAATTGGTATCAGAGCTGTGTTGCTTATTGGTGTTTATAGAAAACAAGTTTAAAGGGACTTGAAGAAAATGATCAAGATATATAAGAGGGTGGTCCCACAATAGTGTGTCTCACTTTTTGGCCAACTTTGACACAGAGATCAACATTCTGAGAAAAAACTTGACTTTCGAACACCTGTTGCCACAAAACTATTAGGAATTTGAAGATGATGTAAACTAGAGTCTTTTAGAATTTTCTTTCTAGTTTCTAAATATATTTAAAAAAATAAAATTAAAATTCATTTAAATTTATTTTTCCTTCTCCTTTGAAAAGTGGTTTGTGTGAAAAATTGCATTTTTAAGGAGTTACTGTCACTTGGATCAACATAACATTTTTTTCTAAAATATGATAATGATGTAATTATTTTAAGATTATATTTGTAACTTAAATATCTAAAGGATGCAATTGGTTTCATTCATTTTGGGTCAATATTTCATATTTTATTAAGTTCTTAAGTGACAGTAACTGTAATTTAGACATAAGGTCACTTGGATCGCTCTAACTTGATCTGTGTATATTAAATTTATTTTTTATTTTTTTTATAGAAAGGTAACACAAATACTCTTTTCCTACATATTTTTCATAATTTTTTTTTTGTAATTTACTATTTTTCCCAAAGTCTTGAAGAGACAGGTTGTTGAATGACCAGACAACCTATGTTTAGTTAAATTAATATTTAAAAGTGATAATGAACTCAATATGTATTAAAATTATATTCATTAGAAATCTTGTTCTGAATAGCATCATACTAAATAGATAGGTTTTTGAAATGGATTCATTTGATCTGCCAAAACATAAAGTTGAAGTGATTTTTTGTCAATATTTTAATAGGTGCGAAGGAGACTCCATTGTAGGTATGAATGAGGACTATAGATGTTATATCAATGTTTTTCTAATCTAAGAGGCTTTGAGCTAACCATTTGTAATTAATTCCTTCAAATGGAACCTCTCAAGGCTTAAATCATCATATTTTATTAAAAATGTGTTATTTCAGCAAAAATCACCATCTCAAAAAAAGTGGGACACACTATTCTATGACCACCCAAGAAGGAGGTACCGAAGCTAAATAAAGAAAATTTTCCTGCATGGCAAAGCTTGATGAAGCTGCATCTAGCCAATATTGGTGATTCTGCAAAGTACTACATTAAACATGACTATGTCACACCTATTACACCTTTGAGGAGATGAGAACCAAACAAGAACACAATCAGACAATGTTGGAGATTGCATCTTCCCTAAGCTATCTAGAATTTGAGGACATTAAGGACCGTTCAACTGCTAAGGAGATGTGGGACACTCTTGCAAAGATCTATGGTGGTGATCTATATGTACTGAAAGCTAAAGCCGAGAGTCTCAGAGGTAAGCTTGATGAAATGAGAATGAATGAAGATGAAAATATTGCACAGTATTGTGGTAGAATAAAAGAAGTTGTGAATGCTATTAGAGGAGAAAATGGAACTATGGATGATGAGACCATAATTGGTAAAGTGCTAAGAACCATGTGTCCTATATATGCTATTAAGATCTCAGCTATTCAAGAATCTAGATGTAACTCTGCAAATGCTCTTACTTTGGAAGGTTTGATTGGTAAGCTGACTGCTTTTGAACTGTCTAATTATGATAACTTCACTGTTGGTAGTATTGGAAGTGTTGAAAATGCTTTTAAGTCACAGCTAGTTCTAAACAAGCCTAAGAAGGAGAAAGAAAGATACTTTAGTGAAAGTGAAAGTGAAAGTGAAGATGATAGTGACACTTCTGATGAAGATCTTGAAGATCTAGAAGCTCTTATGGCTAGGAGACTGAGGAGAGGAAAAGGAAAATATAAAAGGTAAACTCCCTATTATATGTTTTGCATGTAATAAAGTCGGTCATATAGCTGCTAGATGTCCTGATAGGAAGGATAGAGATGAAGAAAGAAATAACAAACACAAAGATAGAAGAGATGACAAAGGCTACCAAAGGTACAAAGACTACAAGGAAAAAGGTAAGAAATCCTGTCACATCGCTGAAAAAGAGACTGACACTGATAATGATGATTTTGAAATTGAGGTAGTCTATGTTGCAATGAAAGATGAATCTGATGAGGATGAGAAAACTACATTAATTTCCTATGTGAACAAGAATGATAAGTGGATTATTGATATCGGTTGTTCACATCACATGACTGGTGACAAGAGTTAGTTTGAGACCTTATATCATTATAGAGGTAAAAGTGAAACTTTTGGTAATGATGCACCATGTCTTGTTAGAGGAAAAGGATTGATTAAACTGACTAATAAAATCTCTTGTGAAAATGCTTATTGGGTTGAAGGATTGAACTATAATTTGTTAAGTGTTGCTCAGCTCAACAGAACTGGTTACCAAGTGGAATTTCATCACAAGAAAGCTAAGATATTTGATGCTACTAGTGAACTGATTGGAAGTGGTGAGCAGACTAGAGGTAATTTGTTCTATCTTGACCTATCTAAGGAAATATGTATGATTTCACAACTAGATGACATTTGGTTATGGCATAAGAGGCTGTGTCATGTTAACTTTGACAATCTGGTAGAGATAAGTAAGAAAAAGAAAGTAAGAGGTCTACCTAGATTGAAGAAACTTGAGAATATGATGTGCAAACAATGCCAGTTAGGAAAGATGAACAAGTCAAGTTTCAAGAGAAAAACCTTTACTTCTGAACACATTATAGATCTGGTTCATACTGACCTTTGTGGACCTATGGATATACAAAGTTACTGTGGTGCTAGATATTTTATTCTGTTTGTTGATGATCATACTAGGATGATGCATGTAATGTTTCTGAAAGAAAAATCTGATGCTTTTCAATTTTTCAAGTAGTATTTGGCTAAAGTTGAGAAGGAGACAGGTAGGAACTTGAAATGTCTTATATCTGACTGAGGTGGTGAATTTACATCAAATGAATTTAATCTATTTTACAATGATAGAGGAATCAGAAGATAGATGTCCACACCGAGGACACCTCCATAGGATGGTATAGTAGAAAGGAGGAACAGATCTATCTTGGATTGTGCTAGGACACTATTGATTCAAAAGAATGTGACCTAGAAATACTGGAAATAAGCTATAAGTATAGCTATTTACACTCTTAACTGGGTACAGATCATGAAAGGTACAAATCTGACACCCTATGAATTATGGTATGGGCATGCACTAAGTGTTAAATACTTTAGAATCTTTGGAAGCAAGTGTTACATATTGAAAGACTCTAGGAATGGAAAGTTTGATGCAAAAAGCGATGAAGATATATTCCTAGGCTACTCCACAAAAAGTAAAGCTTATAAGTGTTTGAACTCTAAAACTAACACAATTGTGGAAAGTGTGAATGTGAAAATTGATGAGTATGCAGAAAGAAATGAAGCTTATAGCAAAAGAGAACCAGAAGATTACAGATATTTTGTGTACATAGAGGAAATAGATGAGGCAAGAGGCAATCCTGCACCTAATGCCGAGTCTTAGGCAAGCAATGCTGAGCAGTAGGAAGTCATTTCTGAGCATCAGGAAAATAGTGCCAAGAGAGAACAAGAACATGTCGAGCTACAGAATAATGCTGCCGAGAATCAGGAAGAGGTTTCCGTGCATTCAGAAGCTGAATCTAACAATCTTGATAGGGAACTTGATGAAATAGAGGAGAAAAATGCTGAACCTATTTTGGCAAAATATGTAAGAAGACATCACAAGCTTGAATAAATAATTGGAGATAAAGACACTGGAATTCAAACTAGAAGCAAGGCCGAGGAGCCAACATGCTTACTATGTGAATTTGAACCTAAGAAAACTAAAGAGGCATTATAAAATGAAGACTGGATACAAGCAATGAATGAAGAGATTGACCAGATTGAGAAGAATGTAACCTGGACTTTAGTGCCGAGACCTGTAGATAAGAATGTTATAGGAACAAAGTGGGTATTTCAGAATAAGTTGAATGAGAAAGGTGAAATCACTAGGAACAAAGCTAGGCTGGTATGCAAAGGCTACACACAAGAAGAAGGAATTGATTATGGGGAGACATTTGCCCCTATAGCTAGATTGGAAGGAGTAAGAACTCTTCTTGCATATGCTACTTATTCAGATTTCAAGGTATATCAAATGGATATCAAGTCTGCATTTTTAAATGGTATACTAGAAGAAGAAGTTTACATAGAACAACCAGAAGGTTTTATTGATCCAAATAGAAGACACATGGTTTGCAAACTGAACAAGGCACTCTATGGATTGAAACAAGCTCCTAGAGCATGGTATGAGTGGTTGCATAACTATCTGGTACATATTGGATTTTCCAGAACAAATGACACAAGCAATTTGTATATGAAAGATGAGGAAGGAAAAGGTATTTTGTTTGCTAAATTTTTTGTTGATGACATTATTTTTGGTTGACAAGATGCATTGTGTAAAATTTTTTCACACGAAATGCAAACTGAATTTGAAATGAGTATGTTTGGTGAGATCAAATTCTTTGTTGGTTTACAATTATATCAGATGAAGAAAGGTATTTTCATTACCCAGTCTAAGTATGTTAATGAAATACTAAAATTTTTTGGAATGGAAGATGCTAGACCAGTAGGAACTCCTATGGTTACTGGCCAAAAGTTATCTAAGAATGATGATGTTGCAAAAGTAAACCAGACTTTGTACAGATCCATGATTGGAAAATTGCAGTATGTTGTACATAGTAGCCCAGATATTGCATTAGCTGTTGGGATTGTGGCTAGATTCTCTGCCAATCCCAAGGAAACACACATGATGGCAGTGAAAAGAATTATGAGACACTTAAAAGGAATTGCTAACTATGGGTTATACTACAAGAAGAGTAGAATATGTTAACAGAGGTTGACCTAATAGTCATATGTAGGAATTGCCTCAAGAATGAAGGGTGGAGATTAAGAGGCAATAAAATGAGTGGATGAGATAAAGAGGAAAAAGGACATGCAAGGAAATGGAAGGTTAGGTAGAGATGAGTGGTGAGGATTAAGAGGGAAAGGGGAAATGTTAGGTAGAATAAGAAAAAACAACAATTTTGAAAGCACAAATCCTTTTTAACTTCTAATTATTCAAGATTAAGTATGTGCACATACATGTGAATGTGTTCTTTTAATAAAAGTGGAGGAACTTTATATTAAAAACAAATATTTTAGCAATTAAATAAATATGCAATCTCTATAAATTAGACTATCGTAAAAGCTTGATATAATATTTTTGATTTAATTATGCAAAGGGGATTTTAAGAGTTACTTTGCATAATAATTCTTATAAAATAGACAATTTGATCGAAAGGAGACTCAAGTTATAGTAGACCAATTTTAGGTGATTACAAGTTGGATAAGAGTCATAGTGCTTCTAGGAAAAATAATACCTAACTAGATTTAATGGACATTTTATATGAAAGAAAAAAATGACATTAAAAAGAGCTAACAGTGAATGTTCAATTTTTCATAATGAGTTCCTAGTTTTTAGGAATACAAAACCACTGATTATAGAGATGTTTTTTGAAAATTATATCTTCATCATTATTGAAAGATATTTTATTATTATTATAAAAAAATGTATTGGTGTGTAAGTATATAATAAAACTATTCAATTATTAGATCATATTAACACTAGCATATTTAAGTCTAGATAGGGCATTCATTTTTTCTTCTAAAGTCGTAGGATTAAGTAGTAATCTAATTATATAATATCAAGTTTTTATTGAAGGCATATTTATTTTTATAATAGTTGTTTTTGTTAATCTCTATGTCATGTTGTCTATTAGTCTCCAACACTTAGTCACTATTGAGGCAATGTTGGTTAGTCATCACTACGATCGAGCCATTTTATTAAGGTTGAGTTATGTATAGACTTTTATTCTATATAGTTATCAAGAAGTAGTTACTACCAGGAAAGTCAGAGGTCACTAAGTACTTCAGTAGTTAGCAAGTAATATATATGTCAAGTTGTATAGAAGAGGCAATATTGACCACCCGTATATGGACAATAGTTATGATTGAGTATCAGAGACTTCATATGTCGAGCAAGCTAGTTTTGACTTATGTGTTTGAAATAGCACAAACACCTAGGTTAACCATTTTGTCTAACTTCTATAGATGATTTAATGATTGTTGAGAGAATCAACGAGTTGATTATGGTTTGTATTTCAAATCATTAATCCCTATGCAAGCCATGTAACCTATCAAAAAAAGGGAATTCTCAAGTGGCATAAGTGATGAATCTAGGTCGTTGATTGTGAGCGAGAAGCTTGATCAAATGTTTATATAAGGTAATATCAAAAACCTAAAACATAGTAAGTAACAAAGGAGATATCTTGTATGCAGAGCATAGCAATGTTTTAATTGTTAGATGCAAAGATCAGGAAGAGTGACCGAGAAGAGCAGTGAAGGATAGAAAAAAGATACATTTGATTTTGAGAAAAAATAAATATTGGAAAGATGATATCTGGAATTAGAATTTGTAGTGCAAACTGAAGGATCAGGTATTCATACATAATAGCAAGTGAATCAGGATAAATCTCTTAATAGATTGGTCCTAACAGGCCTTTGTAATTCTCTTAATTAGTTTCTTACATAGTTATAAGTTCTAAATCCTTTAACCAAGGTAGATTGTATAAGTCTATAAGTTCTTAACAGGGTAGACACTACATAGGGTAGATCATTTGAAGTGATAAAAAAATTATAGCCCTAACAGGAACACTTCATTGCTCTAGTAGTGAATATTTGTTGGTGTCATCCCCACCCCCTTTTTACCTTTCAAGGGTTTTTAGGTTACCAAATCACTATTTTATGTATTTCATTTGTTGGATATAATTAAAATTTTAGATTCATTTCAGTATTGAAATTCATGTTTATGGCATGCATGTGGAATTAGTTTCAAAGAATAATAGTTTGAGGATATCTTATTCACCCCTCCTCTAAGTATCTCACTTTCCCATATTAGATTTCCAGCAATTGGTATTAGAGCTTTGTTCTCTTAAAAAAAGTCTGAGCACTAGAGATTTAAGGTCTTAGAGATGGAGGTTTATAAGTTGGGAAAGATCATAGAGAATCATAATATTGACATCCATCTTGCATTACACTAGCTTGAAGCAACAAGAGAAGAACTGTAGAAATCCTTGAAACGAAGGAAAGAGTTGGCAATCCAACTGAATGACACACACTATCAAGAAGAGGATACTAAAGGTCTATTTGATAATAGAAACTCAACTAAAAGTGATGCATCAATAGCAGATCTATTAGAGAGAAACAAAACATTCAATGAAGATGTCAGAATTCTAAAGAGAGAATAGCAAATCCAATCAGTAAGACTATGTGATGTGATTGAACATAAAAATAAAGCTGAAGAAGATAAAAAAATGGTTGAAGAACATAAGTGATAAATGGCTATAAGACTTGTTGTAAGGACATGTAATATACAGAAGCTGGAAAACAATCAATTGGACATGGTAAACTAACTATTACATGAAAATCAAGAGTTGAACAGGAAAGACATGGAAATCACAAATCTGAGATCAGAGAATAATTAACTCAAGAATGAATTAAGATCTAAAATTGAACTTAATGAGAGGATGAACAAGCCCAATGAAGCTATGAAATATTTTGAGGAACTATTGAGGTCACCAAGAATATTTAGTGTCACTTTTGGACTTGGGCATGATGAGAACCTAACATCCACTAAAGAAGGAGAATCATCAAAGAATGGAAAACATAGGAATGCAAAGTCAAAGAAACACAAAACTACATGTCATCATTATGGGAAGTGAGGACACAGAAAACATCTATAGAAGAAAGAGTGGTAAGTCCAATCCTAAACCTAAATTCAATGGAAATTGTTGTAAATGTAAGAAGCATGTACATCGAGCACATAAATGTAGGTCAAAGGTTAGTAATGCATCTACTACACTTAGATTTTAAGGAAATTTTTACAATTATCATAAATATGGTCATAGTGCACAAGAATTCATATCCAATGCAAAACCAAAGTGGACATCTAAGAAGAAAGATAATGCACCTAGGAAAGGTTACAAATTCAATTGGGATTACAATATATGGTATAGTTGTCATTATTGTTGAGAATATAGTCATATTGGAGAAAATTGTGAAAGGACACATTTTAGAGGTAAATCCAAAAGTTAGATGAGTGGAAGTCTGGTCTATTAAAAATGCCATGAGATTGATCACATAAAAAAAGAATAAAGAGCACAAGAACCAAGTAATGAAAGGTTCATGAAGAAATTTCAGAACAAATAAGGCCAAATGAATAAGACATGGAGAAAGAAAGAGGAAGAAAGCATTAGTGGATCTAGTTAGCCTTAGGTCACCCAATCCAATGGATCAAGTCATCACACTATTTCTATCTAAGAAAATAAGGTATTTAAGGAATTGGATTTTCAAATATTATACTTTACACCAGTTCATGAATCTAGATTTTTTAAAGTTTGTATCTGCATCAGATAAGATGCATTAGGAGATAATTGAGAAAAGAATAAAATTTCATAATTGATGTTGACCATCAGTATTTATGTCTATATTGACCAAGTCATTTAATATCTTCCGACCTCCAGTAATAGCCGAGATGTTATATCTACCAAGATGAAGTGGAATTGTTAGTATCAACCGAGTCATTGTCTCAAATGAGTATGGGTATGTGGTAACCAAGTATGGGTATGTAGTAACTAAGTTTTCATGTGAAGGATGAGACAACTATATTTCACCTACAAGTGTATGGAGCATTAAATGAAGACCTAAACTGACCATTTGAGTATATAAAATTAAATATTACCATTCATTCTCATTGCACCCAGTGATTTGAGAATTTACAGAGTGACTCAAACGTGATTGAGAAGAGTGATTTGTGTGAATTTAGTTTGTCAATATTCTTAGAGTGTGTCATCGACAAACATTGTGAAGGACTCTTGAAACTAGGTATTACCGAGCTACTCAAATTTATCTTTCAAACCCTAAATTGGAGAAATGGAATCTACTTCATTAGCAATAGTTAGAAAGAAAGGGAAAGATATTTTAAATGTTTAATTAGTAAGGAGTGATGTGTGCAAGCCAATGAAATTCCAAGATGTACCAAAAATTATGGTGAAGGAAGATCTCTCTGAAGCCCTATCATTGATTATATTGAATGTCTTGATGATACATGATATACGTACATGTTACATGTGTGAGATTAGTGAGATCAGAGATTTCAAGTTGAGGGAAGCATACAATAGAATGTGTATCAATGGATTGTTGAAGGTGGAGCATCATATTTCCCTCACAACTTCAAAATATAGTGGATTAAGAGTGTCTTAAGCAGAGTACATGACATGCAATTATGGTTGGAGAATGGGTCGGTGAAGATCACCAAAAAAATGATTCACCGAGTCACCAGATATCTTATTCTTACTAGGAAGAACACAATCAGGTTCCAAAGAAAAGAAGTAATCATGGTTAAAACACTGGGAGTATGGAACACAAGAGGAATGGAAATCTCTATGATAACATATCCTAAGATAGATTTTGCAGTAAGGGTTATAGCTCACAAGTTTTATCAGTCAAGCATGATGGATAGTGCTTCCCGCATTGGAGTAGATCAATTATGGAAAATATTAAAGAAAGATCATACCTATGATCTTGTTGAGTTGTCGCTAACACAATTTGCTGAGAACCTTACATCCATCAGGAAGGATAAAAACTCAATGTGTAAGTTCAGTTCCCTGATATTTTGTCTATTCTTTTATGTGCAAAATAGTTATCCTACTATAGGAGATGTAGTGTAGAGCTAGGACCGACCTATAACTCAACAGGCTAATGAGTTTATTCAATAGTTAGGTGATAATTTTGATAGTGTGATGGAGAGTTCCTTTGTCGAATTTAAGAAGAAGATGTGGAAGAGAAGTATAATTCATGTATGCCTAGTAAAAAAATACTATAATGATATATATTTTCTAGTGGATACTGACAATACCTATGTTCAAGATATTATGCCTAGGGTAGCATGGCTAATACCATTTCCACATGAGGTCAACATAGATGAATCATAAGCAGCAATAACTACTTTAGTGGAAGAAGAGATAGATAGCAAAGAAAAACCTTTTGGAAATTATGAAGAATCTAATTCAAAGATTACAATGGGGTTAAAGTCTGCAACACTAGAGAGAAAATGAAAGAAAATAATCAAACATCTTGGGAAAATACTAGGTGAAGGAGAAGAGGAGAATGCACCTCTTGAGATTACATAAGGTCAGGGAGAGGATCAATCTAGTGAGTCTGAATGGAGTGAAGAGTAGGAAGTAGAAACCCAAAAGAACGGAAAGGAGATAATGGTTCTCAGGCCTAGCAGAAGGAAGATCCAAAAACAAAATCCTACTACTCCTGAAACATTAAGACCAAGAACTAGGGCACCTTCAACCCCCAAAGGAAAACACTACTAAAGAACACTAAAGGGGAGAGCTAAGGAAAAAGGAAACTAGTGCAAACTAGAGTTGTGTCAAGCCATCCCAAGAAGAAGCTGAGAAGAAAACTAGTTTTAGAGAAGGATAATGATGAAGAAGAAATAATCGACACAGATGATAATAGAAAATTGAAAGTGGGAAGACATAGGCATCAAACTAGTGTGGATGAAATATGCTAGAACATTAAGAGCAGAGCAAGACTAGAAGGATTTAAGTTAATAAAATTTGAAAGATCAAGCAAAGATGATAGAGAAAATATTGAAGAGGCAATGATAGAGATGCTATGTACTTCCAAGGTGACACCTTTGTAGATAGGGAATCTAATCCCTGATGAACTATTTAGTAAGATTGATGCAAGATGGCAGTATGCCATTATGACCTAGAGACATATAAGAGAAGATACTCTAGCTTAGATTATGTCTTAATTGACACCAAAGATAATAGAAAAATTCATGGAGCAACATAGAAATGGGTTTATACCTAAGTTGAGGGCTTACTCTATTTTGAAAAATATAATGTTGAAGAAATTGTCACACAGAGTAAACGGATGTGGAAAATAATTTTTGAATTGATAGATGATAAGAATGCAAGTGAAGGTACATCCAGATAGGTTGAACTTGATAATAAAGAAGGCATAGATGAACCTCATAACCTTGAGGAAGTGGAAAGGGAAAAGGTAGAAGTGAGTAAATCACAGGATGTGATCACTATTGAGGATGTCCCTTAGGACACACAAGTGAATATTAATGTATTGACTGAGAAAGAAATCAAAAGTCAAAATCTTACCAAGGTAGTCTTGGATCCCTTTCTACCAAGAAAGAATCCAGTTCTCATCCAGGTACATGATTATCAAAGGATTGAGGGTACATCAACTGTTAACTTTGAACCTTCAAGATCCCACACAGTCATAGTTGAACAAAAGGTCACACAAAGTTCAAGTGTCAAGAAATAGGGAAAGATCAAAACACCAACAGATAATGTACATGTCGAGGTACATATTGAAGACAATAAAGGAAAAGGAGAGGAGAGCTTAAAAGAAAAAGAAGATAGGTTTTCTACAGTAATATCAGGATGTCATGTTGAAGAAGAAAATGAGATGCAAAAAATAACTAAGGAGCATAAAGATCCTAAGGAACAAGAATCTATCCAAGCCTTAGTACAACTTCCGAGTAGTAGCACACCAAAGAAGAAAGTACATAAGGAAAAGGTAAAGTCCCCTAGCACACAAGTCACATTAGATGAAGTTATAGTGATTACAAAGTGGGACACTAATCACTTTACCTATGAACAAATAAAAATATTGCAAGATATATTGAAGAAGAAGAGCAATCAAGAGGAACTAAGGAGAGAACATAAAAAAAAAAAGAGTACTTCATGAAATTAAAGGTATATTTGTAGAAGCTTTTGAGTTAGATGATGTGAATGAGACATCACCTATTCTGGAACAATTGGTTCATATTGTTAAAAAGGTGAATAGTGATGGAAGTGAAGCTAATAAAAAGATAATACAATGGTCAGAAAGAAAGTTTGAGACAAAGGTACTTGAAAGGGTCTCAACTGAGATAACAGTCAAATAGTAGAACTTTTTGATCTAGTAAATAATATAGAAGAGGTTGTGTAGAATATTCATTCTTTGTACAAGAAACTATGCAATGTTGAAACATTCATTAAGGATAAGCAAGAACCGATTGACAAGATACAATTAGATTTAAACTCTACATGACACTCACTGTGCATCAGTGTAAATTTTAGTGGTGAATATTCACCTTTTGGTGAATTCTGGGGAATACGTTTCATGGAATTAGTGAATCGCGCAGGTATAGGCTGGCCCATATTCGCCCAATCTTGACACAATAACTACTAAATATTCATTGGAATCGCCAATTAGATTTTCCATTTGATGTTGTTGACCATCATATTTGCCTATAACTAATCTGACATGGTTCTTTTAACGGTCACTTATTCGCCAATGATATTAATTATGAATTGCATATAAAATTTAAAATAGCCAAATGGTTTATATTGTTATCTTAACCATGACCTATTTCACCACCCGTTAATTAATTATTTTATTGGTCCATGATGTATTTCGCCAACCCGTTAATTAATTATTTTATTGGTCCACGACATATTTTGCCAACCCATTAATTATTGGTCCACCATGTCTTTTTAATTTTTTGCCAAAAATAACATTGATTAGGTCGGCACTCAGCTCATTTTCACCAAATCCTGGGAATTTAAAAAAATAAAAAAATTGGAAATTTGAAATTTGGGATCATGGATTGATATAAATTCAAATCAAATTTAGAAAACTTAAAAGTAGTCTTATCATGTGTCGTTACAAATTTTTTGAGCCAAAGGGCCAGATTTACAAATAACAATCTTGCAACAGTAAACAGAGGATTCAACATTTCAGAGAGTCAGAATTTAGAGGAAGCAGGACAAAGGTAAACAATTATTTGTTCACATTTCATAGTATTGCTATTAATTTTAATTCCTAGAGGCTATAATACTAGTGACTAGTGAGAGGTCATTGGGTGAAGATGTCGAACAATGATGACTATCCTGAGATTGAGTATCCTCAGGCCACTACTGCTGAAGGGATTTAGATATCAGGGGAGGTTGAGACTCAGACTATTGACCGTGCTTAGGTTAGTGAAGAGATTGGAAAGGTAGACAAGGGTAAGACTCCTTAGGGCAGTGAAGGGAAAGGTAAGACTCCTCAAGACAGTGAAGGGCCTGGGAGGCCATCAAAACACCCAAAACTTAAAGCTACTACCATAAAGGTTTTCTTTGGAGTTGGCAATGTTTCTGCTCCATCAACATCTACAATTGCAAGTTCAAAAGCCATTCACAGTAGCTCACTAGTACCCGTACCACAAGTTGGGGTTGTCATTGAGTTAAATGAAAATAAAAATGCATCAAATGATGATAACAATGGTGGCACGAGAGAAGATATTATAAGGGATATGCAGAACCAGTTGGAAGAAAATTCTAGTAATGAAGATAATAATGATGTTGGTAGGAAGAAAAGAAAAAGGGAAGTAAAAATGGGGCGGGAGTGGAAAATGGCAAGAAATTTTAAGGTTGATTGGGTAGCAAAGTACTGGTTCATTGAACCAGTCTTAAGAAATGATCAACAACCAACAAAATGCAGGTGTAAGATTTGTACCTGGAAACTTAAAAGAGACAAGAAGTTGTAGCTCAAGCTTGACACTATAGAAAAACATATTGGTAAGGTTTATAAAAAATAGACCATAGACAGACAATAAATATCAGTAGTGAGATGAAGATCAAAGGAAGAATGTCTTCATGTTAAGTATTCCATAGAATATGAAGATCATAACAAGAGAATGGAATTAATTGCTAGTAGTGAAAATCCAATCAAGGCTGGGTTTAAACATGCAGCCAATGAAGCAAACATGGCAAAGACCGTTCAGATGAGTGTTGTTTTTCATATTATGTCCAGAGGGCATCCTATGAGAGACTTCTCAAAATATGGTAATTTATTATCTTTTTTGAAACTTCCTCACTATCCTATGTCACATTGGTTAACAAACATTGGATGGGAAAGGGCAAAAACTATCTTTTTCAGGTGGAAAAGCAAAATTTACAAGATAAAGTAAAAAAATCTAGATTAATTTCATCATCCATAGATGAAGTTATTGCAGTAGATAACACTGCTTGGGTCTGTATGCATGTGTATATAGTAAAAGAACATATCCGCCAAGCTCATCTACTCTGCGTTCGTAAAATAAGGGGCGATTCAACAACATAAAACTTATATTTTGAAGTGAAGAATGCTTTGAATGAAGTTGTTGGTATGGATGATTTGACAATTGGAAAGAAGTTAGTATGTGTTGGAGCTGATGGAGCTGCAATAATGCAAGACCAAATGAGTGGTCTCTATGCAAGATTACAAACTATTATTGCACCTTACATGCTTAGCATATATTACATGGCCCATCGAATGAATTTAGCATATAATATTGTAAGTGATTTTCCTATAGTGTCAAAAGTTGAAGATCTAGTTCGTGACATATACTCTTACTTCTGCAGAAGTCCTAAACATTTTACAGAATTTAAGATTTTCTCAGAGGGAGTAACACTAGGAAACAAGCTTCTCAAGGATGTTGAGAACAGATGGATCTCTTTTGTTGAACCTACAATTGCTTTAGAACCTAATTGAAGAATCTGTGATTAAAGATCACCAAGCTGATTGATTAGATATGTGAGATAATTAAATCAGTATTATGTTGTCATTGATGTCAACTTGTTTGATAGAAATTATCTTGTAAGTTACTATACCGAAACATCTGGAGAAAGCAGTGAAAGAGATGAAGAACAAAAATATCTACATGAGGAAGATGGATATGACAGATGAGGATAAGGAATACATTGAGTAACTTGTTGATGATTCTATGACCTTATGATATTGACTTGATTATATTGCATTCATCTATGATGTGGAAAAGAGTCTAAAGACACAAAGCAATGTTGTCAGTTAATGAAGCATTTCAGTATACACCAACGGAGTGTAGTGTATACCGAACATAGTGTAAACCAAGCTTGTGTTCACCGACACATTTCTTTGTTAACCAAGAAGAATAGAAAGAATTAAATGATTAGTTTAGCCGATAGGATTGATGAGCTGGAAAGTACCTTGAAGTTAGTGTTTAAGATAAAGTTTGTTATGATGATCGACGACTAACAAAATTCAAGGAAGATCTAATGGAGAAGATTGAAATGTTTTATTGACACATTAGCCGAAGAAGGTTAAAACGACAAAATCAGTGGATGAAATTAAGTGGAAAAGTTTGATGGATAAAAAGAAAATGATTTACATGTCTATATAAGAGACTGATGATTTTATGATGAAAGATTGCTAGAAGAAAAGGAAACTGTAGAATTATCGTGTGAACAATTTTTCATGCATTCTGATCATACTGGTTAAAGGAGAACCCAACTGCAAAGCATTACTGAGAAACATAGAGTAATTATTGATGGATAGTAAGTTGATATATTGTTGAATTAGAAGTGTTACATTGATTAGAAAGATTTGTATGAGCTGAATATTGATCTGTATATCTGTAATTGAAGTTGTAATAGATTAGATCACATACTATTACATATTTAACCATTGTACACATGTGAATCTCTTAATCGAGTAGACTAAGAAATTCTTATTATGTATCATTCGTAGAATGAACATTGTTATCCTGTCAACTCCATAGTGAATGCTAGTTGGATGATAACGGTTAGTCTAAAATCCTCTAACAATGTCACACATAACAGTGTGTTTGTAAACCTTTAACAGGGTTGGGTCTTCACCAACCTCACTTCAGAAGAGTGAATATTTTTGGGTTGTCAGTCCCAGGTGGTTTTTCCCTTCACAAGGTTTCCATGTTAAATCTCTTGTGTTATGTGTTGATTGTGGTATTTGTTTGTTATCATACTTTGCATATTACATGTTAGATTTGATCGGTAACTACTATAAGTTTTAGATTGATAATTGGTAAAAGCACAGACAATGAAAGTATTTTATGTTTACCGAGTAGCAGAAGTTGAAGTATTTGTTTTGGATTATACATTTTGATTTGGGATAGTGATTAATTGATTCACCCCCCCTCTCCATTATTCTAACAATTGGTATCAGAGCTATGGTTGCTTAGAACAGAGTTTTAATGACTTCAACACAAAGGTCTCAAGATGTATAAGAGGGAAGTGCCAAGACTAAACAATGAGAACTTCGTAGTATGGAAAAGCCAGATGAAGTTGTACATATCTAGAATTGGGAATTCTGCACTAGAACTGATGGAGAATGGCTATATACAATCGACCATTGGTCCCCTGACCCTTGATCAACTAAGAGACATGCATGAACATAATATTACTATGATGGAACTTGTTTCTACCTGTACTGATGCCAAATTTGAAGATATTAAAGGATGCACTACTCTGAAAGCCATGTGGGACAAACTAACTCTAATATACAATGGTGATCTGAATGTTAAGAGAGCTTGAGCTGAAAGCCTAAGAGGGAGATTCAATGATATGAAGATGAAGGAAGGTGAGAACATTGTGTAGTACACAAATAGACTAAAAGAGGTAGTACATGCTATTAGAGCATCAGATGGAGTTATTTATGATGAAACGGTGATACACAAGATTCTTAGAACTTTACTGCCAGTGTATGCAATTAAGATCTTTGCAATTCATGAAACAAGGGCTACATCCAACCTTACTCTTGACACTCTGATTGGTAAGCTCACAACATTTGAATTGAATAACTTTGATAATAGTGTTGTACTGATTGTTGAGTCTTCTTTCATGTCTTCTCTAATGATTGGTAAGTCTAGTAACAAGAATTATAAGAATGATGATAGTGACAACAATACCAATGATGAGCTTGATGAACTGGAAGCTCTTATGGCTAGAAGGTTACCTAAAGGAAAGGGAAGATATAGAGGTAAGATACCTTTAGCATGCTTTAACTGTAAAGAGGCTAGCAAAATTCCTGCTAGATGTCCACATAAGAAAGATGATGAAAGATCTAAAGACCAATCTAAAGGAAGCTATGGCAGGAGAGTCAATAGGAGCTACCAATACAACAAAAGAGACAACCGAGACAATAATGAAAAAGGGAAAAATGTATGTTACATAGCTGAAGATAATGAATCTGAATTTGATTCTAATGATGATGTAGAAGTTGTATTTTTTGTTGTGAAAGAGGATTCTGAGGAAGAAGAAAAACATGTAGAAACAACACTGATCTCTAAAGTTGACAAAAATAATACATGGATCATAGAAAGTGGCTGTACACATCACATGACTGGTGATGAAGAGAAATTTGATCACCTTGAAGAATACAATGGAGGATCAGTAAAGATGGGTAATGATACACCCTGTATGGTAAGAGGTAAAGGATCCTTGATGATAAATGATAGGATAAAATGTGATAATTCTTATTGGGTAGATGGACAGAACTATAACTTGTTAAGTGTGGCACAGCTGAATAATTCTAGTCATCGAGTTGCTTTTGAGAGAAAGAAAGTGAAAATCTTCAATGATGGAGGAAGACTAGTTGGAACTGGTGCACAATCAAGAGGTAATCTATTTTATCTTGATACTGATGAGTCTTCTTTCTTGATGATGAAAAATGAAGATGCTTGGTTATGGCATAAAAGGTTATGTCATGTGAATTTTGATAACATGATTAAGATCAGTAAAAAGAAAAGAGTTAGAGCTCTACCTAACTTGACAAAACCTGATCATGTTATGTTCCATGAATGTTAGAAAGGGAAAATGACAAATTCTAGTTTCAAAAGCAAGGATTATTCAACAAAGAAGATACTTGATTTGGTTCATATCGACCTATGTGGTCCTATGAGAACTCAGAGTTACTATGGTGATAGATACTTTATTATTTTTGTTGATGACTATACTAGATTGATGACTATTATGTTTCTAAAAGAAAAAACTAAAGCATTCAAGATGTTCAAGTAGTATAGGGCAAAAGTAGAAAAAGAGACTGGTAAGGAATTAAAATACTTAAGATCCGATAGAGGAGGTGAATTTATCTCTAATGAATTTACTAATTTTTGTAATGAGCATGGTATCAAAAGATAGGTATGTTAGGAACAAATGCTTGGAAGTCATTCTGTAGTAGTTGTTGTTGCATTCATGACTATGATTGTCATTGATGTCAACACAGTGATCTTTTGGAGACTTGCAGAGAAGCAGACATTGTTTTGATTAATGCACATGGGATATTGTAGTTGGAGCTATGTGATGTTGAAGTTATACTCTTTGATATGTTATATGTCTATGGTTAAGAGCACAAACAATAATTCATTTATTCATGAAAGTTATGAACATTTTGGTGGAAGCAGTATTTAGGCAGTGTTCCTGAGTAGCGGTTTGTGGAAATCGAATGATATCTCCTAATCGGGATGGAATCTAGTTTTGCATAGTTAAAGATAATTTTGAGACACATTGATAGTGATGTGGATGGTAGTGAAAAATTTGAGGTCACATGAGTGAAGATTTATTGTATTTGGAAGCCAACAATTTTTGTGTAATTTTGATGTAGTGTGTGGAAACTTTTATTTTGTAATTATGTGCCGACTCATTTGTAATTATTTGAGTGTGGTATAAAGGAAGGAATGTTTTTCCTTTTTGATAAGAAAGGAATGTGAGCATGGTATGGTTGAATGTGAATGTATGCATGAAGTGAAGAAAAGAGCCAATGAAGTTGTGAAAGCGAAATTGTGAAGGAAGACATGCAAAGTACAGAGATCTAAAATTAAGATCTGGTGTAGCAGTGAGTGCGGTTTGGCACAGTAAGGAGGTAACATATTTGATATTATTCTATTGAATAATCTTAAGTTCATTTGGATACTGTGTTCAGTGATCTTTCCATTGAAGCTATTTGGGCAGTGGGTCCTTCTGTCTTCCATAACTCCTAACAGGGTTAAAATCTTTTAAAAGGGATTCAAAATCCCCTAACAGGGATTCATATGTACTGAATGTATTTCATAAGACTCCTAAAAGATTCCATCCTTTCACAAGGAATATTCATATTAGTGCATCTTTTGTGGGCATCATTCCCACCGTGGTTTACTCTTTGATCAAGAGGTTCCCTAGTCAACATATCTTGTGTTATTGTGTCATTGTGTATGAATATCTTTCTATGGTTGGTAATTATATTGCTTACATGGTTAAATGCTGTTGAAGTTGATAAAAGTTATAATTATCTGATAACTGATTCACCCCCCCCTCTCAGTTATCTTGGTGGACTTTACATTCTAACAATTGGTATCAGAGCAGCAGGTCCTTGAAAGGAAAGTTTAACAGCTTAAGGAGATCCATGATGAATTTCAGGAAAGAAAGCCCTAAGTTTGATGGAGTAAATTTTGATAGCTAGAAAGAGAAGATGAAGACACATCTACTGTGTTTAGGACTAGGTTATTGGTTGATTACAAAGAATGATAAGACTATCATTGAAGAAGATAGTCTTGAAACATGTTCTAATGATGAGATAGATCTATTCATGTAACATACTTGCAGGAGAAGCACTTTTGACAGAACTTCCGGAGAATGAATACAGTCAAGTAAAATTTTTGAAGAAATCTTATGAAATTTGGAAAGCTTTACACTCTACTTTTGAAGGTGATGAACATGCAAAGAAAGCTAGATTACATAATTAGATATGTGCATTTGAGGATATTAGAATGATCGAAGATGAATCTATTAGAAGCTATATTGGTAGAATGTCAGAAATTGTTGCAGGGATAAAAGCTTTTGGAGGAACAAAGATAGAGAATGAAGTGATATGGAAAATTCTGAGGACATTGACTCATGTATTTAAGCAGACAACATAGATGATTGAACAAGTTATACCTTGTACTACAAACTTTACAAGAGAGACTCTTCTTGGAAGATTGGAAACAATAGAAATGAACTTAAGGTTATCAGAAGACTTACCTAGAATGGAGACAACATTCAGTGCTCTTAGTGTTCATCCTACTTTGTCAAGAAGTACTAGTGTGAGTGGAGATTATGCCAGCAATAGATCTAGAAATGAAGAAGACAAGAAGATTGAAGAAGGTATTGCCTTGCTTGTGAAAAGAGAACCAGACGGTAAGAAAATATTTAAATGTTGGACTTGTCAAGAATATGGTCATTTTGCATCTAAATGTCCTAAGAGAGTTAAAAAATATAGAAATAATTTCAAGCCTAGAAGATCTAAGGAATTTTATTATGCTAATGATGAAGATCTTAAAGCTAGTATTGAAAGAAATCTAAGTGAAAGTGATACTGAGAATAATGATGAAATAGGATTTGTAGCAATTAAAGAAGAGAATCTTGAATTTGATGTTAAGGAAGAAAAAGCCTTAGTTTCCCAAGTTGAAAAGAAAGTTGATTGGATTATAGATAGTGGTTTTTCACATCATATGATTGGAGATATGAACAAATTCATAAATTTTAACAATTATGATGGAGGAGTTGTTAGAGTTGGTAACAATGCACCTTGTTTGATTAAAGGTTTAGGATCTATTACTCTTGATGGAAAGACTAATACTGATGATGTTTACTTTGTTGATGGATTGAAACATAATCTTTTGAGTGTTGGATAGTTAGTTGATAAGGGATATCAAGTTTGGTTTACTGAGAAAACTTTTGTGATAAAGGATAAAGATGGAAATTTGATTGGAACTAGATCTAGAACCAGAGGTAATGTATTTCAGTTGAATCCTACTGAGATAGACATGTTTGATTACTTAGATTGATGATAGTTGGTTATGGAATAGAAGGTTTTATCATATAAACTTTGATAACATTGTGAAAGTGAGTACTACACTTGCAGTAAGGGATTTGCATAAAATTATGAAGCCTACTAACATGATTTGCAAAGAATGTGTGATGGCTAACCAGAAGAGAAGTTCATTTCCTAGTAAGAAGTTCACATCGGCAGAGAAGTTGGAGATTGTTCATATAGACTTGAGCGGTCCTACCAGGACTAGAGGATTCTATGGAGAAAGGTATTTTATGATTCTTGTTGATGATTTTACAAGAATGATGTGGATTGCATTTCTGAAAGAAAAATCTGAAGCATTTGATAAGTTTAAGATCATTAAGAATAAAGTTGAGAATGAATTTGGAATGAAGATTAAATGTTTGAGATCTGATAGAGGTGGAGAATTTACTTCTAGAGAGTTTAACACTTTTTGTGAAGTGAATGGTATTGAGAGATAGTTTTTAGCCCCTAGAACACTTGAATAAAATGGTATTGTAGAAAGAAGAAATAGATCAGTGACTGAAGCAGCAAGAACTATGTTATTTGAGAATGATTTGGCAAAGATATTCTGGAGAGAAGCAGTGAATCCAGCTGTGTATACAATGAACAGAGTACAAATCAGAGCAGACACAGACAAGACACCTTATGAATTATGGTTTGGACATGCACCCTCAGTTAAGTATTTTAGAATTTTTGGAAGCAAATGTTATATTAAGAGAGATGATGATATTGGAAAGTTTGATCCTAGAAGTGTTGAAGGTATTTTTCTTGGATATTCTTTGAAGAGAAAAGCATATAGATGTTACAATAAGAGAACTAAAACTATTGTTAAAAGCACAAATGTTAAAGTTGATGAGAAGTTCAAAATTAAAGAAAGAATGCTTGATTATGAATCTGATGAAGAAGCTCATCCTAAGTCTAACACTGGAATGACTGAATTATTCTATGAGATTGATGGTGAATTGTTGAATGAGAGTCATGCTGAAGAAACCAAAGAGGAATCTAGAGAAGAATCTACCATTGAAGCAAGATCTGAGACTATGACACCGAACAAGTATCTATCAAGACATCATCCTATTGAACAAGTTATTGGAAGCTTGGACAGAGGAGTTCTGACGTGGAATAAGGTACATTTATGTTTGATTTCTCAAATTGAACCTAAATCTACTAGTGAAGCTTGTGAAGATGAACATTGGATTAAAGCTATGAGAGAAGAACTAGATCAAATTGAAAATAACAAGACATGGGAATTGGTCCCTAGACCTAAAGACAAAAATGTGATTGGAACTAAATGGGTATTCAGAGACAAGATGAATGAACAAGGAGAAGTAGTAAGAAAAAAAGCAAGATTGGTATGTAAGGGATACTCGTAGCAAGAAGGAATTGATTATGAAGAAAATTTTGCACCAGTAGCAAGAATTGAAGCAATAAGAATGTTTTTGGCCTATGCGGCTTTTAAGAAATTCAAAGTATATTAGATGGATGTGAAGTTCGCATTTTTGAATGGTGAATTGGAAGAAGAAGTCTACATTGAGCAGCCTGAAGGTTTTCCTTTGACTCAAGAAAGAGATATGGTATGTAAACTAAAGAAAGCATTATATGGACTAAAGCAAGCACCTAGAACTTGGTATGCAAGACTAGATAAGTATTTGTTGAAATTGGGATTTACTAAAGGAACAACTGATAGCAATCTGTACACAAAAGAAATTGAAAATGGTTTGTTGGTTATAGTTATTTTTGTTGATGACATTATCTTTAGAGGAGAAGATGAAGCTAGTGACAAATTTGCTGATGAAATGAAGATAAAATTTGAAATGAGTATGATTGGTGAGATGAAATAATTTTTGGGATTATAGATAACATAGAACAATGATGGTATCTTTGTAAGTCAGAAAAAGTACTTGAATTATTTGCTGAAAAGATTTGGAATGGAGAACTGTAAACTAGTTGGAACACCTATGGTTACAGGACATAAACTATCTAGCAAAGATGAAACACCAGTAGTTGAGAAGAAGAAATATAGATCCATGATTGCAGGATTGCAGTACTTGACACACACTAGACCTAATATAGCACATTCAGTTGGAATGGTAGCAAGATTTCAAGCTGAACCTAGAGAATCACATTATGCAGTAGTAAAGAGGATACTGAGATATTTAAGAGGCACAATGGACTATGGATTATGGTATGAAAAATGTGATGATTTTACCCTATGTGCATATACAGATGCTGATTGGGGAGGTAGTGTTAATGATAAGAAAAGCACCAGTGGTGGAGCCTTTTTTCTTGGAGGAAGATTGGTTTCTTGGCTAAGCAAGAAGAAGAATTTTATTTCACAAAGCACAGCAGAAGCAGAGTATGTAGTAGCAGCAAACAATTGTAACCAGATAATTTTTATGAAGAAAATGCTGAAGGATATTGGAATTAAGTTTGTTGAGCCTGTTGTCATACATTGTGACAACACCAGCACAGTTAGTATGTCTAAGAATCCTGCATTACACTCTAAGACAAAGCATATAGAAATCAAGTATCATGTTGTAAGAGAGAAAGTTGTTGAGAAAGAAGTCAGACTGGAGTACATAAGCATAAAGGAATAGATAGTAGACATATTTACAAAGCCTTTACCTAAGGATACATTTTATTATCTGAGAGGTATGCTTGGGGTTATGCCTTAGCTTACTTTTGAGTAGTGATGCAGTTGGTTGCATCCGTCCAGTGGTATATGAGCCCTATCTTTCTTCTGGCCTAGATGTTGGTACTTTCTCTATGGGGGAGTATGTGTATTTGAGCTGAGTCATGAGGACTCTTGTGAATGTATTTTTTGAATAGTGTCTTTTGACATTGGAGTTGTTGTTGACATAGTGATGAAATTTTTGTCATTGATGTCAATGGGGGAGTGTTGCAGTATTGGATTTTTGGAACATTGGATGTTTTTCATCTATGTTGCCATCAATGCCAATGGGGGAGATTGTTAGGAATGAATTCTTGGGAGTCATTCTGTAGCAGTTGTTGTTGCATTAATGACTATGATTGTCATTGATGTCAACACAGTGATCTTCTGGAGACTTACAGAGAAGCAGATGATGTTTTGATTAGTGCACGTGGGATATTGTAGTTGGAGGTATGCAATGTTGAGATTATACTCTTTGATATGTTATATGCCTATGGTTAAGAGCACTGACAATAATTCATTTATTCATGAAAGTTATGAGCATTTTGGTGGAAGCAGTATTCAGGCAGTGTTCCTGAGTAGCGGTTTGTGGAAATCGGATGATATCTCCTAATCGGGATGGACTTTGGTTTTGTGTAGTTAAAGGGAAGTTTGAGACACATTGATAGTGATGTGGATGATAATGCAAACTTTGAGGTTGCACGAGTGAAGAGTTATTGTATTTGGAAGCTGACAGTTTTTGTGTAATTTTGATGTAGTGTGTGGAAACTTTTATTTTGTAATTGTGTGACAACTCATTTGTAATTATTTGAATGTGGTATAAAGGAAGGAATTTTTTTCCTTTTTGATAAGAAAGGAATGTGAGCATGGTATGGTTGAATGCGAATGTATGCATGAAGTGAAGAAAAGAGCCAATGAAGTTGTGAAAGCAAAATTGTGAAGGAAGACATGCGAAGTACATAGATCTGAAATTAAGATCTAGTGTAGCAATGAGTGCGGTTTGGCACAGTGAGGAGGTAATATATTTGATATTATTTTGTTGAATAATCTTAAGGTCATTTGGACAGTGTGTTTAGTGATCTTTCCATTGAAGCTGTTTGGGTAGTGGGTCCTTCTATCTTCCATAACTCCTAACAGGGTTAGAATCTTTTAACAAGGATTGAAAATCTCCTAACAAGGATTCATATGTACTAAATGTATTTCATAAGACTCCTAATGGAGTCGATCCTTTCACAAGGAATATTCATATTAGTGCATCTTTTGTGGGCATCATTCCCATTGGGGTTTACTCTTTGATCAAGAGGTTCCCTAGTCAGCATATCTTGTGTTATTGTGTCATTGTGTATGAATATCTTTCTATGGTTGGTAATTATATTTCTTACATGGTTAAATTCTGTTGAAGTTGATAAAAGTTATAATTATCTGATAACTAATTCACCCCCCCCCCCCTTCTCAGTTATATTGGTGGACTTTACTTTCTAACAAGGTCTTTGGACCGAGGACACCCTAGAAAAATGGCATTGCTGAAAGAAGGAACAGGTCAATAATTGACTATGCTAGGACACTGATGTTGCAAAAGAATGTTGCCCAGACATATTGGAGAGAAGTTGTCAGCATTGTAGTCTATGTTCTTAACCAAGTACAATTAAAGAAGGACACCAACAAGACACCCTATGAATTGTGGTTTGGACACAAACCTACTGTAAGTTATTTCAGGATTTTTGGAAGTAAATGCTTTATTTTGAAAGATGAGAGAAATGGTAAATTTGATTCAAAAGGAGATGAAAGGATATTTCTGGGATATTCCACTAAAAGTAAAGCATATAAATGTCTGAATAAGGTTACAAATAAAATGATTAAAAGTACTAATGTCCAAGTTGACGAGTTTGATGACAAGAACATAGAGGAAAGTAGAAAGGAACTAGAAGAATACGGTAGTTTCACTTACATTGAACATCCAGAGTACATACTGAAGCCGCAACCTATGATAATTGGTCAGCAAGAAAATAATACAGAACAATAGGAAAGAGAAACCGAGAAGTAGGCAAATAAACCTGAACAGGATGAACAAGAAAGAAGAGACCAAGTTATGGAAAGATTTGTCAGGAGAAATCATCCTGAGACACAAATTATTAGAGACAAACAATCTGGCATTGAAACAAGGAGTAAAGCAAGAAAAGGTACATGTCTAGTTTGTGAATTTGAACTGAAGAATGTAAAAGTTGCATTGGAGAATGATGAATGGATTAATTCAATGAAAGAGGAATTAGAAAAAATAGAGAAGAACAAAACTTGGAGTTTAGTACCCAGACCTAAAGGCAAGAATGTTATCAGTACTAAATGGATTTTCAAGAACAAACTGAATGAAAATGGTGAGGTCACAAGAAATAAAGCTAGATTGGTATGCAAGGGATATGCACAGGAGGAAGGCATTGATTATGGTGAAACATTTTCACATGTTGCTAGATTGGAAGGTGTTAGAATGCTACTTGCATAAGCTTCACACATGAAATTTAAAGTCTATCAAATGGATGTGAAGTTAGCATTTTTGAATGGTATACTTGAAGAAGAGGTCTGCATAGAACAACTAGAAGGGTTTGTTGATCCAGATAACAAAGACATGGTATGTAGATTACATAAATCTTTATATGGTTTGAAGCAAGCACTGAGAGCCTAGTATGAAAGCGTGCATACTTACTTGTTAAGTATTGGATTTGTTAGAACTAGTGAGAATAGCAATTTGTATATGAAAGGAGATACTGATGACACTATTCTTATTGCTGAGATATTTGTGGATGATATTATTTTTGGAGGTCGAGATCACATATGTAAAGCCTTTGCTAATGAGATGAGACAAGAATTTGAAATGTCTATGTTTGGAGAGATTAAGTTCTTTCTAGGACTACAAGTGATTCAACAGAGTGATGGGATATTCATCACACAATCTAAATACATAAAGGAAGTACTAAAGACATTTGGCATGGAAGATGCTAAACCTGTGGGAACACCAATGGCTACCAGATGTAAATGTTACCCAAATTTTCCTATGCATGAAAATTTGGCTATATTTTATCCCAGAGATCTCTGTTTTAGTCCTGCTTAGCATCCCTAAAAATTTCATGAAGTTGTGGCTTGTCTTCTGGCCTCTGTAATTCTTTCTATCCCCTGGTCTGCAGTTTAAAAATTCATAAATTTAGCCATTGGGCCAAATAAACCCTAAGCCCATATTCTATTTGGTCATTACCTTCATCAGCCACTTAAGTCCCTCAATTCCTATGTGCGCTTTAATCTTAATGGCTGGTCACAGGTTCTCTAAGTCTTCCGGCTGTTAGTTTTCCCTTTCGACGATTCGGCGACTGCACTATTCTCATAGTCGCTTAGTCCCTGGTAGTTTTCATCTAACATCTAGCAACCCAGTGAAGTAGTTAACCTTTCTTCAGTCGCATAATTGCTAAGTGCCTAGCAGTCAATATTTGCGGGGGTCCCAGTTAATCAAGATCAATGGCTGGCATATCTTCGCATAGCCTCTTTCTAACACATGCGATCTTACACTGACCGTTAGATCTTCCAGGTCTGTAGTGCTTCAAAGCTTTCATGGGTCCACTGCCACATTGTCCTATGTGGAGGCTTCTGATTGGCCAAAGGTAATGGCTTGTTTAGTTTGTCAGAGCGAGCCTGATTGGCTGTATCACTTTTAATCCAATGGCTGGGGCATGATCTCATGCATTGTGTCAGAGCCATGAGATTATGCACCAACCATTGATTTCACTTTGTTGTCAGAGCTTTGTCAGGTGGGTCCTCATTTGTTGATGTGCTCATTTTTTAGTGGTCCACATAGCGATGACTAGAATGTGTCAGTGGGACCGTGTCAGAATGTCTACAGGGATGTCAGTAGGATGAAGATCAACGGATGGCATATCTTCACATAGCCCTTTTCTGACACATGCAATCTTACACTCACCATTGGATCTTCCAAGTGTTCAAGCCTCTATCATGTGGGTCCGATGCTAGGTTAGGGTGACATACCATTGTTTGATTGGCCGAAGTAAAAAGACTTGTCAGTGGGTCCAGTGCCGCGTATTGCTTGTGTGCTTGCCCGTGATTAGCTATCGAGAGATGACAAGGACTTGCAGGTGGACCCGATCTGTTAGTGGGGTCCCAGTCTAAAAGGATCTATGGCTGGCGCATGATCGGAAGGAATATTCAGAGGCTATGAGATCATGCACTCACCATTAGATTGGAATCTTGGTTGCAGTGGGTCCATTGTCAGAAAGGCTGCCGAGGTGTTTGTTGATGGGGCAGTCAGAGCGAATAGAAGGGTGGCATGTGGCAAATGGGCCCAGGTTTTGAAATGTATTCCACAAATTAGTGACTAAAGGGTTATCTCATGTTCACTAGACTTAACCAGGGTTAGTTAAGACATTCAGCAATTCTGTGAACAAAAGAAAAGGGGAACCTGAGGTGAATGTCGAGTTAAGTTTGTAGTCAAATACTGTGCCCAGGTAAATAAGAAGATCTAACGGCTACGTTTTAAAGTAAGATTGAGGTTTGAATGATGGTCGTTGATAGAAGAAAAGTATGGTGCCACCTGTGACTGTTATTTTTTTTTAATTTCAAATATCTCGCAGTATCAGATTTGAATAGTTATGGTGAGCCAAATTGCAAAGAGGGTAGATAGATCAAGGCGGCGTGTTTGGAGGAAAATTCAGTATAGAGATGGACACGCAAAGGCATATCTGATCGGTTGAGATATTTCCAAGATATTTATGATCAGATTTGACATAATTAGGGTTTTTATCATGAAAATCTGTAACCCTAGTTAGGTTTTTTGGCTCCTACCTATGTGCAAAAAGGAGATGTATATAATGTTTTTGGGAGCTTTTGAAACTTAGAGTTTAATTTTTGTAAAAAAGAGAGGTTTCCTTTCTCAGGAGTTATCTGAGGCATCCTTTCTGCCCTCTATCTTTTGCAACCTATAATCTTTCATCGATGCTTAGATATTGCAAAGGTATTTTGTGGCATTCTTTCTATCCTTGTACTTTCTTGTCTAAGTTTTCTCTTATTGAATGGGATATATTGGCTTTGTTAGAGAAGTCTCAGAGTTCCAGAGCCTTTTTTCCTTTCAGCTTACATGTGCACTATTGTGTATGATTTGATTTGAGTGAGTTTGTGTGTATATTTCAGCCCCTTATCATTCTGTCTCATTCCTGTGCCCTTTTGCTGAAAAGAACATTTGTTTGCAGGTCACAGTTTGTGTCTCTTGTCTAGACCCCTCTGTGAAATACTTATGCAAGCCTGTTTAGGAAGATTATGTTCTACTAGATCTGAGGCCCCTTCATGCTGATTTGGCCAGTGTATTGTGTTTCCTTCATTTCAGTGTATCACCTAGTAGATAGTTTTCTTTCAAGTCATTTCCCTTTCATGCATTCATTCTATCCCTTTCCCCTCAAAGTTTTACTTTCATGTCAAGAAGCAAATTAAGGTGATTATCCAAGAGGAACCAGCCTAGAACCTGGAGGTCTCATCTTAGTTAGCATAGGTCCCACAACCTGGAGATGATTCCCATGTTATACTAAGTTATCAAGACCAAGAGAGCTTGAAACAAGGGTGCAAACTTAGTGTATAATAGTAAATTGACAAAGGAATATGAAACTACAGAGGTAAATCAGACACTTTACCAATCCATGATTGGTAAGTTAATGTATGTAGTTCACAGTAGACTAGATATAGCACATGTTATGGGAATTGTTGCTAGATTTTCTACTAACCCTAGAGAATCACACATGATTGTTACTAAAAGAATCTTAAGATACCTAAAAAAGATAGAGGATTATGGATTATGGTATCCTAGGGAAGGCAAGTTTGAGCTGAAGGTATACACTGATGCTGATTGGGATGGAAATGTGGATGACAGAAAAAGCACCACCGAAGGAGCATTTTTCTTTGGTGAAAGACTTGTTACCTGGATAAGTAAAAAGAAAGCTTGTATTTCTAAGTCTACAGCTGAAGCAGAGTATGTTGTTGCTGCTACTAATTGCTCAAATATTGCATATATTAAGAAAGTGTTGGAAGGAATGAATGAGGTAATCACTGACCTAGTGATTATATATTGTGACAACACTAGTGCCATTAACATTTAAAATAATCTAGTGATGCACTCTAAGAGAAAGCATATATCTATTAAGTATCACTACTTAAGAGAACAAGTTCAGGAGAAGAAAGGGAAGTTAGAATTTGTTACATCTAAAGAACAAGTTGTAGACATATTTACAAAGCCTCTACCAAAGGATAAATTTGAATACTTGAGGACTAGACTTGGGGTCCGTCCCCTATCTACCAGTCACTAATGTGATCTGGATGTTGCATCAGCCTACTCTTATCATAAGATCACACATGTTGATGTAGCATAGTTCACACTTTGGATCATGTCTAAAGCTATGAAAAGTATTAAAATAGATTGGCATATCAGTATACAAAGATATAGAGAATGTAATGGACAACAAAGAGTTACTTGACTACAGATCGAGTTGTTTGTTTATTTGTTTCTTTGGCATTGTTGTCAAAGGGAGAGATAAACAATATGAAACAATATGCATGCACCAATGAGAACTATCTGAGGGAGAGATAATTTGAAAAAAAGGTAGAGTATTAAAGATCAGTCACTGAGAACAGAAGCAGGAATAGGAGAGCTAAAAAGAGCACATATGTGGAATGTCAAAGCTGTATTTTATAATGTTGTTTAGTAACATAGTGATTAAACATATTAAGTCTAACTGACTTACAACATTTTGTTCATAGATTTGTAGAATACATGTTTGGTATGTGTATGGTTTATTTCATATTATTTGAGTTGCCATCAATGCCAAAGGGAGAGATTGTTAAACCTACAACTGATTTAGAACCTAATTGAAGAATCTGTGATTAAAGATCACTGAGCTGATTGATTAGATATGTGAGATGATTAAATCAGTATTATGTTGTCATTGATGTCAACTAGTTTGACAACACTTATCTTGTAAGTTACTATACTGAAACATCTGGAGAAAGGAGTGAAAGAGATGAAGAACATAAATATCTACATGAGGAAGATGGATATGATAGATGAGGATAAGGAATACATTGATTAACTTGTTGATGTGTCTATGACCTTATGATATTGACTTGATTATGTTGCATTCATCTATGATGTGGAAAAGAGCCTAAAGACACAAAGCAGTGTTGTCGGTTAATGAAGCATTTCAGTATACACTGATGAAGTGTAGTCTATACCGAGCATAGTGTAAACTGAGCTTGTGTTCACCGATCCATTTCTTTGTTAACCGAGAAGAATAGAAAGAATTAAATGATTAGTTTAGCCAATAGGATTGATGAGCTGGAAAGTACCTCAAAGTTAGTGTTAAAGATAAAAAAATTTATGATGATCGACAGCTAACAAAATTCAAGGAAGATCTAAGTGAGAAGATTGAAACATGTTATTGAGACATCAGTCGAAGAAGGTTAAAATGAAAAAATCAGTGGATGAAATTAAGCGGCAAACTCTGATGGATAAAAAGAAAACAATTTACATGTCTATATAAGAGACTGATGATTTCATGATGAAAGATTGTCGGAAGAAAATGAAACTACAGAATTATCACATGAACAAGTTTTCATGCATTCTGATCATACTGTTTAAAGGAGAACCCAACTAAAAAGCATTACTGAGCAACAAAGAGTAATTACCGACGAACAGTAAGTTGATATATTTTTTAATAAGAAGTGTTACATTGATTAGAAAGATTGATATGAGCTAAATATTGATCTGTATATCTGAAATTGAAGTTGTAATAGATCAGATCACATACTGTTACATATTTAACTATTGTACACAAATAAATCTCTTAACCAAGTGGACTAAGAAAGTATTATTATGTATCATTCATAGAATGAACATTGTTATCCTGTCAACCCCATAGTGAATGTTGGTTGGACGATAACGGTTGGTCTAAAATCCTCTAACAAGGTCACACCTAACAGTGTGTTTGTAAACCTTTAAAAAGGTTGGGTCTTCACCGACTTCACTTCAGAAGAGTGAATATTTTTGGGTTGCCGGTCCCAGATGGTTTTTCCCTTCACAGGGTTTCCATGTTAAATCTCTTGTGTTATGTGTTGATAGTGATATTTGTTTGTTATCATACTTTACATATTACATGTTAGATTTGATCGATAACTACTATAAGTTTTAGAATGATAATCAGTAAAAGCACAGATAGTGAAAGTATTTTATCTTTATCGAGTAGCATAAGTTGAAGTATTTGTTTTGGATTATACATTTTGATTTGGGACAGTGATTAATTGATTCACCCCCCCTCTCAGTTATTCTAACTTTTTTGCATTGACCAGTAGAAAGAGTTCTAAGAGAATACCATTCCTTGATTGGAGTAATATATGAGCAATGCCTCATAGTAGGCATAGCTCCTGATTTTTTACATAAGTTAAGTGATATAGAGACTCTGTTAACTTTAGCCAGTCTTCTCCCCATGCTAGATTTAATGAAAAAACTTGTTAAGAAAGCCCAAGATAGGACTATGTATATCCATGAGTACTCAGATTTACGTAAAATGACATGAATTGCCCTGGATAATTTATACTTAGATATGATAACACTTCAAAGCCCAAATAGATTTGAATCATGCTGAGATTTTTTTACAATTCAATGCAAAAAATGATTTATGTGTTTGTGAAAGGATATGAATTACCAATGCACCAATCTAAGATGGGGAAGCGAGGCAGACTACTTCCAGTTAAAATGGATGATTTTGATAGGTTTGTTAAATCTGTTAGTGAGAATTTGAAGTCAATTTCCTACCAACTTTCAAGTGAGATTCATGAAAGATTCCCTTGAGAAGAAATTCTTGAAGCCAAGGGTTGTGTGTTTCCTCATTTTTGGAAAAACGTCGGAGATAGACAGCTTGATGCTCATATGTTTCATAAAAAAATTGATGAATTGATCAGAGAGCTTTCAAAACATGCAGATTGTAATGGAAAACCAATTGATGGAATCATAGATTCAGCTAATCTTAAAAAACAATGTAGACAATTTGCATCATGTATGAAATTGCAAATAAAAAACTTGGAGAATCCATTTGAACTTGGTGCAATAACCAGGCTTTGGAAAAGGATAGAGCAGAGTGAAGTATAGCGTGATTCAATATTAGAATATTTCAAACTTGCTGATTTATGTCAAACAATGATATTGGGGTCAGTGGAAGATGAAAATTTTTTTAGTGCATTGGGTTTTTTGAAATCAAAGATCAGAAACAAACTGGATAGAAATTTGGAAACTTGCTTGAGGTTGCTTGTAACTCAGTACAATGTCAGAGACTTTCCTTATGATAGGGAATTGGCAATTTGGAATTCCCTTCATGAAAGATGAGGGCTTTTGAACACTAGTTCAAAACATGGTGGTTCTGAGAGAAACAATGGATCTTGGTCCCAAACTCAGAATGAAGATGAAGAATTTTTTTTATTTTGAATACCCAACTCAGAATGAAGAAGAACCTCATGCTAGTAGTAGTAGTCAATTTGAGGAGCTGGATTCCATATGGGATATAGAAGAGGCAGACTGCTCATTGACACTGAGTGAAGAGTGAAGGGATTTAGAATTAGCATTCAGTTAATAGGTATTTATAATTTTATACACACAACACTGTATACTTATTACTATACTTGTTAGATAAATTGATACTTCATACCAGACTTGATTCTAAATATTTCTTATAGACAATTTGACTCATATTCAGTTACAAGTAATAAGTATTGTTCATGATTTTTGTTATTTGAATTTTGATTTTTGTAATTTCAATTTTGATTTTTGTAATTTGTAATTTGAATTCATTGAATCATGATTTTTGTAATGTAGAATGTTCAAGAAATTTTTAATTTAAAATTTTGAATTCATATAATTATTAATTCATATAATTCTCCGATTCTCCATTCTCATATAACCTTACAATGTCCCACACAAAGCCTTTTGTAACCTCTTAACTTTTTAATCTTGTAGCTAATTAACCTTTCGGTAGTTACACCTTTGTGCCAAATGCTTGATCGTAGCTTTGTAATGCCCAACACTAACGACTAACAAACCCTCGCGAAGCTCCGTAAACCAACTATTCCTAACAAAGTGTTAAATATTAATCTATCCATTGACACATGTCACAGTCCATTCCTTCGCACTTTCCATGTGGCATTTGGCAACTAACTCTCACTTTTAACTAACTATCTCTTTATTTTTGAAGTTATGCACGTCGTTAGTCAGGAGTCCCTCGAAAGTTCAAAACCCATTAGCATCCTAACCACTTAACCATTGAGAAGTTATGAAACAACCCAACGTTACTTCGGAACATTTTCAGTGGTCTGTTAGTAACGCACAGCCGCACATGCTTAAAGGTTCTTTTAAGTGACTTGAAAAAGTAACGACGAAATATAACCAATCTAATCCTTTCTAGGGTTTATTGGATTTTCATAGCATATCTCAACCTAGCACTTAGGGTTTTAACATTTCATTGAAATTTAGGCCTTAGGGAGTGTTAGCACTTAAACTTGTAGATGATTTTAAACTTATTCAAATCCTCCTAAAATCAAAACTCATGTTCAACTGGCTTTTTCTTCTTTTTCTTTGTACTTTTATCCTAGGCTGCTACATCATCATCAGAGGGCCAACCATATCCTTGCAGGTCCTACATTGATTTAATCTGTAACTCGCACCTGGATTCAGTGATGCCTTTAATATCTGTAGCAAACTTTGTGCAATCATTCTCAACTTTTATCAAGTTGTCTATTATGTTGTTACATCCTTGTAAGTCCAAAGAACTATCACCTCCGAGGAAAGCCTCTTGCTTAATTATTTTAGGCCTGTTAGTACTCAAAATTGTAGATGATCAAAACTCAATTAGAAAACTCTGATTTGTAACTCTAGCAGTCCCAATAGATGCATCAACAATAATCAATACTAAGGTATTAAGTATTTTCAATCCTTCTTCTCTTTGAGCTTAAAGCTTCAGGTGGGTATTACCTTTCTAGATTAAATTCTTTAAATATCACAACTATGATCTATATAATTGATACAGATCTAATCATATAACTCATATAGTTTAAATTAAATTATTTTAATTTGATTGATGATGAACACAACTGCAAAATTGAAGGGAACTCAAATTTCAACCCCACTGTCTACCTTGTAGAAAGATATGCCTAAAATGCCTTGCAAATTTAAACATATAGAGAAATTAAAAGAACATACATGAAGAAAATAAGAAATATACATGGAAATCTAGTATATTCTATTGATAAACTTTCAATGTCAATACATTCAGAGAAAATGGATTCCTAAGAATCAAAAGAGTAAATCTATCAAATCCTATGACAATAAGTATTTCATCGCCCTTTGGTGTGAGAAAGAAACAACTATATATAGAGAGACCACCTTGGGATCCTTGAGAAAAGGATCCTTTCTGGAACTCATTCATCATCCAAGTCATCTAGGTCATCTGTTGTAGGCCTACTCACCTTAGGCTTTGTCATGTTGTCCCATGTAGTAACCTGATCTTCTGTTGGCCATGGGAATTGTTGAATGCTCTTTAATTACTTCTTTTGTCTTTCACATCTTACATCAGCAATTTTCTTTACATTTGTGATGAACTTGCTGATGTCTATTTCTGCCCTAATAGCTTCATCCAAAACTGTGTTAAAATGATCTAAATCAACATCATTTTTATCTTTCAGAAAGACCTCTTTCTTAGGTAGTAAGAGATCAAAATCTAACCTCCATGTATCCAAGTTCTTTATTTCTCCCTCCTCTGTTATGGTTTTAGGAATGAACCTATTGAAATTAGGTCCAAAAATTTCCATATTTGCTCCCACCTGATTTGTCTTGCCCTTGAAGAAAGAGGAAACAACACCAATCTTTGCAATTTTAGTTCCCACTTGTAATACTATATCTAGGATGTCATTCCTTAGGGACTGTACTTCTGCTAGTCTCTCAAAGAATGACTCCCTTGTGGACCAAGTTGTATGATAGGTACTCAAAATAGAAACAAAATTATATACTTCACCTTGTAAAATTGGCAATTTATTATATGTAGTATAAACTGCCTCTGCCTTATCCTTCAAAATTTATATCCTATGCTACAAGATATTCAATAGGGACTACACTATACTCTCAGTCTTTTCCTTGTTCATCCTTTCTTCTATAGTAGCAGCTTCTTCCTTAGTAATACCCAGAACTTTTGGTAATGCCTATTGTGGTGGTGTAGGGGCTACTGTGGCCATGTTGAAAATTTGCAACTGCAAGTCCTCTACACATTTTTCTAGTTCTTTTTCCTTCATTATCAAAATCTCTCTATCTTTTAGCAATGCACTATAATTATTAAATAGATTTTGATGCCTCTCTGATAATTGTTTGGTTTTATCTCCATTCAATCTGGAAAAATGAGTCAATACCTGTGAGATCTCAAGGTCTCCAGTATTGTGAATTGACCATATCATTTTATCACCATCCATATTCTCTTGGATGTTCAACAAAGAAGGCTTCTGATCTTTTGGGTACAAGCTCTACATAGCCAATGCCTTATTTTTACGGCTATACCCAAACCCTCTTATCAAATCCCCTACTTGGGTTTCTAAAGTTAAATTTATATTCTCCTTTTTCTTGGTTTGGTCAATAATGAAAGTTGAAGCCAAATCCCACCCAGGTACAAGCAGTATATTCTTGGGTTTCACCAATTACTTAGCTTCTTCTGGGGTAATTATTTCTGATTCAGGATCATAATCCTTTAGAATTTGTATGGCCTCATCTGGTATCTGGCCATCTTCCTTAATTTTTACATTAGAGGCCACCTATTGTTGCTTGCGCCATAAAAGGAAGTCCTTGAATTCATTTGACTTAATAAAATTGTCATCCTTCAAGAAGGCATCCTGCTCCAACATCCTCTCATCTTTACCTAAAAACAAAGGTAACTCAACTACTTCTGTCGATGCTTTTTGTTTTCTTTTTTCCTCTCTAATCCTCTACCTAAGCTGATGATCATGGTCTCTATTTCCTGGAAATAAAGCTTTCACTCTATGCCCCTTCTTTTCTCTGACCCTAGCTTGTGAAGATTCTCCTATTTGCAATTTATGTTTCTTCTCAAGAGGCTCATTGGTGTCTTGAGAACTAGGAAGCTCTGTCAAGTCCATTATTATATTTTCCTCTCCTTGTTGAGCAACATGAGATCCTTGTTCCATAGCAGGAGGGCTTTAGATTAGGTAACCTCCATCACTCTCTTTATAATCAGACTCTGAATGCTTCTCTTTTTCTCTATCCTTATCACCAATTTGGTCTTTAATAGATTTGACCAATGTTTGGTAATTATCCATCATCATATCCAATCTTTGCAAATAAGGTATAGTAGGATAGAAGCCTCCAAAGGGAATCCCCTTTGTCTTCAAATGCTTCTCAAATTTCATCAATTCATTGAATTGGTATGCTCTATTCTCTATCACATCTTCTTCAACAATGTTCCTGATCAGATCTTCTTCAGGATACTCCTCATGTCTCTTGTTTATAGGAATGGTAGGAGTGTAGTATTTTCTAGCCATTACCATGAAACCCTCTATATCAACATATATGGGTGATGCATCATTCAATTTGAATTGGCCCAACCAATCATTTAACTTGGAAAATGCATTCTTCCCAATTATGAATTTGCATACATAAAAGTGTCTGGAAGTAAATGTGCCCTTTCTGAGGGAGGCTAGATGCTCTTTATCAGTTAATATTAGTTTCCAAATAATCTCCAGGAAGGAAACCCTTGGTGGAACAAAGAATGGTAGTATATGGGGTGGTTGGGGGCATCCATAAACTCTTATTATGGTGTATGTCCTTTCATAGTAAAAGTCTCCCTAGTTATGTCCTTTAGGCCATTTGTCAACAAATTGAAAAGCTCTCAACAATTGTAAAGCCTTTACTGGCAGCTTGCAAAGATCTAACCCTAGGTTGAGTATGATAGGCCACACCATCCAATTTCGGAAAGCACAAAAATTGCAATTAGGGAAAGTAGGGCTCCAAGCTCCTATCCAAAACTATACTAGATTGGGTTGACCCTTCCACATCATTTGAAGATGTAGGTTATCTAGATTCATAATGTTGTAATTGTAGAACAGAATGAGGTGCATTAACAATGAGTAATGCAAACACTTAGGGGAATCTTCTCTATTTCTTATTGCCTCCAATCCCTTGTGCATTTTATCAATGACATACCCAATGTATTCATATCCTTTGTTGGTATGCATGTTTTTTGAGTCCAATACCATCATCGAAAGGTCAAATGTAATCCTATCTGCCCCACCATCTACTCCAAGCACTCTACACAAACCATAAGCAATATACTTTACATAGAAGGCTAAGTCTTTGTAGAAGTAAGGGGTTGACCCAGGCATTGGTGCAATGTAGTTTCTATTACCTCAGTGAGCATGGCTCTGGATTTCTTTTGTCACAAGTACAGTTTCCTAAATATACCTATTGGCCTGGGCTTGTAGGTTAATTTCTATGGCCATGGGGATATTGATACCAAAATCCTTCATGAAAGAGCTCCTATCTAATGTAACTAGGGCTGAGCCATCATGCTTTCTTATCATTCTAGATAGGGGCTCATAGAAACTTGCCAATGGAATCATCAAATCAACATCTAAGAAAACATCTGGGAATATCAAGTTAGCTAATCCTGATGTCCAAGGGTTTGACACAGGAACTAGACTCTCAGCATTTTTATAGAAATATTTAAACAAATTCATTTTGGAAACTTCAGGCATCCTGGCATCTCTTAAATAGCTCAAATTATCAACGAAACATTCATCACTAACCTTTTTATTTTGTGACGATCCTAGTAGCAAGGTGATAAAATCATCTGAGTAACTTTCTTTTGCCTTCTCCTTAGAACCCTTGCTAGTAGAAGCCCCACCGGTCAATGGTTGACTCATTCTAACTACAACTATGAATTATTCTAAAAACTCTGAAGCTGTAAATCCTTTGACTGTAGAAAGCTCAAAAACCCTCATACTTTCAGCTTTAGCTCTCCGGAATACTTATATTTATGCTAGAGAATTGAATGCAATTTTCCCTTTTGAGATTTTAAATTATATAAATCCTATCACTTCCGCCATTACTTGGCATGCCCTAGACTTTAATTCACTAGCCATGGGATAAGACAATGACATGTAATCAAATTCTATTTCTGGCGACCTAGTGACTACCATGCCAACCATAATCACTGAAAGATTTGGTGTTTTTTTATATTATTTAGAGATCAAGTGACTAAAGGGAAATCTTTAATTGTTATATTATGAAATAACTTCCAGATACCTGGTGACTATAGTCAAAAATCATAGTCACTAAATGTTTTAGCCTTTGATAATTCTATCTCGTGATATGGCGACTGTATTTTCCATTCCGAGATCTAGCGACTATAGTCTTTCATAAGTCACATTTCTTTATTTTCCTATTATGAGACTTAGCGACTAGAAAGAAAAATTGAAAATCTCTCGATCGCCATAACTTATTGACTTTTCAAACTTCTTATGGAAATTACCCGACTTTACCCATCTGGAGACCTAGCGACTACAAGAGAAGTCTCTTTATTGCTAGATGTTTGTTCAGTTTCTTATTTCTTCATGCAATTACACAACAGCCACAGGATCTTAATCTGATGGAAATCATTGAGTCTTACCATCTTTTGAATTACATCACTATTATCTAGCGATTGAGAGACAACTGTTAGATCTATATTTATAAGGAACAATATCAATGGTAGTCATGTAATATCTGCATTTTCATTCTGATTTTGACTTCCTCTGGAGAACTGGAGACTGAGCATATTTAGAGACTTGGGGAATACAAACATCCACTGAGTCTCATGATAAAAGGGAATATTCTCTGGACTTATAGAGATTGTGCGACAAAAGATATTTTCTGAATCATCAAATTAAAAGGAATATGATGAATGCATTCTGAGACCAGGCTACTAAGTGGTAATATAAAGCACACATGCTTAAAGGATCACTTAAGTTATTTGGAAAAGTAACGGCAAATTAGAACCTGTTCAAGCTTTTGCAAGTATTTGGATTTTCACAAGCATTTAACAAGGATTAACAATGCAGTCGCTAGTTCGCTAAAAGACTTAGTGACATGAAAATTATTGCACGATTTAGCAAACACTAAGGAAAAGAATGACCACATGCAGAATCTTAAAACATAAGTGGCCAAAAAGTAACATTGAAACATAAAAACCAAGGCACACTTAGGACAAACTTGAGAATTACTTCCATCCATGGGTAAAAACACACAAGGAAAGGGTTTATCAAACACAAACACGACTGATTTTGAGGAAATTTAAACCCTAGACTAGACAAAAACAATTGCAGGGACAAAAACCAAGGACCTAAAGAAAAAATCTCAAAATACCTAAAAATATACCCAACAGTGAGGACTAAGGAAAATGGCAGGAAATTTTCAAAGCAATTGTGAAACTGAAAAATTGAAAATACTACCAACATGTTCAAAGCTTCCTAATATCTTAGAAATTGTCATTTGTCAATTTATTATAATTTATTTGTCATAGTTTATAGTTCATACTCATTACTCATTAGTCAATTTATTATTTGTCAATTTCTTAATTTCCTAATACTAAGCATTTACTTAATTATAATTTAGATTCTTGACTTGAGCCAATGAGCCAATTTATAAAATTACACAAGCACAGTGACAGAAAAAATGAAAATTACAAAATATATACTAAAACTTCCTTGAAATTTATACATCAATATCAATGATCAATGAATATGATCAATGATTAGAAAATAAAAACTAACATTGGCATTTGGAAAATTAAACAAATTTGGAAACAGTTATTAGAGTCACAACTGGTAGCCTAGATTCTTTAGAATCAGTCTTGATTTGCACAAAAGGTGTATCCATAGTAGGTGAACGGAAAACATAAGATACCCTATTCAAATTAAGTGACCTCCCTCTATTGGCTCTTCATCTATTATCTAATACCAGAACTGTCTCAACTACTTCCATCAATGATCATCCATGTCAATGTGGAAAGACGAAGGCTTGAATCTCTCCAATGTTTTCCCACACCACAATATCCCTCTTTGATGGCCAAGTCACCTCTCTAACTGTCTCCAAGTCTTCAAGGAATTTGTTCCACTTGGCATTTTTTATGGCTTGAGATTCAGCAACAAACTTATTCATGTCAATCTCCTGCTTGTACAATTCATCCATAACTTCATAAAAAGTTAAAATGTTAGCATCATCAACAAAATAAGAAGCCACCTTGCTACATTCCAAAATTTGGTTGAAAGAATCAACCCACTCTTGTCAATCCTTCAAGTGTCCCTCTTTGTCCACAATAGTAGGGATATATCCTTCAGACTCTTCAGCAAAACCTTAACCTTTGCCTGAACGTTTTGTAACTTGCTAGTGAAAAATGCATTCAAATCCTTTACTAATAACACCATTTCCTTAACATCAATTATTTTGTCAGGTAATTCCATTTTTTTCCCATTAGTAAAACTAACCTATCAAATAATTGCAAGTATGGGCCCCAAGTATTAAATAATGGGGTTAGTACATACAAGGCATTAGAACATTGATATTATGTCCCCTATAAAGAAATGAAAGTAGTATGAAGGATTTGAGACTTCCCTTTTAAAATATTTACTCTGTGCAATAGCACCTTCTTCAAAGTCTCCTTTTCAGCAATTCTAGTATCAGCGGGCTCAGGCTGATCAACGTCCATTATTATCTTTTCTGTTGCAAGCTGTAGAGCTAAGCCCCTCTCTTGCTTAGTTTGGACCCCTACATCACTAACCTCTGTAACTTCCCTGGACTGATTTTTTAGAGTATTTATTTCATCTTTTACCTCCTTCACAGTCTTTTCTGGGAAAAAAAATTTCTTTAGTTCCTCTTCAAATTTTTTTCTACTTGCCACATAATCTTTGAATGTCCTAGCTAGCCTGTTCTCCAAGTCCTCAACCATTTCTTTATTCATGGAGGATGCATGATGTAGGAGATTTTCTATCTTGTTGCCTTACTTTCAGTCACCCTTTTTTTTTGACAATGTCAGAGTCAAGTCAGGTCTATTTTGTTAGTATCTAGGTCTAGCTTCTCTCTAGGATAGGAGGTCTTTTCCAGGTATCCCTGAAATTGCTCCTTGTTTCAAGCCGGGTGGGTTGTGTTAAAATCTCTTCATTCTGGGTAGGTTGTAGATCCTAACCTGGCAAAGACTTGGTGTTCCAATTAATGATCTTTTTCAAGCAGGATGGTGGTGGAAATCATATGGATTCATCTAGAAACATCATGTGGCCATTCTCAGATTATGCACAGCCAATTGTTTTTAAAGTGCTTCATGGAGTGCAATAAAAATAGTGTGCAAGATCAAGGATTCAATTCTTTGAATTCAAGGAAGTCAAAGATCGAATTGTATCTAGTCTCTTTTGAAAATGAAATAAATTGAATGGTGAAAATTCGGTCCATAATCTAGTCATCATTTGATCATCAGTCAACAAGAGTTCCCGATGATTGTAACAGAGATGCAGTGTTCCAAAGATTATAGTTTGGCATATATTATATAAATAATGATGATGAGAAAATTAAAATCTTAGCACATGACCACATTTGAAAATCCTATGATGCTGAAGAGCTCGATCACCATATCATATTTTACAAAGCATACCAGACAGTTCGTCATATGTATTATATTCTTCTTGCCCTCAAGCACGTGTTTAATAAGTTTAATTTGTATAATGATGCAGATAGAAGATTGAGAAAGATTCGAAGAGATCAAGAAAATGATTGAAAATGGTGAATATGCAATTGGGTAAGATTTTGTTGAATTCAAGCTTTGCCTTTTTCAGTGTAACAGAGTGGTCGTGTGATCGTGTGAGGTAAAAAAATACCATGCGATCATGTAACAATGAAGTCTGCTGGGACTCACATATGCCAACAGTGCAACCCGTGTACGCCAATAGTGGAGTCCACATGTAACAATGATGAAGCGGTCGCATGATCGCAAGAATTAAACAAATACCATGCGATCATGCGACAATGAAAAGTTATAAGTCCAAACCTAAAGTTTTGTGATAAAAGAAAAGTCTATTATTATTTAAGTGACCAAATTAACATGTGCCTTAAGTCAAAAAGGAACCCGTGCACATAAAATGACGGGTGGAAATACGGTGGGACAACTTCTCCATTGCAGAAAAAATGTCGATATGGTGCGGTATGGTGAGACACTGCCACGTGAAAAGAGTGGTCGCATGATCGCATAAAGTAAAAAAGAGCCATGCGATCATGCGACAACATGAGTCCACTGACAGGGGTGCACAGTTGGAGGCTTTTGATTGGTCGAGAATCACCGTCCGATGAGAAACTTGTCAGGTGGGACCCGAGACTTAAGGAAAATAAAGAGATTAAAAGTTGACGTAATCCAACGGAGCTTGTATTCTTTCTTGAGAAGATTATCAAAAGATAGGAATTTCAATTGTCATAAATGAGTAAGTTGAAGGTGACTAAGAACTGAGGGGAATATTGATGATAGATCTCTCGACTGAGGTCATGGGTAGGAAAAGAATGAAGAATATAATCCTAATAATGTTGTATGCTGTAGCTTGCAGTCCAGTAGATGCAACATGGGTTGCCATAGGTGGTGGTAGTGATAAAGCTATAAGATTGTGCCAAATATTTCTGAGACATTTAAAGAAGGTTGAATGTAGTTGTAGATCGGATTGACTGTTGTTTGAAAGATAGTTCGACTCCAAGAAGCCCAATGGATTTGACTTGACAGATGCTATTAAAGAGAAGATGAAGGACTCAAATCGAAGTGTCATAGTTATAATGTCTTTCCTTATTCCCATGTTAGTGATTGGCTTTTCAAATTCTATCATCAAGATGTTCTCTCTTTATGCCTTGTCTTTTTGAATTCTGGAAGTTGAATCATTTCCAGTAAGCATTGTATGTAAACTCTATAAATACTATGAAGGACATGAATGGAAGGGTTGGGAAACTTGTAAGGGTAGCATAAGTGATTCCATTTACTTTGCTGGGTTTTCATGTTTGTTGAACCAGTAGTTTTCATTTGCATGTGAATAGACAGGACAGTTATATATGAAGTTGTAATTGCTTGCTGGATTCCATTTCATGTTTGTAATTGCAGTGAAAGTAATTCCATTTACCTTTCATGTATGATTCTTCTCCTATTCACCTTGTTATTTAGATGCATCTGAATGGAAAGTACAATTGTATATGGAGCTGTAATTTCTACTTGAATTCCATTTCACGTTAGTAGTTGCAGTTTAAGCAATTCTATTTGTTGTCTGTATATGATTTTGCTTCTATTCTCATTAGTAGAATATGCATTCTTAGAATAGATAGGTTTAGTTAGAAGATAGTCTTTATGATAATTTGTGATCAACATTCCATTGGGGATTATAGGTTATCCACTTTATCCTTGCCTAAATTGTTTGTGCCTACAAACAATTTGGTTAAAACTCATAAGAAGATAATTTGATGATCATAAAGAAACAAATTCATTGAAGATTAAACACAAGTAGGGAGCTGTACCTGTCAATTCAGAGGGCAATGATAGAAGACATACATTGACCCAATTATTGGTGACATCCTTTTTTCTCTCACCTTGGGTGCTAAAAGAGTCAGAGATTACAAATCTAACGGGAGGACAAACTGTTAACCAACATATCTCTGATCCTATAGTGTCCTGCAACCTCCATATTAATTGGCTACACTGTGTTGTGTCTTGGATGTCAACCAATCTGGGCTTTCTAGATTCTGGGGCCACACACCATACTTCTAGTGTCTTAGTGTCCATATTGAATCCAGAACCCTCTGTAGTCCATCAAGGCCAAAAGCTTCATAAGCTACAGCTTTATCTTGCCTCTTGATTTGGTCAATTAGGAATGAGGACTCCAAGTCCCATCCAGGGATCAACAACATGCCACTTCTCTTTACAAGATCTCTTGCCTCCTCCATAGTTAATGTTTCACTGTTGGGATCATAGGACTATAATTTTTCAATCATTTCAATAGTTTTTTTCCTGTGATTCCCCTAGTTTCAAAGATAGTGTTAATTCATTCTGCTTAACTCTAAAGAGAAAAATTTTAAACTCATCAGACTTGATGAATTCATCATCATCTATAAAATCTTTAGCTTCAATGACCCTATCATCCTATCTAGTTGTAGCCAATTCTAACTCAGCTAGGGCCTTTTCTCCCTCATCTATCATTGATGTCAAAAAATGTTGTCTTGAGTCAACAAAGTAATGGTTATTACCTGGCAGGATTTGTAGTGCCTTTTGCCTTGCCTTTTCTGGTATATTCATCAACTTTTGTTTCTTTGATGGCCCCTGCTCAGATGTGGATGGCTCAGCTTGTTGTATTTCTACCATAAACACCACATTAGGTTCAACTTCCTCATGGTTTATTCTATCCTCCTCCTTCTCCTCATGGATTTCTGGCAATTTAGACATAATATCTTCGTAATTCTCTATACACTTGTTAATTTTTTGGATGTATTAGAGATCAAGAAAGAAACCGAGGAAGGTAGGGTCTACCTTTTTCAATTGTTCCTCTATACTTACAATATTATTCCATTTAAAGGTTCTCTCTTCATAGATATCTTTACTAAAAACATTTCTAATAACATCCTCCTCTGCCATAGGCTGATTTATAGCCAAATTGTGATTCCTCATTTTTCTCAATGTCACTCTAACGAAGTCTTCAGGGTCATACATCCTTGATTTACTAGAGGGAAATATGAATTGTCTCAGGAATTCATGGATTTGGTCCACAACATCTTTGCCGATAGAGAAATCCCCTATTTGGAACCTCCTTGCCAGAAAGGTTCCCTTATGTCTTTTAGGGCCTAAGTGCTCTCTATCCATCATGATAAGCTGCCACATGAATTCTACTATTGCCAATCTTTCTACGACAAATTTTGGCAGTATGTGTGGAGGTTGAGGGCAAGCATACACTCTTATAACAATAAAACTATAAAAAATATATATCACCCCAATTATGCTTAACTTCATTGTCAATTTTACAAGCTAAGAGTCTAAGAAATTTTCTAACAAGTAAAGGAAATCTATCCCTCACAATACCTAACATGTTCATTACTGGATCCACAAAATCACTAAAAAAAACAATGGAATTAGAGAAATGGTAAGTTCTATGCCATAACTTGGTCCACAGCTGAACCAGAATAGTTCCTCCTACATTCTCAGTCTCAACGATGAAGTCTGGGTTGATGTAGCCAATATTGTAATAGAGGATCAGGTGCATCAACATGGAGTAGTGATTGAACTTGAATCTTTTCAAATTAGTCTTCTCATTCATCAACTCAATGTGCATTTCATTGATTATGTACCCCACATAATCAAACTCCTTGTTGGTGTACAGGTCTTGAACATCTGTAGTCATGAAAAAAATTTCAAGAGTCACTGTCAAACCTCCATCTAGTCCAATAACTTTGTGTAGACCGTAGATGGTATTCTGGAAATAGGGATGGAAAAGCTCAATATCAAATGAATTTGCAACCTTCTTTGGTAACAACCCTGCCTCTTTCTTTTCTCTAGGAATATGCCTCCATAAACTTTCCATGGTAGTAACTTTTATGTCTATTAAATAGGGCCTCCTCTACTGCTAGGTCAATATTCGTGCTCATAGGTCCCTGAAGGTCGAAAGCTTGACTAAAATTTTCTCTATCTAACATGCAAAGTATAGGCTTGTCATGCTTGTGGAAAGCTTCTGTCACTGGATTGTATGCTTGAATTAGCACTTTCATGAGGTCTACATCCAAAAATACCTTAGGTACTATCAACTTTCCCAAGTTCCTATCCCATGTGTTTGAAACAGGAGGGCCTCTAATTCTATTGTTATAGAAAAACATGAAGAGGTCATACCCAGTTGTGTTTGGGTAGTGAGCATCCCTACAGAATGCATAAGGGTCCCTCCATTCAAAAGTGTTAGTTGATTGCAAATTTGAGGATCTAGGCAACAATTTCATCCATTCTTCAGTGTATATGTTTGGCCTCTTTGTTCTTGAATGCACAACGACACTCTTTTTTGGTACAACAACATTAGGAGATCCTTGTTCTACCATTCTTTTAAGTATACTAGTAACTAAACTCTAAGCAGTAAGCTCCTTTTCTATCCGGACTCTGCACTTAAAGCCAAAGGTTTCAACTCTCTGGTTGGCTTCTCTAGAAATTATGGATGCTTTGTGAAGACACTGAAGTGTGAACTATATTTAATAACTAACAAGTAATAAACAACTCACAAGTACAACTAGGCTACCAGCCACCAGGCCACCTACTCTATTAAAAATTCAAATCTCATCAAGCACATACACATGTAATTACCTTTTTCAGAAAAGTGTCACTATCAACTGTCACTTTGAGCATAGATTCGGCACCGATCCAAGAGAAAATAATTAGCATGTTGGCAAAGTGATGCTAACGGTACATCAAATCCCAGGTCCTTGTCTCTACTTTTCTAAATTGCTACCTACAAATTAGGGGCCTTGGCCCTTGGCCATTTCAATTTGAAATCCAAAAAATTTGAGACTTGCTCAGTCATGCATCACCTTTCAAAACTTTGAGACTGTTAAACTAACCAGAAAAATGAAACCTTGGGATGTTATGACATATCCTAGCATGCAACTTACTCTCCATATCTCACTTTTCAACACCTTACGAAGTTACGCATGAAATTAGTCGGGACTTCCGAACCCCTAACCATCATAATAAATTAACTGTTGAGAAGTTACATAACAGCTAGGCGTAACTAGGGAACCCCTAACCAACATAATAAATTAACTATTGAGAAGTTATGAAATAGCCAGGCGTAACTTCAGAACAGATCACCATCATATTAAATTAAATGGTGAGAAGTTACGAAACAACCAGGCGTAACTTCAGAGCTTGGAGTGGGTTCCAATTTATTTAGTATTCTGATTTAGTAATTACAATTTACATATTTTTTAATTTATAAATAATAAAACTATTATTCAATACTTCAATTTCATGATTCACATAACTTGTTACTGTATTAGAATTTAGTGTATTGACTATTGAAATTTAAAGTATTAGCAAATAACACGTATTACGTAAAACTAAAAATAGTAACACTATTTGAAAAAAAGTCTTCTGACTTCTCAATGTTTCATTTGTATACAATATTACAAATTTATAGACTACAGTATTACTATGAAATTGAGAAACTGGTATACAATATATTATATACAATGTACATAATACTGGTAAGTGGTAACTTAAACTGAATCACTAATTTACAAATTCACAAATTCACTGAATGGTTGTGGTTTCCCCAGAAGGAGAAGCGACAAGCTTCCAACCATTTCCAGAACCATAATGAAAAGTACATCCGATTATTTCAAATTCATATTTACAAGTTAGTACCAAAAAATTTCATAAGATCCACAAAGAAAAAAATATTAGTCGATGTGTAGACCAGCAAATAATAGGATCATCTGATTCATCTCCTCTTGGAACGCCTCCTGGTCGAATCCATGATCGGCAAAAATGGCGCTCATCTCTGCCTTCTCATGTTTTGGTTTAAGTTCAAACATGTCACTCTGATAACTGGCGTAACTAGTAGCATGATCCCATGCTGCAGACATTAGATGACTGAGGACATCATGCTGAATCTTCTCCTCCATATCCAAATTTGGTTGGATAACAGGTTCTGGGTTCTCATTTGATGATCCCTCAACTACTGGAAGACCCATTCTATGAAAGTGTCAAGAAAATACAAATAATCACCAACTTGTCATCCAAATTTAGAAATTTAGAAAGTGCACATGCTCTACAATTCCACAACTGATGAGTATATAAAGAAAATAAATCACCAACATGCTAGCCACAATAAATTTTCAAGGAATGTTTCATGTAAGGTGGCTTGCCTGGGAAAAGGAAATTAATGAATATCGGTAAAGAAAAATTGCAGACATTGTAATATTGTATGATTATCCTATGTAACTTGGCTCTAAAGTCAAAAAGAAGAATAATGAACATTTAATGTTGATGACTCATAGCTCATATCTCGTAAAATTATCCCTTTTAATGTCTAATCAAAATCTTGGCCTAGATTATGTACCACTCAAGTTATGCAAACTGCCAACATTGCCTTGGAACCACCATATCCTAGCTGAGACTGTAAATTTTGAACTGACAACTTGGTAGCCGCATTAAATTATGAAGCAATGTTTTGCGTAATGTGACTTGGCTCTGAAAAGAAAGATAATGAATGTACGATTTATAGCTGAGATCTTGTACAAATTAACCTTTTTTAACATCTAATCAAAATCTTGTCATCGTTAAGTCTCATTAATTATACTTCAGTGTTCAATGTCACTGTAACTTCATGGCTAAGTTACGCAAATTGCCAACATGGCCTCGGAACTCCCATATCTTGCTTGCGATCATAACTTTCGAAGTCACGCACATTGTCAACCTATCCTTTGCATATCTTTGTGGCCTTCAACTGCAATCTACCAGCATAACCACTGAAGTCACGCATGTCATCAACCTAACGATTACATATCTTCGTAAGTGTCATCATCGACCCTCCTTTTAGCCTGCTAAAACTACACACACTGTAAACTTGAACTTTGCGTATCTTCATGGCCTACAACTCTAAACTGCCAACATAACAACCGAAGTCACGCACACCATCAACATGACTATTGCGAATCTTCATAACCATTAGCCATCGACCCTCCTCTTAGCCTACCGAAGCTACGCAAAATGTCCTCACAAACTAGTTATCAACTCATCAGTAAATGACATGTAGCACCCAACTTGACACGTAGTCCTATCACTATGTTTTGAATATTCGCCAATTTATATTTTTATAATATACATACTATTTTATATTCGCCAATTTATATTTTTTATAATATAAATACTATTTTATATTCACTAATTTATATTTTTTATAATATATATACTATTTTATATTTGCCAATTTATATTTTTAATAATATAAATACTATTTTATATTTGTCAATATATATTTTGGTTTGTTATGAAACAAAAACACAATTCACCAAGATAGTTTCACATAGTTTCAGGGAGCATCAATGCTTTGCCAAAATATTCCACATAGTTTTAGGGAGCACGAATGATTCACCATTTGAGATTTTTTTTTTCTTTGAAAAGAAAAAAATTTCGCGAATAATTTTTTTTTTTCTTTCTAACTTTCGCCACTTTTTTACACCTTTTCTTAAGGGGGGGTTTCTTAAAGATTACCTTGTTGTGCATGGATGCAAGTTCCATCTCTATTCATTTCATATGATTACTTCATGCCAATGATGATAAGCCGAGGTGATGCCTAATGATGGAAGGATAAGAGCCAAATTAATCTCCATACAAATGATGTTAATGCCTCATCTGGAGGTTATGCAGAGAGAATTAGCATCGACAAAGGAGTTAGTACAAAGAGATCCTCATCTCTATATTGCTGAGAGTTTGGTTGATCTAGCTTCTCAGCTAGAGATTAAGATATAGGTTTTGGAGTCTGTGAGATCTAGATGGGATAATGCACTAGCAATAATTATGCAGCTCCACAAACTATTTTTGGACAACTATTATCTAACCCCTAAACCCTAGCATCTTAAAGTAACAAAAAAAATGGAAAAATGAGGAGCAAGAAGAAATGAGTCATATACTCATGTATATATAGATATCAAAGAAGGGATATAGAATAGAAAGGTATGATATACCATTTTCTATATGTATATTCATTGTATGGCAAGAGTCATATATAGTATAGTAGCATATGAAGACTGAGTGAAATTCTTAGCAAGATTACTGAAAGTACTAAGTACTATTTTGGTTATACAATGTAAAAGTCATGATAAAGTGATTTTGCCACTAATGTTAATGGGGGAGATTTTTGATCTCTGTGTCATGTTGTCTATTAGTGTCCAACACTTAATCACTATCAAGGCAATGTTGGTTGGTCATCACTATGACTGAGCCATCTTATTAAGGCCAAGTTATGTATAGACTTGTATTCTTTATAGTTATCGAGCAGTAGTTACTGTCGAGAAAGTCAAAGGTTGCCTAGTACTTCAGTAGTTACCGAGCAGTATATATGTCAAGTTGTATAGATGAGTCGGTGTTGACCACCAATATATGGAGAATAGTTATGACTGAGCATCAGAGACTTCATATGCTGAGCAAGCCACTTTTGACATATGTGTTTGTAATGGCACAACCACCTAGGTAAACTATTTTGGCCAACTTTTATGCATGATTTAATGATTGTTGACAAAATCAAGGAGTTGGTTACGCTTTGTATTTCTAATCATTAATCCCTATGAAAGCCATGTAACCTATTAGAAAAAGGGAATCCTTTAGCAACATAAGTGATGAATTTAGATTGTTGATTGTGATCTAGAAGCTTGATCAGATGTTTATATAAGGTGATATCAAAACCCTAAAATGAAGTAAGTAACAAAGGCGATATCTTGTATGCGGAGCAAAGAAGTGTTTTTCTTATTAGATGAAGAGATCAAGCAGAGTGACTGAGAAGAGTAGTGAAGGACATAAAATGGCTACATTTGACTTTAAGATCAGATAAGTATTGGAAAGAGGAGATCTATAATCAGCATTTGTAGTGAAAACTGAAGGATCAAGTACTGATATATTCTAGCAAGTGAATCGGGGTAAATCTCTTAACCAAGTGGTCCTAATAGGCCTTTGTAAATCTCTTAACCAACTTCTTACTTAGCTGTAAGTTTTAAATCCCTTAACCAAGGTAGTTTAAGTCTGTAAGCTCTTAACAGGTCTAGACCCCTCACAGGGTAGATCATCTAAAATGACCAAAACTTTGTAGCCCTAACAGGAACACTTTATTGTTGTAGTAGTGAAGATTTATGAGTGTCATCCCCACCCCAGTTTTACCATTCAAGGGTTTCTAGGTTACCAAACCTATGTGTTATGTGTTTCATTTGATGGATACAATTAGAATGTTATTTTCATTTGAGTATTTAAATTCATGTTTATGGTATGCATGTAGAATTAGTTTCAAAGTATAAAAGTTTGTGGAATCTGATTCACCCCCCCTCTTAGTATCTCACATTCCCATATTACATTTCCAACAATTTCTCAATGGATATTGTAATAATCCAATTCATACAAATGAGATTTTTAAATTCAACCAAAAATTCCACTATATTGAAGATTACCCTATATCTATCTACAATATAAAAAAGGTTAAATACTTATTAGAGAGGAGAGCATTTATATTGGTGACAAACCATTATTTACCTAAAGGTTATTATGTATTACAGTCTTTCTATGTTTACTTAAATAGGCACTAGAGATTAATCTATATAATTATTAAAAAACACAAGCCTCTCATGAAGTGAAATCATTTATTTGATTGTTGAGTTTGTGGCAAGCCTTTAAAAATTGTAGTTAGACATTTTTAATTGAATTTTTTAGTTAAAAATGTACTCATTAGTCACCTAAATTATGTAGTTCAACTTGTTGAGAGCAATTGGTGAGTGTGGTGGTATTTTCTTTGATAATGTCACTCACAAAGGTTTAAAACCCCATAGAAATGTGATATAAAAAATGACAATAGAACTATGTCCCAACAAATGTTGTCAAAATAAATATCCTAGAATGTCTAAGAAAAAATTAAAATGCACCATTATATTTTTTCATAGATTTAAAAATAATTATATTTGATTATTAAAATTAATTATAAAATATAATCCTTAAAAAATTGAGGACAACAAGTGTAGTTACATTACAGAAACAATATTTTATTTTGTTTTCGTTGGGTGAGCCCCACACCCACAAGTGTACAAATACAATACACTTAAAATTAAATCCAATTAAAAACTATTGTCGACTTTCGATATAAAAGAGCTCAAATAGGTACAACTCTCGAGCCGGTTCTCGTTGAGATAAATGTACACAAGACTGTACAAGAGAACCTGGATATAAATGGAAACTCTGCGTTGTTTAGAATGATACAATACCCTTGAAATTCGATATATGCTGGAGAGCATAAAATATATTGCTTTGAGTCATGGCTGCTGATGAAACTGAATTGGTTTTAGAGTGATTTGAAGGGAAAGCCTATTCTAGTAGAAAAGACAAGGGGCTGGAGGGTTTGTTCTCTAGTTATTGGTAGTAAGTCGTTAACCTTTCCTCTCTCCATCCGGCTTTGCCTTGTTTACATTCCTTGGTTTTTCTTCTTTTACGAAGATGGTAGTTTTGATTTTGTATACAGGGTACAAATTTGTTGAAAGACTGGCATTTGGGGGCATATGGAAAACTCAGTGGTCTATCTGAATATAAACCGAAGCTCTGCGTTCATCAGAATGATACAATACCTTTGAACTTCCATTTATGCTGAAGAGCAAAAAATATTTAGCTTGAGTCATGGCTGTTGATGAAGCTGAATTGGTTTTAGATGGATCTGTGGATTTGAAAGGAATGCCTGTTGTAAGATCAAAGACAGGGGGCTGTAAGTCTTGTTCTTTAATCATTTGTAATAAGTTGTTAACCCCTATTTCTCCATTCGGCTTTGCCTTGTTTTCATTCATTGGTTTTTCCTCTTTTACGAAGATGGTAGTTTTGATTCTGTATACAGGCTACGAATTTGTTGAAAGAATGGCATTTGCGGGTATATGGGCAAACCTAGAGGTCTATCTGACCACCAAGCTCCATGAAGGCACTATGTCTTCTGCTAGGAACGCCAGTAATTGGAATGGCACTCTCTGGATTACTCCTTTATTCGGGGCAATAATTGCTGATACATACTTGGGCCACTTCTGGACATTCATAGCGTTTTCTGGTTTATATATTGTGGTAAGGACTAAGAGCTCTCTGTTACAGTATCAAATGTGTTGTCTGAAAGAGAATTCTTAATTCATTATTTTGTGTAGGGAATGGGCATTATGACTGTAGCAGTTACGTTGAAGTCTCTCAGACCGCCAAAATGCCACCCCTATGAAGTCTGCCAAAAGGCATCGCCTCTCCAAATCGGGATCTTTTACTTTGCTTTGTATCTTCTGGCTTTGGCTGCTGGAGGAACAAAACCGTGCATCTCCACTATCGGTGCTGATCAGTTTGATGAATTTCATCCCAAGGAAAAGTTGCGGAAGAGCAGCTTCTTTAATTGGTGGATTTTCGTTGTCTTTTGTGGAAGTCTGATCGGTCAGACATTCATTGTGTATATTCAGGATAACATTAGTTGGGGATTCGCCAGTGGATTAACAACGGGAACCCTAATCATATCCTACATTCTGTTCCTCATAGGAGTTCCACTATACCGACATAAACTTCGGTCTGGTAGTCCGCTGAAGCGAATGGCCAAAGTCATTGCTAGGGTTATTAAGAACTGGAAAGTTCAGGTTACGACAGATTCATCCTCTCTTTATGAAATTGATTTAAAGGAATACCTTAGTCAAGGTCGATACCCAATTGGCCATACAAATCTCACGAGGTTAGAAGTTAGCCCTAATATAACTTTTTAGGTTAAGTATTTTTATTCAATGACATTTTTGCAAATACTATTTCACGATTGAAAACAGAATCTGATTTGACGGTTTTGTTTGTATGATTTAATTCTGAATGACAGATTTATGGACAGAGCAGCACTACAAAATACCTGTGGCTCAAATTCCTGCACTGTGACAGATGTGGAGGAGACAAAGCTGATGATAAGAATCCTTCCAATTTGGCTGACGCTCATTTTCCCGAGTACTTTGTTTACTCAAGCTGTAACACTTTTCATAAAGCAGGGAATGACACTGAATAGGCATATAGGTTCTAACATGGAAATTCCTCCAGCCAGTATTATAGCTTTTCTTCAAGCATTAATGTTACTTGTGCTTATAATCTATGATCTCCTTATAATTCCAATGTGTCGAAGATTCACCGGAAACCCACGAGGCATAACTATACTACAGAGGATCGGAGTTGGTATGGTTCTCTATACTATTGCCATGGTGGTGGCTGTAATAACAGAAATCAAAAGGTTAGATGTTGTTAGAAGCCATGGGCTTGAAAATGATGCGAATGCAATTGTGCCTAGGAGCATTTTCATATTGCTTCCACAGTTTAGTATGATGGGTATGGCAGAAGCCTTTCTAGAAGTAGGAAAACTGGAGTTCTTTTATGACCAAGCACCTGAGAGTATGCAATGCTTGGGAACTTCATTGTATGCAGCCTCGCTTGGAGTTGGGTGCTTTCTCAACAGTGCTATTCTCACTACCGTGAACAGCATTACAGGGCGAGAGGGCCATCAAAGCTGGATATTAGATAATGTGAATGCCTCACGCTTACATTACTATTATGCTTTGTTAGCTATTCTGAGTGCCCTCAACTGCTTTTGCTTCTTGACCGTGTCGCGTTTGTACACATACAAGAGAGAAACAAACCGAGCGTTGGGTGAGGAGTACTCTAAGACAACAGAAATTGTCCCCATTAACAGACCGAATACTGATGGGATTCTCAATGACATTCAGTGAAACTCGATAGCTAAAAAATTCATAATCTAAGGAATAAATCTCTTGTCGGAATGATTGTACTTGGATATATCATAAATATAGTTGAATATGTTATGACTATTGCTACCGATTGTGTAGGATATTTTATTTGAGGTTATTGGTGTTCGTTGGCTCCATGTTGGCATCTTGTCGTATTGTTTAGCTATCGTCAAATGTTACCTTACTCCAATGAAGATGAACACACAAGCTTTTGATTATATCCCTCATAATTTAATATAAACGAAATATTGTTAGAAAGTATAGAAAACGATAAAAAGATCTAGAGAGGAAATTTATAAACAATAATGGATTTAAGATTAAGTAAGCTTATAAAGTCGGGTATGGGGTCTTGTAAACAAATAAAATGTATTAAAATGAAATAGCTATCAATCAATAATATTTGTGTGAAAGAAAAAAGATAAGTAAATGCGTTACATTTCTGTATAATTATATTTTTAAAGCTAATATGTGGTTTTGATTACATGTCTCTTTTTATTATTATTAAAATATATTTTTGTAATAGTTTTTTTTTCACATTTTTATTTACGGTTATTGTTATTTCTATCATGATGATATTGTAGGTAGTGATTGTATGTGTATGTTGATTTTTAATCATATCATTGTTAACTACAAATTTTTTGGATGCTTTGTATATTTATACACTACTATAAGGATACATATTAGGATGTTTTAATAAACATATTTAACTTCTATATATATGATGCTTGACTATTTAATATATGTTTAAAGTAGCACAACTTTCTAGTGACCTATTTTGATATTGTGCCTTATGTCATAAGGTTATAACTTATTGAGATGCTAATGATATTTTTTATTCATGTGATGCTATCTTTTGTACATGATGTGATAGCACCGTGCCCTTTAATTTATGTTGTTCTTATGATCCATTTTATTATATTTTTAATAAGAGTCATCTTCATAAGCCACAAATTTATTTCCATAGTTGTATGATCCTTGTCCTCTTTCATCTCATGATTGTATATTTAGTTCATTAATTTATTCTATTTATTTTATTCCTACTAATGTCTTGTTACTTATTAGGGCTTGTTGATTTTGTGGTATTTTCCTTGGAGGTGATTTTATGACGCTTATTAGATACACACTTTTATGTAACCATCTTATTTGGTGGACCAAACTATAATCGCATGTTGGTTTCATGCATCAAGTTATGTCATATTTTATGACATGCTATGATGGAATCTTATGAGACACTAACACATGATGATTCACTACATTATAAGAGCACCATATTGTATCATCTATGAAAACAAATTATTGTGCATCTTAACAAATCTTATGCATGTAAGGGAGTGCATTGGAGTTGGCATATTCCACTAAAGTGTACAACAATACTTTACATGTGTGCAAAATACAGGCATGTAGGTTCCATGTATGTGAAGAACATCCTTCCAACCACTAAATTTAAATCACGTGGATTTTGATGCACACATCAAGCTCATTCTTTTTTGCGGTGTTAAATCTATAAGTCCATGTCATTGTTCATAGTATTAAAATTAATTATTTGTGTAAGTAAAGTGATGCTACCAAAATAAATCCAAATTTTAAATATTATTTATTGGAATAAAAAACAATGTTCTCTTGGAGTGTACAATATTTTATCTGAAAAGGTTTTTCTCATATATATTTGGTATTATGGAATATTGTTTTATTACATGTTTATTTCAAATAATCTAAATGGGTTTCTTTTATTATGAGTAATAAGTGTTTGTTAGAAAATATACATAATCAATGTCACTTAGATTAGTGCTATAGTGTTTTCCACACCTTTAACTCCTTTTAGTCAGTATTATAATCTCACTTGTTTTTATTCCTTTGTTGTGTTGTTAATTTTTTTATACGGATTTCTATTTGAGAAATGATAATTTAGAGAATATTGCTTAAAATCTTGTTGTTAGAAGAAGATGCCACTTACATCCTCTAAGATTTAACTTGATAATTTTAATAGAAGTGACTTCGGACCATGGAAGATGAAATTCACAAATATGGTTATGGTTAGATATTTGTTAGATGTAACATTTCAATCCAAATCAACCAAAATTACACAAGAAGATTGGGATTTGGTGTCTCCAAAAGTCAAATAAATCATTGGATTATATTGGTAGTTTTTGTTGATGGTTTTTTCATGAATAGAAGACTATAGAAATATAATGGGAGAAGCTTGAACATTTTCATCAATCCAAATCCCCTGTGAACAAGTTATTCTTAAGGAAGAATTTTTATTACATGAGAATTGAATATGGAAGATCCATAGAAAATTATTCAAATGCATTCAATATGCTTGTTTACTAATCTATTTTTCTAGACTAAAAATCAAAGAGGAGGATAATTATGGCTTGGATATTTTTATCAAGCTAAATCCCTTGTTGAGAAAGTAATTGTTGAGGAATAAGTTGTGTTCTATGGGAATTAATGATTAAATATCCATATATAAAAACATAAATGCATTTAGTATGCTAATTTCCTATTTGATCTATATTTGACTAAAAATAGAGGAAGATCATTGAATGACATTAATTTCTTCCTAGACAAACCTAAGGGACCACCTTTCGATGGAAATCAAGGGTATCACCATCAAGTTCAAGAGGAATGAACTTGTTGAATTATAACCACCTAAAGAGACGTGATAAAAAACTTCTAAAATAACTAATGATGCTATTGTACAAAGGAGTGATGAGAATGGTGTAGGAGCACCTAAGGTATCAGTCTAAGTACCTTAACAATTCTGGCCTGTACCAAATTTAGCCAAGTCAATTAGTTAGTAAAGGCCTCTAGAGATTCTTTGTGATGTTTTTGGCTTGTTAGGTTTAGTAGTGATTCAGTTTGGAAGGTTGAGTCCAACATGGTCTTAGGATGCACCAAGATAGGTGAAACTACATCCAAGGTGCTAAAAAATCCAAAATAGGTGGAGTGAGGAAAATTAATCTTAAATTGGCCTAAGTTATGCTTTATCTTGATTCTAGATAGGATGGAGTGTTTCAGATAGCAACAAATGCAAAAATTGCAAACTTGTCAAAAAGTTGTCATGAGAACTTTCACAACTTTGCAAAGTTGCTTGACAACTTTTGTCCTAGGAGCCTCAAAGAAGGAATTAGGTCATTTGAAGACCTAAAACACCTTACACATATGGGAAAGGAGTATTTAACCCTCCCAATGCTTGAATCCTAAGGTTGGATATCTTGAGGAATATTTTTGGTATTGTAATCAAGTGCATTTTCAGACAGTTAAACTTGAGGCTGACTGTCATGCTGCATCAGTTGAATCAAATAGAATAGTATTTCATTTTTTTGTGAAATATTATTTGTATAATTAGTTTTCTTCATCTCTTTACAGCTTTGTGACTTTGAATCTAGGTTAGGTTATTCTATTTTAATTTCTTTACTTTAACCAGTTCATTTGCATGTACATAGGTAATAGTCTTAAAATGACACCCCATAAATCCCACCATGTGTTCATCACAAAATTTTGGGACATAGAAGCGGAGTCATACTAAAGTGTACATAGTCAAGGAAGAGGAAAGAAGATGATTTGGGAGGAAAATATTTAGATGGTGCTCCATTCTTTAGTGTCAAGATGGAAGTAGAACATGTCATGGAGTTGATTGAAGGGATGTAAAATCACTTCGAGTGTGAGAATGTGAGTGAAGCCCAAAAATTTAGGGTTGCTAAGGTGAGGATGAGATGATCTGCATTGACTTGGTGGTATTTTTTCCAAGTAGAAAGAGAAAAATAAGGAAAAGATCCTATATCTAGTTGGAAAGTACTAGTAGCTAAGGTTAAGGAGACCTATCTTCAAGAGCATTATGAAATATAGTTGCATAGAAGAAGACAAAATTTGAGGCAAATGGATGTAGATGTCAGCTCATACACAAAGGAATTCCAAAGATTTTTCCTAAGGTCTAATGTGAAAGAAGGAGAAAGCATTCAGGTAGCAAGATACATCAATGGCTTAAGATGGAATATTCAAGACGAATTGAACCCGTGGAGTCCAAATACAGTTCAAAAATGTTATTAGTTGGCCCTTAAGATAGAGGAAAAACTAAAAAGGAAACATGAATCTAGCACAAGAGGAAGAGGCAGGGGCATATATGGTAGTGGACATAGAGGTAACATTGGGGATAGAGGCATGGAATAAAGAACACAATGAGAGACCAAGATCACTAAATAAAATGAAGAAAGTAATCAAAGAAATTGCCACAGTAGAGGTAGAGGTTCCAATATTAATTGCAGACATAGAACTAGTGGACAAGAAATGACACCTTCTTACTTTGCAACTATGAGATGCAATAACTATAACCAATATAGGCATCCAACATATAGATATCCATAAAAAGGGTCATCAATAGAAGGAGAGAAGAGAGTTTATTATGTTCAAGAAGATACATATAGTAGCAAACCAAATGAAGTGCCCTTGGACTCTAAGATAGGAGAAAACTTGAGGATCCAAAGAACACTCATCAAATAACCCATAAAGGAGGAGCCAAGCCAAAGAAGAACCTTATTTATAATAAAGTGTAAGATCCTTAATAAGGTATATAAAGTCATCATTGACTTTGGCTTGACTAAAAATATTGTATCTTAGGAAGAAATCACTAAATTGAATTTACATAGAATAGCCCTTACAAGGTAACTTGGTTGAAGAAGGGTCAACATGTGATAGTAAATAAACAAGCTTGGGTGGAATTCAGTATAGGAAGGTATAAAGATAGGGTTTTTTGTAATGCATTTCCTATGGATTCCTTTCATCTTATGTTAGGAAGGCCATGGCAGTTTGACAAGGAAGCCATGTATGATGGGAATAAAAATGCCTATACTTTCAAGAAATATGGAGTTACCTTCAAAATTCAATCTTTGCTAGAAGAAGGAGAAACCTAACCAGTGAGGCCTAATGTGCTCTTGGTAGGAAAAAAGAGCTATTTAATACACTAGAAGAAGGTGAACGAGTGGGGTTTTATTTGGTGTTGAAACCTAAAGTTCAGAAGGTGGACAAGAAGCTAGAACTTTGCATAGAGGTGCAAGAGCTACTAGGTCAATACATGGAGATAGTTAGTGATGGTCAACCTACTAATTTACCTTCTAAGAGAGCCATTACCCATCAAATAGACTTCATTATAGTAGCTTAACCTCCAAACAAAGTTCCCTATAAGATGACCGCACAATAGAATGAAGAGATTGCAAAATAAATACAAGAACTTCTTGATCATGGTCTGATTAGGAAAAGTGTGATTCCTTGTGCACTTCCCACTGTCTTAGCCTTGAATAAAGGAGGTACATGGAGGCTATGTATAGACTCTAGATCCATAAGAAAAATCACTATAAGGTATAGGTTTATCATACCAGTAATATAAGACCTTATGGATTATTTAGGTAGAGCAAGGTAGTTCACAAAAAATGATATTAAAAGTGGTTACCACCAAATTAAGATCAAGGAGGTGGATGAATGGAAGAAATATTTTAAAACTACTCAAGGGTTGTATGACTGGCCGGTAATGACCTTTGGTTTGACAAATTCTCCCTCTACTTTCATAATACTTATGAATGAGGTGTTGCAAGATTTTATAAGTAGATTTGTAGCAGTCTCTCTTAATGACATTTTACTTTTTATCTAGACAAAAGATGAACACCTTAAGCATTTAAAAATTGTTTTAGAAATACTACATGATGAGAAGCTAACAATCAATCTAGATAAATATGATTTCTTGAAGAAGGAGTTAGTCTATTTTCTCTTTGTTATATCAAAAGGAAATTTAAAAATGGATCCAAGAAAGGTTGAGGCAATAATCAATTGGCCAACTCTTAGATATTCCACTGAGATAAAGAGCTTTCATGTCTTAGAACAATTCTATAGAAAATTTATTAGACAATTTAGTGAGGTATGTTCAACAGTGTTAGATACTATAAAGGGAGGAATGAAGGCTAATTTCAAGTGGAGTGAATAAGCTAATAAAGAATTTAATACTTTGAAAGAGAGGATAGCCACACACCTCATACTTATACTACCTGGCTTTGACAAGTTGTTAACTTTTGAGTGTGATGCCAATAACATTGCGATAGGTGCAACCCTTAGTCAAGGAGGAAAACCAATCACATTTCATAGTGAGAAGCTTAGTGATATAAAGAATAAGTACTCTTATTATTATTTGGAACTATATGTCCTAGTTCAAGCTTTAAGGAAATGGAGGCACTACCTCCTCCTAATATAATTTGTGGTATACACTCACAATCAATTACGTTTCCTCAATTATCAAGACAAACTTAGTCACAAATACATGAAATGAGTTGAGTGTATTCAAGATTACACATTTAACATCAAGCATAAGAAAGGGAAGCCCAATAAAGTGTCTGATTCATTGAGTAGAAGGCTTCTAATAGTCCAAGAGGTACAATTAAGGAGCATTGTTATAGACATTTTCAAGGAACTTTACCGAGATGATGAGGACTTCTCAGCTTCATATAAGGTGTGTAAAGAGTCTCAAAATCACTTTCATGATGAGTACTCTTAGTTTACTCTCCAAGAAGGTCTATTGTTTATGGGAGGAAAAATTTGTGTACCTAGACGTTTAATGAGGGAGAACCTAATCTAAGAAATACACAATGGATCACTTAGTGGAGCTTTTGGTGTTAACAAAACCTTAGAACTGGCTGAGAGATACTATTATTGGCCCAAAATGAATAAGGACATAAGAAATTATGTGGATTCTTGCATCCTTTGTTAGAAGGTTAAAGGTACATCATCTAATGTGGGTTTGTACCAGCCTCTCCCTCTTCCAAAGAGACCTTGGGAGTGCCTCAACATGGATGTTTTGGTTTGTCCACCTAAGAAAAAAACAAGGCTTTGATAGTATATATGTGATTGTGGATAGATTCAAAAAAATGGCCCATTTTGTACCCTTTAAGACTACTCGTGATGCTTGTCACATTGCTAGATGGGAAGACTGAGGTTGTCAATAGGAGCTTGTAAAATCAGCTAAGGTGTCTCACCAAATAATAAGAACAGACATGGGACCAAGTCATTCCTCAAGTTGAATTTGCCTATAATGACACTATTAACAAGACCATAGTTAAAATCCATTTTGAAGTAGTCTATGGAATTCATCCAAGAGGCCTTTGCAAGCTTAGAGAGTTATGGGATAAGGAAAATAGAAGTGGACATGTAGAGGAACTTTCTTGGTCCATGAAATAGGTACATGATTCAGTTAAGCAAGAACTTGTAGATAGTACTACAAAGATCAAGAAAAGGGTTGATGAGAGGAAGAAGGACCTTCAATTTAAATTAGGGTATCTAGTTATGGTTCATTTGAAAAATTCTAGGTTTTAGAAAGGAGTTCCTAATAAGCTCTAAATGAGAAGACTAGGACCTTGTGAAATTCTACCTATGTATGGAAATAATGCTTATAAAGTGGATTTGCCTACAAATATAGGACTACCTTTGGTGTTCAACATTGCAAAATTAGTTCCATAGAAAGGACCAATCCCAGTAGAATTTCAAGGAAAATCTGATGTTGCAAAGGATGCAGAAGGTCTAACATTACCATCCAAATAAAGACTAGAGGTTGAGAAGATCTTGAATTCTAGGGTAGCTAAAAAGACCCAATATAAGGTGTATATGAAGCATCTCATCAATTGGTTAGGAAGGGAAGACTTAGAGGCTACATGTGTGATTGAAATAGAGTTTCACAAGTTGGGCATAGATCCCAACTTTATCCCTTCCAATGGGGGAAGGGACTTAACTTCTTTTGTTTAGGGGATAATAATAAAGGAGCACCGAAGGTATCAGTTTAAGTACCTTAACAATTTTGTCTTGTAATGATTTTAGCCAAGTCAGTTAGTTAGTAAAGGTCTCTAGAGAGCCTTTGTGATGTTTTTGGCTTGTTAGGATTAGTGGTGATTCATTTTGGAAGGTTGAGTCCAAAATAGTCTTAGGATGCACCTAGATAGGTGAAACTAGGTCCAAGGTGCTAAAAAAATCCAAAATGTGTGGAGTAATGGAAATTAATCTTAAATTGGCCTAATTTATGTTTTCTCTTCATTCTAGATAGGGTGGATTTTTTTGGATAGCAAGAAATGAAAAAATTGCAAAGTTGTCAAAAAGTTGTCGTGACAACTTTTGTAATTTTGCAAAGTTGCTTGACAAATTTTGTTCTAGGAGGCTCAAAGAAGGAATTAGGTCATTTGAAGAACTCAACCACCTTAAACATGTGGTAAATGATTATTTAACCCTCCTAAAGATCAAATCCTAAGGTTGGATACCTTGAGGAACATTTTTGGTATTGTAATCAAGTGCATTTTCTTACACTTAAATCATAGTCTGACTGTGTTGTTGCATCAATTGAATTAAATGGAACAATATGGATTTTTTTGTGAAATATTGTTTGTATAAGTGTTTTTCTACATCTCTGTACAACTTTTTGATTTTGTATTTGGGTTAGCTATTTCTATTTTAATTTCTTTACTTTAGCCAGTTCATTGGACTCTACATAGGTAAGAGTCCTAAAGTGGTCCTCCCCTATTAAATCCCACTTTGTGCTCATCATGAACTTTTGGGACATGGAATTAGATTCAATGTATAGTTTACATACTCAAGAAAGAGTCAAGAAGATGATTTTTGTTCATTTTGAGACTTTTCCCTAGGCGAGCTCTGTCAATGCTCGACTAGTAACAAGGAAGTTCAATTTGAGTTTACTTGCAGCGATGGCTAGAAATTGTGATTCCAAGAATTTCAATATTTGTATTGGGACTAGAAAAATTCCTAGTAAAGAGATAGAGACTTGGCCAATCAATTTTGAAACATTTTCTATTTAATGAATAGGGACATTCAAGAAGCTCTTAAAACCATCATCTGACCGTCACTGTGTGGATAGGGTATTGTACAGATGCATGGAGATCCAAGAACCACAAAATCCCTTATGGTTTCATATATAATTGAATACTGCAAGATTATTTTGTAAGGTTCTTAAAAGGAAATTAGGCTAAATACCTAAAATCTTAGACTTGGAGACCTAATTGGGGCTCAAGGGCTATAAGGCTAAAATTGATAGTTTGGTGAAATCAATAGATAAGGAATTGAAAGAAGGGTATTATCCTAGGAGTATTATCACAAAACCTTACAACTCCACCATCAAACTTCTTCAATTGAATAAATATATCCTTGTCACTGGTCATATTGTGTGAAAATTCACTATCAATTATCCAATCAGTTTTCCTATCAACATGAGAGACTAAATCTTTTTGTTCATGGACAAGATCCTCTTCTTTGATAGAAGAAAAACCCAAAACATCATCAAATTCATGATCTAAATCTTTGAATCCATCACTACCATAGTATAATTCCTTATCATTCTTGTACTTTCCATATTTAGGCTTATCCTTAGGTACTCTAGTTGGACATCTAGATGCAAAATGACCAACCTTATTGCAGTTAAAAAATTTGAAAGGTAATTTCCCTTAAAACTTACCTTTACCTTTCCTTTCTCTCCTAGCGACCAGGACCCTGATTTTCTCATCCACTTGGCTGTCTATTCTTTTAATATCTTCCCATTCTTAAACATATTCTCCAAGATCTTCACTGTTCTTGTTTGCTATGCTAGATCCACCACCAATAGATCCAATTCTCTAAACAGTAACCTTAAATGCTATCTCCATTTTAGGTAGTACATCCTTTAGCTCTGTGGTTTGAAATGTAGTTAACTTGGCCACTACCATTTCTCTGGTAGAATCCTTATATTGTGGTATCGTCTCTTCCAAAGAAGGAAATTTAGGTTTGTAGGAAGGAGTTACAGATCTCATAATCATTTCTTTGAATTCATATTTTGTATAAGTACCTCTATTATTTTTTATTCCAATCAAAAAATTAGATGCTCTCTAACATACATCCATACTATTTCATCATCACTCATCTGCATTGTCTTCATCTTCATTATCCAATTCTACAACTTTTCTTTCTTAGTGTATTCATATCCTTCATAAAGTGCAATTAGTCTTTTCCATATCTCACTTGACTTTGTGAGATCTCTTCTCTAAGTAAACTCATCATCAGATAATACATTAACCAATTATTCCTTTGCAATAACATTACACACAAATCTTTTTCTTTCTTCTTCAGTAGTTTTAAGCATCTCAAGATCTTCTTCCTTTATGATAGGTACATCTTTCTAGGTAATGAGACAATATTCCAATCTCATGTACATTAGATGATTTTTCATATTCTCCTTCCATACATGTCAAAATTATCTGCATCAAACTTAAGACTCTCCTTCCAGAATAAGGCCATCCTGATCTTTACCTCAAGTTGTTAAGCTTCTTGACTGAGGGCCAAAAGTTCTGATACCAATTATTAAAATAGAAATGTCCTAATCAACTGGGTGGGGTTAATCAATTGATGTCAATAAAGAATACTGAAAAGAAAATAAAATGAAGCAATAACACACATATAGATGAACGCCAAGATTCATTCTTGAGGAAAACCTTGTTAAGGAGAAAACCCCGATGGAGATGGTACACATAAATATCTACACTATAATTATAATAAGATCACATTAAGAGTTATGGTCCTATTAGGAGATGAGTGTTACAATAGGTAGGCCTTGGTTAAACAACAGACCCTGTTAGGAGTCTTTTACAATGTGATCCATGTTAAAGAATCGACCCTACTAAGAGTTCAACCTTGCTAGAGGCAATAACCATATTAGGAGTTCATAATGGAGCAACCTAATCAAGATATTGGAGATTTAAATACACCTTCAAGTTATCCAAACCTCATAACTTCAACGGTAGGATAATTATGATATTAAACTACTTCCAGCACTCAACCACTCCCAAGAAAGCTCCATATTGTGCCCAAATGCATAACTAATATTCTCCAAACAATAAAAAATGCATCCTAAAGCTCACATTCACCTTTGCAATTTGTGTATGTAGTTTTTTAATGTTTTTCTTGCATATTTTCCAAGGATCTCAATTCTTATATACAAGTTACAATAATTAATTCTGGCTCGGCCTACATTGGATAAACTCTATTTACAAAATACAAATAGACCCATGCTAAGATACACATGAGACCCCTTAAAAGTTTACAACATAAAAATTACATCAATTTATCATCCAGATCCATAAATCAATCTCTCTCATCAAATTACTTGAAACATGTTCCAAGTCATCCTCCAAATAGGTCTTTACGAGTAAATAAAATATTGATGATATCACTTGTATGATCATATCTCCATACAATCACAATAAGCTCTCTAACAAGTATCCAACACAAACCTATGTTCACTCATCATGACTTAAACAACAACAAATACTGTCCATAAAGTTTTGTAATCAAATCTATGAGAATCACAGTTTCTATCTCCTAAAAATTAGTCATTAGTAAATCAATCATAACTCTATTATATCAATTCATAAGAATGTGTGATCATAGCTAGTTACCCCGGACATCATGTAGATTCTCCATATAAGTTTGTACGTCCTAATTCATTATACTATTTTTGTATAATTCTGAAACCTATCTAGAAGCTTCTCTAAATAACCAGTCAGTAACATATGTTGACATCAATGACAAACACTGAGTGCTAACATCCAGACAGTCTTCTAACAATCACTCAAAAAAATTAAAATGCAATAATTTTAATCCAACTTCTAACATGTTTACCCAAATCTTTTCAATATTTTCATGACATATTTCTCCTCCTAATATATCTTTGAATAGTTCTTCTAGATACCTAAAGTAAATCATAAATTTATAGTACTTATTTTCATTGTGTCAACCTTCTACTAGATATTGTAGTCATCAATTATCTGCATGTAACACTCAAATTGGCTCCTCGAGTTGTGTTCTCAATGTTGTTCAATGTATCTTATAAATTTTTAACTATTGTTCAATTTACATTATCCACATAGATTTTCCTATTATCAACACCCAACAACTCCAATATAGGAGTAATCTCTCTTTTCATGAATAATCTGGTGAATACTTGTGCTCTTCCAAACATGCTTTTATTTTTCAATATTCATCCCAAATTTCTCTACAATGCTTTTTCATTTTTCTTTCAGATATCATGGGTTCATATGAAAATTAATAGAAAAGTGTGTCCTCATTCATCTTCATCAAATTTCCCATGCCAAATGACATGTTTCCACTTGAGAACTACCAATTTGTTCCACTACTTGAATTGTATCTTCTTGAATATTAACATGTTCTTCTTGAACTTCAAGAGGTTGATTCTCATTACATTTTGTATGACTTTTCATTTTTTCATCTCTTATTCGATAATATTTTCTTGTTTTATTCCCTTTATTCACCATTGCACAAACTATTCAAATTGAAATCTTCAATTCACCTGCATACACCGAACCATATACCCAATAAAAAAACATAAATAATCTTTATAAGTTCATAAATCAAGTACTAATTAAACATTTTTTAATTAAAAAATCAAACAAAATAATTCTTTAATTTAAAAAACCAATTAAAACAATGCTTTAATTTAAAAAACCACATAAAATAATGCTTCAATTAAAAAAATTAAATAAAACAAAAACAAAAGGAAAAAATTAAAGTATAAAAATACCTTTCAAGAAAAAACAAACCTTCTTGATGGTTGTCCTTTATAATTACCTTTTACATGAAAAAAAAAAAAAAACTCCAAATAAATGGTCTTATTTTAAAAATCAATTATTATTTCACACTCAAATGATATTTTAATTTTTTTAATTATATATATATATATATATATATATATATATATATATATATATAGGGGCTCGATCACCCACACGACCATGTTTGGCTGACCCTGGTTTCAACTAAACTAGGTGCAGCCAAAACTACCCTATGTGGTAGCCAAACAAGTAAAAATTTTAAATTTTTTTTAGAACTTCTCACTTCAGCAACTCATTTCTCCATCAAAACACAAGTTTTCTTAAAAAATGAAAATATCCTTTTTTAGAGCCCAAAGTCAATATTATCCTCATATAAGTTTCATAGTATTTTGATTAGATCTAATATATTATAATTTTAAAATACTGCAGTTAGGTTTTTCAACATTCAAAAAGATGTTGCTTCAAAAAAAGAAAAAAAATAGTAAATCATACGAGAGAAATTTAAAATTTTTATTTAACCCTAGAGGAGAGATTCCTCTTCAAGAATATGTAATTTTTTTTTCTGAATGGTGTAGATTTGATAGAGGAGATTTTGTGGAAGACAAAAACTATCAATTTCAAATAAGTTCAACTTTGAGTAGTTATAATGGAGAAAATATACATCAAAAGCCAATATTTGTTTTTTTCTACACTATATATACATGTCATCTATAACATATTTTGAAATCACAGGAAAAAAATTTATTTGGATATATTTTTTGGGTGCGAACTGGACCCCATATTTTTAGCATTTAAAAAAAATTAAAAAATGGACATCAAAATTTAAAAAAATGTGTCAATTCTTCTAAAATTTTTTAAAAAATTTTTATAGACATAAACTTCATCTAGTTTTATGCATTTCATCAATTTACATCATCTTCAAACTCTAAACACAAATCCCACTTTTATATCGTTAAAGTTGAATAGTTTGCACATTGTTGACCTTGTCCTTTATAAAAGTGTGACATAGGTTTGTACTTTTACCTAATGATGAATAATAATGGAGAAAAGAGTAGAATTGAGGATAAAAGAAATGAAATAAGATTATGACATCTTCTCTATGAGTTGCCACTTTGGAGGAAGTGTTCGAGGACTTAGACGCTACCTTTAAGAGTACTGAAGCCAGAATCAACAAGGGGCTTGAGTAGACACGAACCCAAGACCTCCCAGATGAGAGGCTCACAACTTACCATCACACTGCAAGTTGTTCCCCATATATGGTTTCTATTTAACTAGCTTACTATATTTACTATTTATAGCTAGCTTTGTCATGTTGTTATTTTCACTTTCTTGTCCTCCTAGCCTCTTGTTATGTTAGTCTATTTATATAATTTATAAGGATTGGGGAACCTTCTCCTAGTTATCTTAATAAACTAGTAATTGCACCTTAGTGTGCAATAGGTACCTCGAATTAAAAATTTTGGTAAAAATTTTAATTAGATGAATAATTATACATTAAATTTATTAATTTTAGTAAGATAAATAAATATAAATTAAATTTATTACAATAAAATTTTAATTAATATTTAAAAATCAATTACAAATAAAATATAAATATAAGTTTAAAAAACTATTAAAAATATATAGCATATTACTAATGTAAAAAATATGTAAGATAAATATAATCTTAAACAATTATTAGAAATATATAGCATATTACTAATGTATTGTATAAATATATGAATTTAGTTTAAAATTTAGTATTTTTATATTAATATAATTACATATTTAAAATAATACAAAATTATATAATATAGATTATATAGTAATTCTATAATTATAGATCTAAATTATTATAATTACATATTACATCTATTTTAATATATTATATTATTACAAGTATAATTTTAAGTTAATATTAAACTAATTCTACTATTAGATCTATTATATTTTATGAATATTATACACATCGTATCTCTCCCTTGTCTTTTTTATTGAGATCATCTAAATAGTTATAATTTTGATGCAAAAGTATTGATAATATTTGAGGTGCTTATAGTGCACATTTATTGGGGCATCTTTAAGTAGGTATCTAGTGACACTTTGAAAACAAATTCAACTTCTACAATACAAAAAAATAAAAATAGAAAAATAAATTATTATACAACTTATTATAAAAAATAAATTCATTATTAATTGGAGTATGCTTATGGCTTTAATTGCATGTTCATTTTCTCTTCTTGTAGTCTCTCATCCTAATGACGATCATCCGTATGATCCAAAATGTTGATGCAAAAATAAATACACAATTGAAACTAAAAGCATATTCCTAACTAATACATTAATTTTATTTATTTTTATCATTATAAAAATTGTTAAAAATAAATAATTTAAACTATTGACTTCTATTTTGTGACTATAGAACAAAATAATTCTTTCTATGTAAAAAATTAAAAATAAAACTATAATACCCCTCTCCTCGCCTGAGAAAGATCATCATTAAAATTAGATTCCACTTATCTATCATTTATTGCAACATAAAAAATATCAAAATCCACATCATATTGCTTCCCAAATAAACCCCAATTTATTTCAAATTATATTAATTTTTTATTCCTCATATTATCATATTTATGTGAAGTGTGTTTGTTAACTTCTACACAAATAGACTACATATATTTGTCCTTTTTTTATTTTAATTGTTTCATATAGATTTGTCTTTTTCTATAAAAACAATAACTTTTTTCTCTCAAAAGCCAAAGTACTTTTTCTAATTTTAACAACGCTTAAATCGCATTAACTTTTGGTTAAATACACACTAGTAGAAAGAACAGGCAACAAATTTCTGATTCGATAATTTAGACAAAAAAAAAAAAATCACAAAAAGCATTGATTTTATATTTTATTTTAAAAAGAAAGAAAAAACTGAAAGCATTCGTAATTTTGCCTGCCATTACAAACTTTAAAAAAGAGTAAGTCTGCATTTCAAAATTTCAAAAAAATGATGTCTCTTATTATTGCACTTCAATGTATTCATTCACCTCAGCAGAAGTCTCGTTAGCTTAAGCTTGAGAGGAAAAAATGGCCGCCTGTGCAACATTTCCCCGATCGCCTCTTGCCTACTCACCGTATTTGAGAGGCCCTTTCCAAGATGTGAGGCGCCAAGAGATAGCTCCTACGGGATCTTCTATTCAAGGCGAGCTTCCCAGAGACAAAAGGACTCGCTGTTAATGGTGTCCACTTGCACAAGATTTGAGGAGGCGACGTATTGGAAGTTACCTCCATGCTACTGCCATGTAAGACACGTTTCAACTTGGTATAAGACCAAAAATAGCAAATAAAAAATCAACGATCCGATTCATTTCAATCGTCTTGCAAGGCCTCTAGGCTATCGTGGAATGCCGATGCTCTTCTGATAGGTCCATGCCTCTCATATAGAAACCCCTTCGGGGTAAAAATAAGAAAAAAATTCTATTCACTTAGAGAGCAATTAAGTGAGGAATTTACTAAATCACGCCCATGGGCAAGAGCACATAAATACACAATTTTAACCAAGCTGCATTCTCAACTACAAGGCATCAATAATCTAACATAGAAGTACAAATATTAAGCACAACTGAATTCTCCTCCTTAATTGTCAAAGCAATTCAAATTTGCACATCACAACATCTCATCTTTTCTAAAAATGACCTAAAATAAATAACATTATACATTCGTATATTGTTTTTCTTAACTTCACATTTGATCTCATGAATTTTACAATCATTATCAAAATTATCTAAATTAATTTGTCTTTAACTCTATCAATTAATCTAAATTTATATTTAAAAATGAATTACTACAAAAGATAAAGAAACAATCAACAATAAATCACGTCAATTTGTACATACTATTAAATATAAATTGTCTCCGTCTTTTTCATTTCACTAATGGCAAGGAAATAGATCGTAAAGAACAGTTGAGGAATCGTGAATTTATCCTAAGTATTCAGAACTTAATCAGGAATTTAACCCAACGACCCATAGCCTAGCTCTTTATGATGACTAAGCCAGCCAAAGGGTCTTCCCTTGTGCTTAACTCCTCGTTGGTTGCAAGGGAGTTCATCCTATTTTTAATGTCTCTCATAGTAATCATTTCTATAATATTTTTTAAGCATTCAAATAAAATATATTGGGCATTAATAAATAGAAAACCCCTCCTGTCTTATCTTTTAACTTTGAACACGCACAATTTCTGCCCATAACATAAAATATTTCTTGGACAGTTAAGTGACCTGGAGTTGCGATAGTCCAATTTTCAGAATTTGTTGAAATGTAGTAAATAATGTACATGAAGAAAATTATAAGAAGCCCCCAGATTGTGAAACATCTATATGCACCTTATTTTGAAATAATTAAGCTTAGCCGAATTATGGCTAGTGATCAACTAGATTTTACATTAGACTGCTCTTTGCCATTGAGAGGAAAACCCACAATTAGAGAGAAGACCGAAGGGTCGAGACCGTGTTATCTTATCATTGGTATGGATTTTTGCAGCTTCTCTTTTTGACGAGTATGTATTAATTGCTTACTGATCTTTTACTTCTTATTTAACACAGGCTATGAAGATGTTGAAAGAATGGGTTTTGCGGGCATTTGGGAAAATTCAGTTGTCTATCTCACCAAAAAAATGCACAAATGCACCGTATCGTCTAGGAACATCACCAATTGGATTGGAACTTTGTGTCTCACACCTTTACATGGAGCATACAATTCTGATACATACTTAGGGTGTTTCTGTACATTTGCAATCTTTTCGTGTATATAGATCCTTGTAAGTATAGTACTATATAAAATTTTGTTGAATGTATTGAGATTCTGAATACAAAATGACGGTGTGTTTGACACAGGAATGGTGATAATGATTCTAGCAGTCACGTTGAAGTTTTTGAGAATGCCCATCAAGTGAAGAAAGCAAAAAGTCCACATTTCTGTAGATTCGAATTTTCTAATTTTCTTTGCATCTGCTCGGAGTGGGCGTAGGATTAACCGAACCAAATATCTCCACTTTAGGTGTAGATCAATATGATGATTTTGATACCAATGAAAAGTTGTTGAAGACATCATTTTTCAATTGGCAGATTTTAGTTTTTCTCGGTGGTAGTCTATTTGGGCAGACATTTCCTGTGTATGTGGAAGATCACATCGGTTGGGTAGTTGCTTCTGGAATTATCGTGGCAGGGCTCGTATTATCCTATGTGGTGTCCATGATAGGAACTCCAATTTACAGATACAAATTTGTCTCACGTAGGTCGTTTCAGCGAATGCCCAGAGTAATTGTTAGGATGATTCAGAATTGGAAACTGCAGGTTCCTTCAGATGAATCGACTCTTCATGAAGCATATTCAAAGGAGAACCCTATTCAAGGCTGATATCGTATCGCTCAGGCAAACTTTCTAAGTTTAGAAAGTAATCAGATTATCGCAAATTCGTAAATTAAACTGTATGTAAGTCTTTATATTGATATTTTTATCACACTTTATAGTCTATTATGAAGATGGTAAAGAGTAAAAAGTTTAATAATAGATCATGCAATCCATAAAAATTAGGCAATTTAATCTGGAAATAGTCATTACTATAATTATTTCTAGCCACGGGGTTGGAGACTTGACTGGATTGATGAGAGATTTCTGTTGTAGACAACAAGTCATGAGGTCTAGTATCTTGTTAAGAAAATTACATAAAATATTTCTTTATTTTAATTTTAAAATATATTACATTTGATATGCATTTAATAAAGTTGTGCAGATAGTAGAAATCAATTAAATAATTTAACTATGCACAAACTACCTTTGTAACTATATAACCTAATTAATGTAATATATTTAATAACAATGTAATGCATTATACTAACAATCTCCCCTATTGCATTATTTTATTAAATGTTTAGTCTTAAGTCTTACATAATAAAATTTGATAATTAAGAATAAAATATAGACATATTATGTGAAAAGTTTCTTTAAAGAAATAAATTATGAATCAAGTTTAGTTCCATTAAGCTGTCTCATAACCCTCAAAAAGGTGTAACCTCTATCGAGTACTACTCGACAACCATCCATATTAACCTTTACACCAAACCAATTACCTATCTCAAAAAAAAATTGTTGTACATGTATCTTCAAATATGCTAGCAAGAACAAGGAATAAACAAAAAAACTAGAAATACTTCTCGAGAAAAACACCATCTCAAAGCGAAAGGCTAACTTGAGATGACAGAAATCCTCCATCCTCCTTTCCCACCAACCTCCAGTATGATTGTATTAAAATTTACTCATATGGTATTTTAAGTGATTCTCTAGAGGCTTCTTCCTCATATGACTTAGGAATCCTGATGTACTTATTTAATCTCTTACAATCCAATTGACAAGAGCTTCCATGCTTTACACGCTTGTGTGGAATAAAGAATTCTATCAGATAATGCCCTATTATTTTGGGCTCAATTTTAACTCTGTTTAAGGCCATCCCATTGTATATACCAATGATTCTTCCAATCATTTGAGGTATAATAATTAGGAGATGCATTTTAATTTGTTCTTTCTTTTGGAAGCAACACATGCTTAGCTTTGCCCAGTTTCTTTATTAGGGACATTGTTCAAACCTTGTAAGAAGCTTGACAAAGTGCATTTACATCTGTAATGAAATTAAACTTCAAACATTTTCTTATTGAACTATGATATAACCACATGCACATCCAAAACTACATCTTCTATAAATAAGATTTCCAATCAAAATAGAACTCTCAAATGTATATAAACTGCTTATAGGGAACAATGCTTCTTATAAATGTAATCTTACTTCAAGAAAACATACTAGATGATCATTTTGTGATAGAAAACTATTACACTTTTAATGCTAGTCTAATTACGAAGTGGTTTCCTTTAATATTATAATCATTAATTTTATGTTCTTCCAAAATAATGTTTCATTAACTAACCTTATAGCCAAATATTCTTTCTTTGTCTAAAAAACAACAAACTGATGATATTCTCAAATTATCAAAGGAGTGCGATAGTTTGAAAGCATGATATGATCTAATCTGATGCAGTGGTAAAAACACATTTCCAACATGAATATATATTCACCTCTCTTTGTCTTTGCTTCATGTCATAGCACCGTTGTAACAAAAACAACACATAGGATGCACTACATCACCAAGTCTATGTGATCATTTCTCTGATACCATTTGATATGCATTTTATAAAGTTGTCCAGACCGTAGAAATCAGTTAAACAATTTAACTGTGAACAAAGTACCTTTGTAACTATCTAGCCTAATTAATATAATGCATTTAGTAACAATTTAATACATTATACTAACATGTCCCTCCAACCCACATGATACCTATGTTACCAGACACGAGAAACGAGAAACATAATGATAACGGCAATGTGACGAAAAACAAGATATTTAAAGATTTTATATATATATATATATCATTAAATAAATATTGAAACTAATTTAATATTTTAAAAATTCAAAACTATTTCAAAAGTAAATTTCATGTATGTAAAAAGAAATAAAACAAAACATAACAAAAGAAAACTAATAGTGAACTGCCTCTAGTGAATTGATAGTTCTGTTGTGTAATTTAAATTTTAAAAATATAATAGCTAACTTTTAACAAGTCTTCAAGATGAATTCTGATAATTGAAGCCTCGCTTAGTTGACAAGAGTCTCTATTAGACATGAAATTACAAGATCCAATCTCCTCCCTCCCTCCAGCAGCTACTATTGTAGCTTTTCTTCAAATATCTTTTCTTATATCACTCTTAAACTATGATCGCGTCCTAGTCTGTATGTTCCGGAGATTCATAGGAAACCCACGAGGCACAACTATATTACAGAGAATGGTGATCGGTTTGATACTTTATAGCATTGCCATGGTAGCAGATATGCTAACATAGATGAAAAGGCTAAATGTTATTGCAAGTTGTGGGCTTGTAGATAACAGTAGTGCTATTTTGCATCGTACCGTCTTTAGTCTCACTCCCCAATACTTAATTATGGGAATCGCAGAAGCCTTTCTAGAAGCGGAGAGAATTGAATTTGTTTATGATCAAACCCCGGAGAATATGCGAAGTTTGGGAACTGCATCGTATTTGTCATCAACACCTTTCGGGGCATTCCTCAACAGTGTTGTTTTAAGTCTTGTCAGTGACCTTACAGGGCGCCATGGGCACAAAAGCTGGGTATTTAACAACGTGAATGTATCACAATTTGATTGCTATTTTGCCTTGTTGGGTATTGTTAATTCTCTGAACTACATTTTCTTTTGTTCATCTCTTCCTTCTATACATACAAAAGAGAAGCGAATAAAGCTTTGGAAAAGACTCGACCAATGTAACCAATAAAATTGGGTTTAGTGATGGGAACGGTGATGTCATTGAAAGCCATATTTAGTGGCAGAACTTATCGGCAAAAATAATTTATTGTCTGGTATGGAATTATGATGGCATGGCAATACAGAAAACAAATTAAGAGTCGAATAAATCATTTCGATTCATCAACTCTTTGTCTTCAAGTTTCGGGAGCAGTCTATCATATCTCTTTGTCTTCAAGTTTCCGGAGCAGTCTCTCATATCCTGACGCGAAAAGCTACATGGATAATAAAATTCACATAAAGAATGAAATGTCCAACTGTATAATATAATATAGCATCATTAAATGGGACACAACAGTTTTCAGTCCCAGTGAACGAAGGAACATTTCAACGGAGTGCTGTTAATTCACTAACGGGCAAAATGTAAAATTTTAAATGCCGAGACAAATTGAAAGATGGGTAAATTTTATTCCCGTTAGTTAGTTTTTTTTAAAAAAATTTATTATTATTTTTTGATTAATAGAAATCTTTTTATTAAATTATTTTATTAATGTATATTTTATATGATATATATGTGTGTGAAACAATATAATAGTTTTATATTATAAGATTATACATAATTAATATATAATGCTATATATAATAAATATTCTAATATATATAAACATGTTATTATTATAAATATTATAGTATATTATAATATTTAATTATTTATTTTAAATTTTAGTATTTACTTCACAATTATAATATATATAAATATTTAAAAATATAATATAATAAAAGTATAATTCTATATTTATATATACAACAAATATAATATAACAATGAGATATACTTCGATATTAATATATAAATAAATAATTTAATATACAATATAGTTTACATATCAAATGAATTTAACAAGGCTAAGAGCACCTAAGTTCCTCCAAAATGATGGGAGTGATGTTTAAATCAGTTTGAATAATAATTAAACTTACAAATCAATCTACAAAATTAAAATATAAGCTTTTAAATTTTATTATATGTAAAAATCTATTTCAAAATAAAATACATAAAAATCAATTTGTTTAACTATTTTTAAATTAAAAATCAAGTTTCAAAATTATAATTGAAATCAAAAGTCAAATTTTAAAATGAATAAATAATAAAAATTAAAAAAATATTTATTATTTATGATTTATTAATTATCAAAATTATTCTATATAAATTAATAAATAATATTTTATATAAAAAAATTACTTATATTTCATTTTAATAATAATATTAAATTTTAAAAAGGATAAACAAAATATAAATTATATAATAATAATAATAAAATTTAATATAATTTAATATTATTTGTAATTTTTAAAAATAAATTAAAAATATTTCAGTGTTTAAAAATCATTTATTATACCCTTCTTTAAAATTAAATATGATTACAGTTTTACAAATATTTAAATTAAGTTCCATGTAAAAAAAATCATCAATATATTCAAAATACATTTAACTATTACAAATTTAGAATTTATAATATTTTAATAAATATCATTATACTTTTAATATTATCAAATTTAATTAAAAAAAATAAATTTAAGAATATATATATATTGAAAATCTAAATTAAATATTTTAAAATATTAAACTTTAATATAGAATAAAAATTAATATTATATTATAAATTTATTTATTAATAATACAATTCAAAATAAAATATTGATAAAAATTACAAACTTAGAAATAACTTTAATTAATTCTAAAACTATTATAATAAATAATTTGACATGGTAGCTAATGTTTCTGGACATAATTTTTTGACAAAAAAAGAAATTATGAAATTTGATTGGCTGGAACATATAATTATAATATAGATATTATATATTAAATTATATTATAGTAGAATATAGTAAAATTAATATAAGATAGTTTTCTTCTTGTTCTCAATTATATTTTAAAAAGAAAATAAAATTTGAAATTTGACACCAAGATAAATAAAATAATTTTGAGCCTAAATGTAAATTAAAAAATAAAAGTAAATATTGTACATATAAGTAAATTAAAATAATATATATAATAATAAAGTTAATAAATTAATATTTAAATATCTACATTATTATTAGGAAATAAAAAATTAATATAATTATAATATATATTTATATTACTAATTATAATTATATCACTATTAATAGATATTATTTAGTAATAGTAATATTATGATTAAGTTACTCCAAATCTATAGTTCTTCAAATAAAAATAAATTGAAGAAAATAATAAAAAAGAAAATATAATTGTCCTTAATTAATTCATAAATAAAATAGAACAATCATTGTATAAATTATAATAATATAAAATTATTCTATATTAAGAAAATAAATCATGTAATGTAGAGTTGATTTGGTTTTTTGTATTGTATTATAATTCTCATTTTGATGCAACTAATTAATTAAATAATTTAAATTTTCAAAATCTAAGATTTTGCCAACTCATATTAGACTATGCTTCTATATATGTTTATTTTTTAATAATGTTCACTATAACATTTTTTCCTATTCATTTTCCATTAGGTGAAAGAGATGGTTGGATTTCGTAATTTTCTTTTTAGGAAACAAAGGTAAAATTATTTTTCTAATTATATTTTTTTTAGATTTGTGATATGATTTCATTATATATATGAAGTTGTAGCTTTAACTACATGTTGTGTTTCTCAACCTAAACAAAGGTTTAGTCTGGGGCTTGTTATTATTTTTTTTCTACAAGTTGGATTTCACAATCTTGATCTTGAAATAATTGAAGTATGTGCACCACAAATAGAGTATTCCTAATTTTATGATGTTCTAGATTTGTGATAAAATTTCATTACAAATTTGAAGTTATAGTTTGAACTTCGATGTTGTGTTTTTCAACTTGCACAAGTTTAGTTCATGGTTCATAAGATGTATTTTTAAAAAATATTTTATATCGAAGGATTGATTGAAGATCACAACATTTCACTTCAATTAATGGAGACATGTGAGCCCTAACTAAAGTGCATTTGTCATGTTTGATTTTGATTAAACAAGTAGGGAGAGGGACATGATCGCATACTAGTAGAATAAACACTAATATATAACACATGAATCCCTACTCGAGGCCTTTAGAACTGAGAGAAAGCCAAAAATCCTCACCCACAAAATTAATATAAAACCAAAATAGTTACTTTCAAAGAGTTCATAATGTTACTACTACTAACCTTAATATTGTAATACTTTATCATCATCAAATATCTTAAAGAGTTTATTTTTCTCATGCTACTACAAAAAAAACTAGAGAGTAACTTCGTAAAGCTCCAATAATTTGAAAAACAACAACTATGTTGTGAAAACAAAAAAAAATGAGCTTAAGTTTAAAACTATCATATAACCAAAACAAGTCATCAAAATAGAAAGCAAAAACCTACTAGACTTAACTTTCATTAGACTTAGCAATTTTGTTCCAGAGTTTAGAAATACTATTGAGAATAATTTTCCAATCCTTTTTGTCCTCATCATTTTTTTCTTCCTTGCTTCTCTAACTTTATGAGAGAGAGAGAGAGAGAGAGATTGTTGATTTGATTTTTTTTATGCACCGTCATAGCAGCAAAACCTTCATGAGAATAAATTAATTTTCACAAATCATCAATCTAACTTTGGAGGTTAGAGAAAGAACTTTTCTCTTCCAAAACAAGGGAAGCTAGTATGTTCTTTAGGGGATCATTACTAGTATGGGTGGGGGAGTTACACACCATGTTCAACATATCCTCCAAGTCATTTAAGTTCATATTTATCTCCATTGATCTTCCTTTCTCTTGTTCCTTTAGCTCTTGATCTTAAACAATATAATCCTCATCTTTAGTATTGTCAATAGGCCCTTATTCCTATTCTTCCTCATACTCTATGTCCCTCTCAAGGACCATTTCCTCCTCAATTTTTTTAACATTATACTCCTTGTTGCGCAGACACATAGAACTACTTTCACCCAAATTTCCATCATGCTTAGGTTCCTTGATTTGTTAAGTTTCCTAATTCTAATTGTCCTCATTATCAATGCAGATAATAGGGACTTTCTTTTCACCTTTTTATTCCATTATTTATGGCCTTTGAAGAGCTATATTTTCTGGGAGGAGCATTTGTTCTCTAGGGAGTAATATCAAGGCATGCCTCTTTAAGGGGGATTTTTTCCTTTGGGACTTGAGGGTTTTAAATCTTCTTTTTCCCCTTAAGGGTTCCTGATTTATTAGTAAGAGGGTTGGTTTCTAAAATCTCAATTTTAATTAAGCTCTTGACTGGCTTCACAACGTGGCTTTGTTTGTGTTGATGGTATGAAGGAAGGTAGCTTCTAAATGAGGATTTATCAAATTTATGTTGATAAAGGGCATAGATTAAGTCCTAGTGTAGTAGGAGAGAGGAACTTTTGGAAATGTTGTTTGTCAGGGAGGAATATAGGAAGAAGGGAACATTAATCCTATGGTTATTTATCAAATGACTCAAGATAGTAAAATCATACGCTTGGAAGGTGGTATACCTGCCTTCTAAGGTAAATTATTCCATAACAAAGAAGAAAACAAGATCATACATAGGGGAAAAAATAACCTTTCTTACTCATTTTCATTTGTTGTGACTACCAATTTCTCCATTTCTTAAAAAACTTCTTCACAAAGAGCTTATAATCACCATAACTCTTTCTTTCATCTTTTTCACCATCAAATTTTAAGCGTGTATCTTTAGCTATCAGCTCAGGGGTCGCACAAAATTTTGTTCCCAATGGAAATGTTTTCTTGGTGTTAGGAATTACAATACTTAATGGATAAAGTAGTGTTATAACCATTCACTACATGTAAATAATCTGTACATGTATTGGCATAACTGATGTAAGTGATGTTGAGAGGAAATGAATATGTTATGTCATATATTTGATGCAAGAATGATGAAAAGATGATCAGGTATGAGTTTTTCATTGATGTCAAATTAGTGGTTGTTGGTTGACACTGTTCCTATTATGATGAGTCATGTTCAAGAGGTTGAAATCTTAAGTGATGTCTCTAGTTGAGATACTCATGACCAGATAAGTTTATATTATGTCTGTAGTGAGTTATGATTATTTGAAGATTTTCAGATAAACAAGAAGGGTGGCTGCAAGAAGTTGGGTGCCAATTTTTTGCAAAAAGTGGAAGTGTTTTTCCTATTTTTCAAAATTTATCTGAATTGATCTCAAAATTTGAGGCACTTAGAGATTGAATCTTGGAAAAATTCACTAATAGAAATTGTAGCACTTGGAGTCTACTTTTCAAATATATAATTTATTTTAATACCCACATGGTATAAATTATATTTTGATAGGCATATTTGAAAACCACTTTTTCAAAATGCCTGTTTCAGGACCATACCACATCTGTGTACGGCCACCATATTTTGACACAAATAAATAAATTTTTTTAAATCCTTTTTAGGGAAGATACCTAAGACATAGAATATTGATGAGAATATTTTTTCTTATTTTTTTGTTTTGTAAATTATTTTTTATTAATTTTTAATTAACAATAAAGCTTATTTTGCAAACCTCTCGTGTACGGCCACCATAATTTAATATAATTTTTCTTTTTTTCAAAAATTCTTTTTTCTTAAATTCAAAAGAATTGAATCTAGATTGATGACATATAATTTATTTTTAAAAATACTTAAAAATTAAAAAGTTATTAAAGTTTTAGCGAGTCTCACTATTTTACGTTTATGTACCACTATCAACTAATAAATAATGTAAAAATAGTAAAAATAACCATATTATTATGAAATTTATATTTTTAGAATCGTGATAGTGAGATCTTTAATGGGTTTTTGTTTTGTCAAAAAAATGATCCAGAAGGGCTTCAAAAAATTACGGTAAGCCTTATAATTTTTATTCCAATGCCTTAGCCAAAATTTTGGAGGCTAAGACTTAGGCTTGGTCTCACCAAACCTATCCCAAACCAAAAACTGAGGCAGAGTGAAAACTCTCGCGTGCATATTTTAAGAAACGGGCACCCGTTATTTAAATTCAAAAAATGGGCACCCGTTTCATAAATTTAAAAATATGTTTTTAAAAAAACATTTTAAATTAAAAAAAAAAATTTAAATTTTTTTTTGAAATGGGTACTCGTTTTGAAAAAAATGGGTGCCTATTTCTGGAAAAATGGGTACCCACTTTTTGAATTTTGGATCAGATGTCCGAGCCTAAAACGGGCACCCATTTTTAAAAAATGGGTGCCCGTTTCAAGCGGTGCAAATTTTCAAGCCGTAGACTTCCGCAGAATTGGCACCCAACTTTTTACTTCTACCCAGAAGAAAAGGTTGAAGATAAGGAGTTATGATTTGATGATTCAATAGTTGCAGTGAATTTCAAATGTTGTGATCTTTATGAAAGAATTGGATGTGTCTCTCGATGTCTAATGTATTACCCCTACTCTTGGTGTAGATGGATAAGAAATTTATGATAGGGTGAAGCTTGTCAATGAAATTTAGTGACAAGTGATAGGTGATTTGATTGGTTTGTCAAATATATGATAAATTATGTGGTGCACTTACATGAGAAGATTTTTGATGGTGTTAGGAAGCTATGGTTGCAACTACAACTTATTTGGATGAGAAGTGAGAAGGTATTAAAGTTACAAATGTGGTTTCATGGTAAAAGGATTATGTTCTTGAGCTATGATCTTGAATCAGTGATCGGTAGTGGTCATGGATAAAGTTGGGTTAGTCACAATGTGGTGACACATCTCAATGATCAGAGGTGATGATCTGGCATGTCATGCCCTACCAGGGACCCTGAAAGGACAAGACAAAAACAAGATAAAAGTGCATTTTTTCTTTTCTTTTTGATTTACTTAAGTTAACTAGGTATTTAAGTCCTAATAAGCTCCCTTACAGGATTATTCCTTTAAAACACATTTCATAGTGCATTAAGATTTAACATAAACTAAAGATAGAATTTGTTTGATCCATTTAACCACGTAAGAGAAAGTAGAGAGAGAGACAAGTGTACTTAAACAAATATTTATTTCTATTTTAATATGAAATAACATCAACACATTTTAAGTTCATATTATTTCAATGATTACACCTTCCCGATTCACAATGGTAATTTTCTTTCAACACAATAATACATCTTGATTTCATTTCCCATTATTTGCCTATAGATGCCCTTCCCAATTACATGAATTCTTACAGTATATATTTTACAATACAAGGAATTGTAGGCTTACATGAATATAAATAACACTTCAAAATGTGTTTATAATTTTCATCACAAGATATAATATGCAGAATAGGGAGAATGCCTTTAAGAGCTTCAGATGCTCCATGAATAGAAAAAACATGAATAATACCTCAAAAAGAATCACCACACCCAACCACGTGGATCTATAAAGGTCCACTCCCTTGTGCTAGGAGATAGAACCATTGTTCACAAATGGAAACTAAGGCAGTCTAAGGTTAATGGAAAACCACCCAAACCAGAAACAAGAAGAAACAAAGAAACACAAAACAAAAGCCTAAGAGAGGAGTTCCCTAGGATGCTTACCAAGTGAGTGTCATCTCATAGTCCTACTTTTTGGGATCCTTCATAGCATTCATGTACCATAGTGCCCTCATGCGACCTTCCCTAGTAGCTACACTAACCCCTGTACTCCAATAGGACCTATGTGGGTCATTATCCTTTTTTATCTTTTTAAATTTTATTGAATCCCTTACTCATTTCCAACCAGTTTTAAATTATATCAGGTTTTCTTTTCCAAACTCTCCCAAAGGTTATCCTTTCAACCTCCTCGACTAGATCCTATGGTGAGCCACTCACCTAGGGCACCTAGGAACCTTACTCAATAAAATAGGCTATCTAGAGTTTATACCATCTCATATAAATCCATTGCTTAGGATTTATTTTGGTGTTTTTCTAGGGCCCATACCACTTGGACAAACCCTAACCCTTAAGAAAAAAGATTGAATAGAACAAAAATAGGGCTATCACAATGATTCTAAATATAAAAGCATAAAGGTAAGTGTAGAGGGAGATACAACTCCTAGACACACTTACAGGATACAAGGTAACACTATATATTCCTTCAAAAAATTAAATAAAGTTGGAATTTACAAACATCAAAATATCCACATAGGACCTAACATTCATATCTATGAATTGTTTAATTATGATATCCAAAAATAGATTCGTAATTTAACATAAACTAATCTATACAAAATTTAGACTTATTTAAAACTTAATACACATAGTTTATTGTTCATTATTAATTAAGTTGAAATTTTTATTAAATTCAAACTTAATATAAACTAAAGTTAACCTCTTAATTTATAACGATAAATTCCATTATGATTCTTAATTAAATTTTACATCACCTTAAATAAAAATAATAATAATAAATTGACTAAATTTATTATATACTAATTATATTAAATTAAAAATTTTAAACAATTACAATTTGAAATAATTTAAATAGAATTTAACATAAATTTCTCTTTTTTTTATTTAAACCTTTTTAAAAATTTAAGATATATACATTTAAAATAAAATTCTTTATATACATTTCAACTTTCATCTCCTATGCAAGAAAATTATCACCTCCACTTGTTTAAGAAGGTAAATAGGAAACTTGAATTATATGCTTAGTAAAAAAGATGAATTTTATCTTCATGTCCATTTTTTAAGGAGGGAAAATATGAGATATTATTAATTAATAATTATAGGGTTTTACAAGATAAGGTTTAAAACTTTAATTATCGATTTTCTCCCTAGCAAGGATAATAATAAAACTATTATGATTAATATATACATTTGTATAACATGGGTAATGATATGTTTTTTTATTAGTACTTGGTGGTACTATTGTATTAGTTTTTGAGTTTTTAATCTTAACTAGTGATTAAATGAACTCTTCTACACCAATGAAAATAAATTATATTTTATATCTCATTATAAATTTTTTCATTTCTAAAATATAGATGCAATTTTTTTAAGTTTATAATATCTAGAAATCAATTTTTTATCATCTCATTGGATGAATGTATTTCATGTGTTATACACAGATTTCTCGCATAGCTCCCATTGTGAATATAATACTTTATGAAAGTTCTTTTTGTTTATTTATAACAATTAGCATTTATGAAAACTTCAGTTCGGTTTCCATAGTTATTGCACCAGTTCATTAAAACTTTATTATTTAAAAATAAATATAATATTTTTAAATAAGCAGTACATACATTTATCCATGACATAACCTTTCCTCTTCATATAATTATGAATCATTAAGTGTGATAGGAATTATTGATTAAAACTAATTACCTAAAATTTATATTTACATGTATGTAATAAATAAAATAGTTTCAAACAAAAAACTTTTAAATAAATAAAATAATTATAAATTTATCTCTATATAATTTTGGAACTTTGAGACTATAGATATATTTAATATATTTTTAGAAGTTTTTTTAGGCTAAGTAATAATTTTTAATTTTAATACAGAAGATATCTTTATTATGTATAGTTTATTAAGCTCAATGATTATTTTAATATTTATTTTGATAAAAAAAGAATTAAATACTAAGCATGTTATCTATGTTAAGTTATAATCTTTATATAGTATCTTTTTTAATTAAAAATAATAATGAAAAGATCAAACATTACAAAATTCATTGTGCATGTGTAAAAATCAATAACTATATAATATTAAAAAATGTAGTTCACAAATACAACATTAATCAATTATAGACTCTATAACTTATTATATTTAAAATTTAAATTATTGTCATACATAGATTCTTATGAATTATATTATAATCTTCATTTTAAAAAAATCATTTCATTTTTATCAAATAACTATTAATCCAATTATATATACTACTTATAATAAATATAATAAAATATATTTAAGTTAATATTCATAGAGAGAGGACATGAGAGATTGTGAATCTTTTCATTGTCCTCAATAAAATTGTCATTATTATTATTAGGAATATTTATTTGAAAAAAACTTTAATTTAAATAAATTTTTATTATTTTAAGTTAAATAAGATTATATTTATCATTCTTATTATAAATAGCAAACATTAAACAATAATAAATTCATAGAGTTTAGTATTATTTTATTTTTATTAATAATCAATATTAATCTTTAATCAAACAAGGAAATACTAATGTTTCTTATTAAATAAATCTGGTGTGAAGTTTTATGAATTTTCTACAAGTTTTCGGACTATCTATAGGCTCAAATAATATTACAATCTAACCTTAAATTCAACCATTTAAATGAGAAAGGAAGACATAGGTAACATATATTTTCTAGAAGATCATATTGCACATTCATTTTTAGATTTTACTTTCAAATTTCTAATTAATAAAATAAACACGTTACAAATAAAGACTCCCCAAAAAAATATTTATAAAAAAAATCAGATTTTCTAATGTATATAATTTTGGAAGTTGCTTCTCATGGAGAAATTTCCCTTCTCTAATGTTTGGGTAAGATTATTTAATAACTAATTAATTTAATTAATTAGGAAGTTAGTTTCACCTATTTGTGAAAACTAAATTACATACATTTCCTCTACTAACTTATATAGTTTTATTATTATTATATTTTTTATATAATTAAAACAAACTAACTCTTATATAAATACACTATATTTGGGTATTCTTGTCAAGGAAATCACTACCTTAATGGCAACTTGGGACCCCTTACAAACTGGAGGTCCCAAGTTCCACTCCCATCCTCTACACTAAAAAGATATTCAAGATAAAGTAGGAGGGTAAGTGCACAAAGATGGGGGACCAAAAAGGGGGTATAAGATGCCACTTTTTTCCTAAAATCAGCAAACTCTAAACTTCAACAAGAAATTGAAGACAATTAGACTCAAAATTTTAAGATGCGACAAAAACAAGAGTTGTAATACTCTACGTATAATTTTTTATGAATTTACAAAGTGCACACATCTTGAAAACATGAAATTTCTATGTGCTCCCCCTAGAAATCATTTAAAACTAATAAAAAATTAAATTTTCTTTTTTTTTAAAAGTGTGTAGAATGGAGTCTAGTTTTTAAAAATGTAATTTATTGCAAAATTCGATGAACGAGCCAAAATCTATGCCCAAAATACTGCATGTTGGTTTTTTACAAAAAATAGACATACACACAAAAGAAATTAGAGTTAAAAAAATTAACATAATCAGAATTCAAAATAAATTATATGCTTAGATAGCTAACAGAGAGATCTATAATATCACGTCATCTTATTTTTACGTTCTTGAGCCACGAGTAAACCTGACGAGGAGCACACAAAAAAAGATGTCATTTTTTTGTATGTCTGCTGAAAAACACGTCTCAGGCCTATTTCAATCGTCCAAGCCTTTGGGTTGGATCTCCAAGGCAAATCCAAGCCTTAGGATTGGTAAATTCAAATCCTTTACAAAGCACGCATGCCCTATAGGGTGTGCACACTATGTAAAAAATCATAAATTTGCATAGAGTGTGCACCCTATGTAAGATATAGACTTATATAGTGAGAGAGAGAGAGGGGGAGTAATTTATACAAAGAGAGGGGGGGTAATTTATATTTGTATAAATTATAAAATATAATGCTTTTAGGATGTTTGGGATAGGTTCCAGCTTCATAGGAGTTAACATGCAAATTCTAGATTTGAAAAATTCCAAACTTAGCCAAATTTCAGGATTCAGCAAGCCTTCAGCAGAGTTACCTCCCACAATCCATCATGGATTTCTAAGGTCAAACTGAAGCTGGCAAAATGATTCCCAAAGGGTTTTAACTCATTTTATCACAAATCACTTGGTTTTGACCCCATCTCTACGACAAACTTAGCTTAGCTCTCTCTCTCTCTCTCTCTCTCTCTCTCTCTCTCTCTCTCTCTCTCTCTCTCTCTCTCTCTCTCCCTCCTCACATCACCCTCTCTCTCTCTCTCTCATTACACCTCTCTCTCTCTCTCTCTCTCTCTCTCTCTCTCTCTCTCTCTCTTTAATTACCCCTCTCTCTCTCTCACAGAGAGAGAGCGAGCAATGAAAGAGAGATTAGATAAGGGGGGATGTGTGTGTGTGTGAGAGAGAGAGAGAGAGTAGATAATGGGGAGAGAGAGGTTAATGAGAGAGAGAGGAGAGGGTGATGTTTGTGTGTGTGTGTGTGTGTGTGTGTGTGTGTGTGTGTGAGAGAGAGAGAGAGAGAGAGAGAGAGAGAGAGAGAGAGAGAGAGAGAGAGAGAGATAATGGGGAGAGAGAGGGTGATGAGAGAGAGAGAGAGAGAGAGGAGAGGGTGATGTTTTTTTTTTTTTTTGTGTGTGTGTGTGTGAGAGAGAGAGAGAGAGAGAGGAGAGGGTGATGTTTTTTTTTTTTTTTTGTGTGTGTGTGTGTGAGAGAGAGAGAGAGAGAGAGGAGAGGGTGATGTTTGTGTGTGTGTGTGTGTGTGTGTGTGTGTGAGAGAGAGAGAGAGAGAGAGAGAGAGAGAGAGAGAGAGTAGATAATGGGGAGAGAGAGGGTGATGAGAGAGAGAATAGATAAGGGGGGAGAGAGAGGGTGATGAGAGAGAGAGAGAGGAGAGGGTGATGTTTGTGTGTGTGTGTGTGTGTGTGAGAGAGAGAGAGAGAGAGAGGAGAGAGAGAGAGCTAAGCTAAGTTTGTCGTAGAGATGGGGTCAAAACTGAGTGATTTGTGATAAAATGAGTTAAAACCCTTTGGGAATCCTTTAGCCAGCTTCAGTTTGATCTTAGAATTACATGATGGATTTTGGGAGGTAACCCTACTGAAGGCTTACTGAATCCTAAAATTTGGCTAAGTCTGGAATTTTTCAAATCTAGAATCTGCATGTTAACTCCTATGAAGCTGGAACCTATCCCAAACATCCTGAAAGCATTATATTTTATAATTTATAATTAAATGTTATATTTGTATAAATTACGCCCCCCCTCTCTTTGTATAAATTAACCCCCCCCTCTCTCTCTCTCACTATGTAAATCTATATCTTACATAGGGTGCATGCCCTATGTAAATTTATGATTTTCATAGCGCACGGGGGGTAAAAATTTTGGGATTTTACAAAGCGTGTGCGCCCTTTTTGGTGCACGCCCTATTTGGTGTGCACCCTATTTGCTGCACGTGCTTTGTTTTGCATTTCCCAAGCCTAAAGCTTGGGCAGCCCAAGCCATAGGGCACACGCCCTTTAGTGCATGCACACTATGTGCGATGGGGGGCCAAAAAGAAAAGTGGTAGCTTTTTGGTCCCCCCATCTTTGTGCACTTACCCAGGAGTATGTAATTAGTTTTATTTAGTTTTATATTCTATTCTTATCTTTTATTCACTTTACATTCATTATATTTATCTTAATCCATATTATACATTAAAACACATATAATCACGATCATAACTAAAGTAGTCATGATAATAACTAGTTATACATCAATAACTGAATATATACAGGTATACATGTATGTGTGCACCCATATATGCATAGATTTTATATATAAAAAACATATATAGTGATGCAGGAGCATCTTGGGTGTAAGAGCAATCTTGCATCACCCAAAAATATTTCTGGTTTTGTTTTCAATAAGGTCTATCTTGTGTGGAGCTGTTATTTATGGAAACTTACTATTTTTAGTATGTTGGTCATATGATCTCAGAATGTTTTGATTTCATAGTTGGAGATTCATCTCAGTCATTTCAGCCTTCCAGTTGAGTTTCATTGCCACATCATCTGTATTGGTGAAGTTATTGAGGTTTTTTGGTACAAAATCTTTCAGGTCAATTTTGAAGGCCTTAGAGGTTTCGGATCGCAATCGACCCTCTGCTAACTAGTGCTAGCACATGTTAGGCACTGTAGATCTCGTCATGGCGTGTCTGAAAAGTGGTTACAATAGAAAAATAGAGCTACGGTTAAAAAGTTATGGCCTCCAGAAGTTGGGCTAACTAAAAGCATATTTTGTATTTTTTTTTAGCCGACCCTATTGTAAAAATTGTGAAAATAAAATAATTCTAAGTTTGGTCGGCCTTAAAAGGCTAAATTCTGGAACCTTCTTAGGCAGTGGAAATTGCCTATATAAGGAAGGCCCGTAGTGTTCTCTTAGGCAGTTCGGGACAATTCTGAGTAGTAGATCTGGGTATTGATTCGAGGCTTTGTCCTACAAAATATTGTAAGGGAATGCCCATGTAGCTTTGCATATTGTAATTCTGAAAGTTTGTAATTCCACATTTGTGGAGATAATAAGAAGCCCATTTTCTATTTTTGCATATTGTTGTTGTTTCTCTATTTTTGTTATGTGTTTGTGGTATTAAGGAGAGCACCCTTCATCAAGTGGTATCAGAGCAGGAGTTCCTAAGTGTGTAAACAGATCACTGATTATGAGGTAGTTTGCACCAGGACCGTTGGTTAGGGTTTCTGTGTAAATAGATCGCTGATTGTGAGGCAGTTTGCACTAGGACCGTGGGTTAGGGTTTTTGTGTAAACAGATCACCGACTATGAGGCAATTTGCACCAGGACCGTGGTTAGGGTTTCAGCATGCATCACAGAAATGTCTCCATGAAGGGAATGTGGCATAAGAGCTAGTGTTGTAACACTTGAGGTTAGAACACTCCAGAGACAAGTGCGAGCATTGCAAGAGGAGATTCGTAGAGGAATGAATTTTAATGTCAGAGATGAAAGCGAGGATGAAGCAAAAGAAGAAGATCAAGAAGTCAAAGTTGTGAACCAGGAGGAAGAAAGACTTTTCTGAGCCATCTCAAAGATCGGGAAAAGACATAAGATTGAGGTTCCTGCATTTTCAAGAAATCATAACCTAGAGGAGTTGATTGACTAAATCAATGAATGTGAAAAATATTTCGAGTATGAAGATATTGAGGATCCTGATAGGGTCAAATTTGCAAAGGCTAGACTAAAGGGTCATGTGAAGATCTGGTGGCAAGAGATTCAATTGGAGTGAAATAGAAGAGGAAAGGATAAAATCACAAGATGGGATTAGATGGTGTATAAATTGAAGTGACAATTCATTCCTGTTGATTATAAGCTTGACCTACTGAAGAAGATGCAAAGTTTGAAGCAAGCAGGAAGATCTATTCAGGAGTATATAGAGGAGTTCTATCAAATCCTCATTAGAACAGGCCATGCAGAAGCTGACAAGGAGAAAGTTGCCCGTTACCTTTATGGGTTGAATCCAAGCATTTAGGAAGAATTGAATTTGGTTCAAATGAACAGTATTGAAGAGGCATACCAGTTTGCCTTAAAAGTAGAGGAAAAGTTGAACAAGAAATTTGAAAGAAGATAAACAGAAGACATTCTGATGGAAGATCTGGTGGACTTTCATATGAAGATCAAAATGAAGATCCAAAAAAGAAGGATGAGGCTAGTAACAGTCAGAATCAGAGGAGATAATTTCAATCATTTTCATGATCAGAATAATAGATATCAAAGAGGAAGAGGAAGAGGATAAGGTTCAGGAAGAGGAGGCTTCCATGGAACATGTTTTCACTGTGGAGAAGAAGGTCATAGGGCATTTAAATGTCCTCAGCACCAAGGAAGGATAGATAGGTGGAATGAAGGCTAGGCCAGAGTTGCGCATGTAGATGAAGATGCCAGATCATCACATTCTAAAGATGCTGAAAGAGGAGAAACACTGATTAATAGAAGAGTCCTGCTGATTGGTAAGAATGAACCTGAATAAAGGAGGAGCCTATTTCGCACTAGATGTAAGTGTGAGGGAAAATGTTGTGATGTGATTATTGATAGTGGAAGTACTGATAATTTGGTGTCAGAAGAGATGGTGACAAAGTTGAAGCTCAAGAGGTAGAAACATCCACATCCATATCGGGTTTCCTGGGTGTAGGATGACCACAAGGTCATGGTCAGTGAACAGTGCCTAATGAAGTTCAAGATCGGTGGGTACCATGATAAGGTACTATGTGATAGCATATTTATGGATGCATGTCATATGTTGTTGGGTAGACCATGGTAGTTTGACAAATGTGTTGTTCATGATGGTCATGCGAATACCTATTCCCTGACAAATGATGGAGTGCAACATAAGCTAAAGCCATTGAAGGAGACCGAAGAAAAGGTATGTGGTAATGCAAGAATAACTTTTGTTGATAGAGGAAATTTCTTAGATGGTATGCGGCATGAGCATATGTGTTTTACCTTAATTCCAAAGGCTGAGAAAGAGGAAGTAGAAGATGTACCTAAAGAAGTTGCAGATTTGTTGAATGAGTTTTAGGATATTGTGTCTGATAATGTGCCTAATGGATTACCACCAGTAAGAAAGATCAGTCATCAGATGGACTTGATTTAAGGAGCTAGTTTTCCAAATAAGGTAGCACACAAAATGACACTAGTAGAAAGTGAAGAGTTGAAGATAGATTAGAAGTTTAGTTCATCACATCATCCACAAATTATATATGGAAGTAGTCCCAAAAATGCATCTGAGTTGAGGAAGATAGATAAAGGAGAAATAAGTAGTGTTGAAGCTGAAGATTTTGCAGAACACTTGAAGAACATCCATGAGGAGGTGATGAAGCATATTACCAAGATGAATGTACAGTATAAGGCTAATGTAGATGAGAAAAGGAGGCATAAGGAATTTCAGATTGGAGATGAAGTCATGGTTCATTTGCGGAAGGAGAGATTTTCAGTTGGTACATATAACAAGTTGAAAATGAAGAAGCATGATTCAGAAAATGCATATGAGGTCGAGTTGCCTACTGAGCTGAATATTTCACCAGTATTTAATGTTTCAGATCTGACAAAGTATCATGAAGGAGGTGTTGAAGATGAGGTTATAGCAGCATAGTGGAGTATTTCAGCAACCAATTTAGATATCAAGGAGATTGAAGACATACTGGACAGTCGTGTTGGAAAAAGCACAAGGAATAGGACATATAAAGAATATTTGGTCAAATGGAAAGAATGACCTATTGAAGATTCATCATGGCTAACGAAGGAGGAGGTTAACCTTTTGGTTTTCCTCTGCACACCTAAGTCATGACAGGGTCACTTCTCAAATTACCCTGAGTGTCTGATGCAGGAGCATCCTGGGTGTAAGAGCAATCTTTCATCACCCAAAAATATTTCTGGTTTTGTTTTCAATAAGGGCTATCTTGTGCGGAGCTGCTATTTATGGACACTTACTATTTTTAGTATGTTGGTCATATGATCTCAGAATGTTCTAATCTCACAGTTGGAGGTTCATCTCAGTCATTTCAGCCTACCAGTTGAGTTTCATTGCCACATCATCTATATTGGTGAAGTTATTGAGGGTTTTGGGTAAAAAATTTATTAGGTCAATTTTGAAGGCCTTAGAGCCTCCAGATCACAATCGAGCCCCTATTGACTGGCACTAGCATGTGTCAAGCACTGTAGATCTCATCATGGCATTTTTGAAAAGTGGTTACAATAGAAAAATGGAGCTACGGTTAAAAAGTTATGGCCTTCAGAAGTTGGGCTAACTAAAAGCATATTTTATATTTCTTTTGAGCTGACCCTATTGTAAAAATTGTGAAAATAAAATAATTCTAAGTTTGGTCGGCCTTAAAAGGCTAAATTTATGGAACCTTCTCGGGCGGTGGAAATTGCCTATATAAGGAAGGCCCGTAGTGTTGTCTTAGGGAGTTCGGGATAGTTCTGGGTAGTAGATCTGAGTATTGGTTCGAGGCTTTGTCCCACAGAATATTGTAAAGGAATGCCCATGTGGCTTTGCATATTGTAATTTTGAAAGTTTGTAATTCCACATTTGTGGAGATAATAAGAACCCCATTTTCTGTTCTTGCATATTGTTGTTGTTTCTCTGTTTCTATTATGTGTTTGTGGTATTAAGGGGAGCACCCTTCATCATATAGAAAGGGAGAAAATAAAGATCTTAATCTTACACATCTCATAACAATATAAATGAGACCACCATCAAAGGATATATAAAATAAGAAACTCAAATCCACCCAAAACCAAATAAAGGGACTTGACAAAATAATCAAAACATTGGGTTTTCCCATGTGGGAACTTTGGACCATCTTCGAACAACAACCACTACTGCTTCAAGGATTTTAAGGCATGCTCATATCTATGTAACTAGGTGGAGTCAATGTCTAGTACTACACACCTACATCACCGAGAAATAAAAGAAACATGTATATATATCTATATAAAAATAATGTAAGACAAGGAAGGAGGAATAATGTTAGACAAGCAAGGAGTACAACATTGTGTAGATCTCCCACAGGAGTCACTACGATTGTCTCCCATCATCCAAAAACCATGCCAAGAAGGATACATATAGATCATAACAAGAGTTAGAAAAGTTAGACCAATAATCATAATCATGAACATGGATAACTTTAAGAAACCCCCTTTTAGGAAAAAGTGTAAAATCTCGACGAATTGTACATTATTTTAGGGGGAAATTTATTTTAATCCAAGTGAATTTTTTTTTTAAATCCACAATTTTTCATAGTTTGTATTGGTGATTTTTTCCTCACCGAATGAAAATTTCATAAATTACTAGCGAATAATTTTCTTTTGAAGTAAAAAATTATAATATATGAGGCGAATAATTTTCTTTTCAAGTAAAAAATTAGAAAATATGAGGCGAATAATTTTATTTTGGTTAAAAATTATAATATATTAGGCGAATGATATTGTTTTGAAGGGGAAAAAAATAATTGTATTGGTGAATCTTATGTACCGTTTAAAAATTTATTTATTTTATTGGCTAATCATTCATTTATTATGGGAAACAAAATACTTTATTGGCAATTTCCAAAAGATGGGACATAACACAGACACGTAACCTAACCTAACATACATAGTCATACATTATTTTATAATGTTAAATTTTTTATTTGAGACCGTCTGATGATCCAAGATCAATGGATGAAGTTTAATTTCGGCCCCAATTTCTTGAAGGAAACAGAGTTGTTGAGGAAGTCACCGACATGTTGACACATAGGAAATTAGGGTTGTCAACTTGTCTACAGACTACAGTGTACACATTCTTTAGCTGTCACACACCACTTCCAAATTTGTAAAGGCGATCTAACCGATTATAGTTTTGCATTTATGGGAAAGATTTACTGCCATATATGAAAGATTAAGGATAAAATTTTAATTTCTCACATGCATGCATTTAGGGGAAAGATTTACATGAAAGATCTAGAGGCATATTAAGGAAAATGGATTTAATACCATTAAAGATAAAATAATTTATTGCTAAGTAACAATCAAGGATTGAAGGGCTATTTATAGATGATATAGCTTCATTATTCATCGATTCATCTTTGGCCTTTTCTAGTCTACTAGATAATTTATTTGTTTAGGGTCTGCACTCTGCACTTTGCAAATAATTTGTTTTTAAGTTTGCTGAAGTTTTACTATTTTAGATGGACACTCCAATTAGGCTTACATGCACATCTGAGAAGGCCCAGAAGGCTTTTTTGGGTTCCTTTTTTGATGAAACCTTAGAATCTATTTGTAAGGAGTGAGAGCCTTTTGTAATAGAGGCTATGAAAATGGTGGTGGGCCGAGAGTTTCTGAATAATGAAGATAGGCACTGGGTCAACACGGACATTACGTCTCATTTTTTGGCATCTCTTTTCGAACTCAGAGGAGAGTAGGTTGACATGTTAATGCTACTAAGGAGGGTTTTTAAAGAAGAATACCTGGGGGATAATGTTAATGTTGTCATGTTTGTAGAAATAGGGGTGGGGACCCCTTGGGAAAGTGAAATACCCAAACTTCTCCTCCCAGGCTAGAATGTGGCCATGCAGCCTTCTCTGTTGGGCCTGACTACTGGGCAATTGAAGCGCCATAGGAAATGGGTGCTGATTCTCAGGAATTTTCTTCATAAGTGGTTTATGCTTGATGAAGAGGAGGCTCAGGAAAATGATGAATTCATATAGTTAATCCTGTCTGCAGAATTTTACTTAGATGGAGCCGAAGGGAAAAATCACTAGTGGATTACTTGTGGTTTTTTTTTTTTATAAAAATATACCTCATTTTTGGGTTTTTTTTGTTTATAGTATAATAGTAGGTTTCTCTTTGTAGTATTGTACTAGAAGTGGATAATGTAACTATAATTTTATGAAAAAGTACAATAAAAATTTCACAAGCTTTAGCTCATTTCAATTTATGTTTTATGGGTACAAAAAATGGGTTTTAGACTTCTCTATCACTGTGATTGCAATATTTTAATTAGTTTCTTTATCTGTGTATTTGACAAGTATGATGTAACTTGTATGTTTCACTAGAAATAAGGAAACATTCAAACGATGCAGATGATATTTCTATTTTTAAATCTGAATATTTAAAATGTATCACAGTTGTACAATGTAGACAGTGGTAGTTAATATGAAAGATTTATAGAATTTTGAAGGAAAAATGAATTAATAAGGTTAGAGAAATAATTTATGGTTTTCTAATTATAATGTATGAGAATTGTATGTGATTATAATTATCAACGTTAAAGTTATAATCAATAAAAAAATATCATTTTAACATTAAGTATACTATATAATCAATTAGAAGGACAAATGAATTAATAAGGTTAGAGAAAGAATTTATGGTTTTCTAATTATAATGTATGAGAATTATATGTGATTATAATTATCAACGGTAAAGTTATAATCAATAAAAAAATAACATTTTAACATTAAGTATACTATATAATCAAGTAGAAGGACAAATGAATTAATAAGGTTAGAGAAAGAATTTATGGTTTTCTACTTATAAGGTATGAGAATTATATGTGATTTTAATTATCAACGTTAAAGTTATAATCAATAAAAAATATCATTTTAACTTTAGGTATACTATATAATCAATAAAAAATATTACTTTAACTAATAATTCATTTTTGGGAGACCTAGCAAGTCAGTGACCATAGAAATGAGAAATCTTGTAATCTCTAAACACTAACTTAAGTAATATTATTAAAACAATAGTGCATTTTGAATTGTTACTATTCAATTAAATAACTTTAAATGTTATTAACTTATTATCCATTATTAATTAATATCTATAAAGGAAATAATAATAGTATAACATTTAACAATGTCCATTGAAAATAACTACTGTTGGATGAGCACAGATCGACAATGTACAATGTGTTAGGCCAATTTTCTGTCATAGCAAAAATCTTGTGAAATTGGCCTGTTCCATGCAATATTTTTGTTTTAATGTCCTGCCTTGTGCTCTTTATTATTGTCGCCTTGCTTCAACCCAACTACATCTCCAAATTCGCAAAGCCCAGAAAGTTGTTAAAATTTTGAGGTCCGCGGGAAGCAATCTTTAAAATCTGCCACAGTGTCAAAAACCCACAGTGTTTTCAAAAGTCCACGATGTTTTCGATCCTTTAACGATAACCTGCGTTGTTTTCGACCCTTTGTCTTCCAACTTTGTGCACTTATCTGTTGACGTGTCAAAAACTTTATGTGTTTTTGATCCTCTTTCGTTGAAAATATTATGTGTTTTCAACCTCGCACAGTTTCCTGTTTGCCAACATTTCCTATCTACGCAAGTGCGATGGGTGGTGGGCCCAGGTTTTCAAAAGCTCTTCCTGATTGGTTGTCGCATGGCCGCATGTCAGACTTTTCTGACATGTGATCATGCGACCACCTGCCACCTGTCTGCGTGGTCCCAGCTCTTCATTGTGCTCGGGTGCCTGGCAGTTAGTCTTCTTCTAGCGACTTGGCGACTTGCAATTTTCTCCTTGTCGCTTGATTCTAGTGGTTAAGCGGCTAAAAACTGGCGACTTGGCTGGCAGTTAGTCGCATAGCCGCTAAATGCTTGGCAGTTGGTTCATGGGTCCCAGTTCTTTTCATTGCCCGGAGTCAAAGATCAAAGATCTATGGTCGGCGTGTGATCACATGGAATATTCTTTCCCCATGCGATCATGCGTCCACCATTAGATTTGGTGCCGATGGGTGTGTTCATTGTGGGCACGCTGTCAGAAGTGGGTGATGTGGCAGCCTGTGATAGGCTATCGCATGATCGCATAGACCAATTTTTGGCTATGCGATCATGCGACCAGTTGACACATGTCTGCGGTACTGAGCTGGATTTGCTTGGTGGGCCCAGATTTTCAAAGCTTTTTGCAGGTGGGGTCTTTTCGGTGGTGACTACACTGATGGTTATGTGGTGGCTTATGATTGGCTATCACATGATCCCATAGCCCAATTTTTGGCTATGCGATCATGCGACCACTTGCCATGTGTCCCTGGGGCCTGGTAGCAGGAGATGGGGCATCTTTCGGATGCTAGGTGGTAGTGTTCTATTGCCCTGCGGTCAGTGATGTGGCGGTCTAATGGTCTTGTCGCATGATCGCAAGAGCCATTTCCATGCCTTGCGATCATGCGACAACGGTCTAGTGACATGGTTGTGGAGTTGTGCGGTGGCGGTTGTAGTAAGGTTAAAATCTATAGGTTGTCGCATGTTCACATAACCCATCCCCCGGGCTATGTGATCATGCGACTGACTATCTATGGTCGCGGTTGCAGGGTTGTGGTGGTGACATTGCCAAGGACTTTTCCTGTGGGGTTTCTGACCGTTGACTATGGCTAGGAGACAGCGGTCGCATGATCAAAAAGGTTAGTTTGGTGCCTTGCAATCATGCGACCAAGTATAAGGTAATGCCGGATTCCTGTGGCGGTGAAATTGATGACTGCACGGTTGGGCGACTAAGGGCGAATAGGTTGAAGAACATAAAACCCGTGAAGTGTAAAGTGATTATTGCTTTTCAAATTCAAACTTGTAGAGAGTTTTTTGCGACAGGAAGGACTGGTCTTAAATGTTTTAGCGGTCTGATTGGATTGGTTTGGTTGTTGCGAAGTGATCCAGGGGCTCTGTGGTTGATTACATGATGACTTTTGTACTTGATGGAGTATGGTTTTGTGCTCGAGGAGCTATTCGCAAGTGGCTGATTAGACTGATTTTAATGGCATTCCTCGTGTACTATGCTGAGCTCGTCGATTTTCATGTTAGAGATTTGTTTTCTCCAGGCTGCTTGTGTTTCTTGCCCCTGCAGTAAATTTTTGTGACTGTTTAAGTAGGTTGGGTGGGTGAAACCCTAGCCCTAGCTTTCCATAGCTTGTTGCATTCTCTCTGAGAATTCCAAGGCAGCTAGGGGTATATGTAGTCGAGTTTTTGACTTTGTATGGGTTCCTTCTTCTGTAATTTTTTGAGGAGAATTGGTTCCATGTGAAGGGTCTTTTTTCTTGTAGATTTCTCCTTCTCTCTGCATATAGGGTGTTCTGTTTCCATTGTTGGTTCAGAGAATACAATGCATCCTGCAGTAGATTTGTCTTATGTATGAGAATTTAATACATTCTTACTGTTACCAAGCTATCTCCATTTGAAATATGAGTCCATTGATCATACATCAAGGGTGTCTAATTTTTCTATTTGCATTGCCTAAGTCTTTGCAAGTGGAGTTGTCTTCATAGAGATAACTGGTTTAGGGTCAGTATTCAGGTATGTATGAGCTAAAATATCAAGGATAGGTCATGCTTGTCTTCCAGTAGATGCTGGTTAATGTATTATCTATTCATAGGTCTCTTCTAAGGGGAGGGTTAAAATCTTTTGAATGGATAATAACATGCTTGAATGCACAGGTGGGTGCTAAGTTGAAGTTTGGTCATGGTGTGTGATTGATGTCAGGCATCAACACATTGAACATATTGTGTTCTTATTTCATAGCTTTCTTTTGCAATAGGGTATTTGACTCTGTGGCCCATTGGATAAGGCACTGGTCTATCAGAGACTTAGGGTATCTTAGGGGTCCCTTCAAATCTATTTAAAATCATTTCATTTATGTCCCACCCTTTCCATTTCATGTTGTTAGGATAGGTTTCTAGTTTTCAGTCTCATTCCATGCAAGTAGGGCTATTGCATGAGATATTGGCTTCATTGAGGTACAGGATACCTATAGCAGATTGATAGCTATTCCACATTAATCTATTTGTAGGGCTTTGATTTTGTCATGAGGTGTCTTGAGTGTGCAGATAAGGCAATACCCACCTAAGTGAATGTGGAGCTCAAAGAAGAAGGAGGATTTCTCTTTATCCTCATCAATTGGTTTATTTTCCTTGTCAAACTTGAGTGTCTAACTAAGATCTAAGCCCAACTATTTGATTCAAGTTTGGTCCTACAAGGAAAAGAGCCAACAAAGTGGCAACCCTAGTGGGGAGAGTCTAGAATAGAGTCAAATATTAAAAAAAACATTTGCAAAATTTTCTCACCTAGTTGTGAGTGGTGGCTTTGACTTTCTCTGTTTGATCAGTGTTCCTTCTCATAAACAATGTATATACCTGGTGTAGCTTTGTGCTGGTTGGAAGAGGAAATAGTGAAACATTTTCCTCTCAAGGAGGTGGTGGCTCTGCATGATAAAGTTATCTGATGGAGCTATAGGATGGGCTCTAGATTTGCCCCGCCTTCCAACCAAAGGTCTTCTGCTGCAAGATTTTCTCAAGTATTTTTCAAGTTTTAAATGTTCTTTATAAAGTGATCAAGCACTAAAAGAAGGATAAGGTGTGAGCAGAGGTTAGCATACTTCAAGTTTTCAGTTGCAGTTTGGCAAAATTATATGGAAGTATTGCTTTAAGTTTAATGGGTAAGTTTGAGGAGGAGCTAGCTTTCCTTGAGGAGGGTATCCTTAGGGATTGCATGAGATTAGTAAGATTAAAAGTGGGAAGTAGAAAGGATTTATCCATATCCTTGTTCTATGATAGATTTTGTGAAGTATAAGATGAGCTTCCTGAGGATGTTGAGTTCCTGAATTTGACTTCATTGGTTTATTCTTGGAGCTTTGTTTTCTTGAGTCAACCAGTTGCTCAGATGCCTTGTGGGAGGAGCATTATGTATGTGTCAGGGATTGGGTACTTGGTGATGGTAGTCTTGAACTTGAGGATGCACTTGGGGCTTTGCTCAGTAGTGCTAATATTGAGAGTGATGAAATTTATGAAGGGGATGTGTCAAGCATTGACACTCTTTCTCACAGTCATGAAAGTGATGCCTTTTCTCGTTATGGGATAGAGGGTTTATGCAATCAGTTAGATGAGGAAGATATTTGTAGCATTTGTAGTGATGCAAATGAGATAGAGTGTGAAGTCTAGTACTTGCTCAGTAGTAAACAAATTTCAGAGCTTTTGGATGTAGAGTTTCAAAGATGCACTCCTGAGTATGTTTTTGAGATCCCATAGCTAGTGGATATTATTTTTGATGAAGAAAAAATGAGTGATGGCATGGTGTGTGAAACTTCTACTGAGGTCCTTTCTCCCATTTTTGATATGCAAGTGGATGGTACACATTATTGCAATAAATTTGATAGTGTCAGTGATGATGAGTATGATGATATGTGTACTAGTGTGGATTCAGTTTTTCAAGAGTCTAATGTCTATGGTTTTCCTTTATATTCTGATGCTGGAGAATGTGGCATTTCTGAAGGGGCTTTCTCAAATTTACAAATGACTAATAAGTCATCAGTTGACAATACTTGTTCCCTTTTGGAAGATGCTAATGTGATTTTTGATCAACAAGTTGCTACCATTTTCATGCAGTCAGATTTCTGTCTTGAGAAGTTTTATATTAGTTTGGAGAGCAGGGAGATAGAAAGTGTTTATTATTCATTGCAAACTAATGGTCAGAATTTTGATGCTTCTAGTTATGGTGTTGAGTTGTAGTGTTTCCTTTTTTAGCATGGTGGTGAAAGTAAAGAGTGTGACATTTTTTTGTCACGAAATGGTCAATATCTATGGCAGCCTGATGTCTTTATCTTGCCAAGTGATGGTGAGTATGATGATCATTTTTTATATAATGTGTTGAATGTGGATCACAGTGTTTTTGGCAGGATGGATGAGAAATGCATTTTCAGCTTTCCTTTTCTAAGTGGAGATGAAAATTACTTTTTTGATATAGGAAAGACCTGATCAAAAGTTTTGGGGCCCTGAGCCTTTTGTGAATATTGTAAATTTTTGTATATAGGTTGCTTGCCCCTACCCTGTTTTGCCCCGGTTTGTCAAGTTTCCGGTCCTATTGCTTGTCTTGCCCTGCTTGTTCCTTGCTATCTACATTCTTATCCTGTGGGTGGTCTGCTCTCCCAGAAATCCTAAATTCTTGCATGGGCACAAGTTGCCCATCGTCCCCAAACAGAGCCACTATTAGGCCAATTTTTTGTCATAGCAAAAATCTTGTGAAATTGGCCTGTTCCATGCAATGTTTTTGTTTTAATGTCCTACCTCGTGCTCTTTATTGTTGTCACCTTGCTTCAGCCCAACTACATCTCCAAATTTGCAAAGCCCAGAAAGTTGTTAAAATTTTGAGGTCCGCAGGAAGCAATCTTTAAAATCTGCCACAGTGTTGAAAACCCACAGTGTTTTCAAAAGTCCATGATGTTTTCAATCCTTTACCAATAACCTGCGTTGTTTTTGACCTTTTGTCTTCTAGCTTTGTGTGCTTATCTATTGACGTGTCAAAAACTTTGTTTATTTTCAATCCTCTTTCATCAAAAACATTATGTTTTCGACCTCACATAGTTTCCTATTTGCCAGCATTTCCTATCTACGCAAGTGCGATGGGTGGTGGGCCCAAGTTTTCAAAAGCTCTTCCTGATTGGCTGTCACATGGCCACATGTCAGACTTTTCTGACATGTGATCATGCGACGACCTGCCACCTATTTGCGTGGTCCCAGCTCTTCATTATGTTCATGTGCCTGGCGGTTAGTCTTCTTCTGGCGACCTAGCAACTTGTGGTTTTCTCCTTGTCACTTGATTCTGGTGATTAAGTAGCTAACATCTGACGACTTGGCTGGCAGTTAGTCGTGTAGTCGCTAAATGCTCGACAGTTGGTTCGTGGGTCCCAGTTCTTTGCATTGCCTGGAGTCAGAGATCGAAGATCTATGGTCGGCGTGTGATCACATGGAATATTCTTTCCCTATGTGATCATGCGCCCACCGTCCGATTTAGTGCAGATGGGTGTGTTCATTGTGAGCCCGCTGTCAGAAGTGGGTGATGTGGCAGCCTGTGATAGGTTGTTGCATGATCACATAGCCTAGTTTTTGGCTATGCAATCATGCGACCAGGTGACACATGTCTACAGTGCTGAGGTGGATTTGCTTGGTGGGTCCAGATTTTCAAAGCTTTTTGTAGGTGGGGTCTTTTCGGCGATGACTGCACTGATGATTATGTGGTGGCTTATGATTGGCTATCGCATGATCACATAGCCTAGTTTTTGGCTATACGATCATGCAACCACTTGCCACGTGTCCCTGGGGCTCGGTAACAGGAGATGGGGCATCTTCCAGATGCTAGGTGGCAGTGTTCTATTGGCCAGTAGGTGGTGATGTGGTAGTCTAATGGTCTTGTCACATGATCGCAAGGGCCATTTCCATGGCTTGCGATCATGCAACAATGGTCTGGTGACACAGGTACAGAGTTGTGCGGTGGTAGTTGCGGCAAGGTTAAAGTCTACGGGTTGTCATATGTTCACATAACCCATCCCCCAGGCTATGCCATCATGCGACTAACCATCTATGGTCATAGTTGTGGGGTTGTGGCGGTGACATTGCCAGGGACTTTTCCTGAGGGGTTTCTGATCATTGACTATGGCTTTGAGATCACGGTCGCATGATCGCAAAGGTTAGTTTGGTGCCTTGCGATCATGCGACCAAGTATAAGGTAATGCTGGATTCCTGTGGCGGTGAAATTGATGACTGCGTAGTTGCGCGACTAAGGGCGAATAGGTTGAAGAACATAAAACCCGCAAAGTGTAAAGTGACTGTTGCTTTTCAAATTCAAACTTGTAGAGAGTTTTTTGCGATAGAAAGGACTAGTCTTAAATGTTTTAGCGGTCTGATTGGTTTGGTTTGGTTGTTGCGAAGTGGTCCAGGGGCTTTGTGGTTGATTACATGATGACTTTTGTACTTGATGGAGTATGGTTTTGTGCTCAAGGAGCTGTTTGTAGGTGGCTGATTAGACTTATTTTAATGGCATTCTTGGTGTACTATGCTAAGCTCGTAGATTTTCATGTTAGAGATTTGTTTTCTCCAAGGTGCTTGTGTTTCCTACCCCTGTAGTAAATTTTTGTGACTATTTAAGTAGGTTGGGTGGGTGAAACCCTAGCCCTAGCTATCCGTAGCTTGTTGCATTCTCTCTAAGAATTCCAAGGCAGCTAGGGGTATATGTAGTTGAGTTTTTGACTTTGTATGGGTTCCTTCTTCTATAATTTTTTGAGGAGAATTGGTTCCATGTGAAGGGTCTTTTTTCTTGTAGATTTCTCCTTCTCTCTGCATATAGGGTGTTCTGTTTCAATTTTTGGTTCAGAGAATACAATGCATGCTGCAGTAGATTTGTCTTATGTATGAGAATTTAATACATTCTTACTATTAGTAAGCTATCTCCATTTGAATTCTAAGTCCATTAATCATACATCAAGGGTGTTTGATTTTTCTATTTGCATTTCCTAAGTGTTTGCAAGTGGAGTTGTCTTCGCAGAGATAACTAGTTCAAGGTTAGTATTTAGGTATGTACGAGCTGAAATATCAAGGATAGGTCATGTTTGTCTTCCAGTAGATGCTAGTTAATGTATTATCTGTTCATAGGTCTCTTCTAAGGGGAGGGTTAAAATCCTTTGAATGGATAATAACATGCTTGAATGCATAGGTGGGTCTTAAGTTGAGGTTTGGTCATGGTGTGTGATTGATGTCAGGCATCAACACATTGAACATATTGTGTTCCTGTTTCATAGCTTTCTTTTGCAATAGGGTATTTGACTCTGTGGCCCATTGGATAAGGCACTGGTCTATCAGAGACTTAGGGTATCTTAGGGGTCCCTTCAAATCCATTTAAAATCATTTCATTTATGTCCCACCCTTTCCCTTTCATGTTGTTAGGATAGGTTTTTAGCTTTCAGTCTCATTCCATGCAAGTAGGGCTATTGCATGAGATATTGGCTTCATTGAGGTACAAGATACCTATAGGAGATTGATAGCTATTCCACATTAATCTATCTGTAGGCCTTTGGTTTTGTCATGAGGTGTCTTGAGTGTGCAGATAAGGCAATACCCACCTGAGTGAATGTGGAGCTCAAAGAAGAAGGAGGATTTCTCTTTATCCTCATCAATTGGTTTGTTTTCCTTGTCAAACTTGAGTGTCTAACTGAGATCTAAGCCCAACTATTTCATTCAAGTTTGGTCCTGCAAGGAAAAGAGCCAACACAATGGACTTTAGGATGAAATGGAAAAGCAACCCCATCTTTTCAAACCCATTCTGGAATCATGACAGGTGTAACTAAACATGTAGTCTCGCATGGTCTACCAACAATGTCATTTCAATTGGATGATGACATGACATGTCTGACTCATGAGGTGAGTCAGCTTGACTAGGTAAGTTAATGGGACCCATGAGGCCACCACACCACTTAGTGCACTCCCAAGATAGTGACTAACAATGACATAATGACCATTGGATGATTATAGATCAACGACCGAAGTTGTATTTCAGGCCAAAAGGAAAAAGAAACCCCATCTTTTCAAACCCGTTCTAGAATCATGACATGTGTCGCTAAACCTATTCCACTCACAGTCTCGCATAGTTTACCAGCAATGTTATTTGATGATGACATGACATGTCTAGCTTGTGAGGTGACTTAGCCATCAGATGACAAGGTGAATTAATGGGACCCATGGTACCACCACACCAAATAGTGACTAACATTGCATTGATATTATGACCGTTGGATGATTGTAGATCAATGACTGAAGCTATATTTCAGGCTGAAAGGGAAAAGAATATAGCTTCTTTGCAAACCCATTCCGTATTCATGACATGTGTCCACTCACACAGTCAGTGACAAGTGTGATGACTGTAGATTGTACACTTTTTGTGCTTTAAGTTTCCAATATAATTTTTTATTTATAAGTATAAGTTATTAAGTAGTCTACAATATAAATTTCTAGGTTGAGGATTGAGGTTTGAGGAAAGCAACAAAGTCTCTCAGCTCTCGAGTCTTCCTAGTCATAGTCTACAAAAATCAAAACTAAGGTTAATGGGAAACTACTAAAATCCTAAACACCTAGGTCCCGCATTTTAAATTTTTCAAATCTCTTGATTTACAACTTTACTGTTTATATTATAGAAAACAAAATTAGCCTGTTACTTGTTAGGGTTTAATTTTGAATCACCTCTGTAAATTGTAGGCTTGTAGCTGTGTATAAATATTTGAATTTTCCTATGAGTAAATAGTGATACCGGTTTAGGTTACCAGCTTACCATGATGGGCAAAAAAAATATCAAGAATAAGACTATGAGTAAAAAGCCAAGTCAGATAATAGAATTCCACAATCTACTTAAAACACTAGGTTTCACTAATTTATTCCATGATATTTATGATCTTATTATTCATGGAAATAAGGGAATAATGGAAATTATATTTTCACTTGAAAACAAGTGGAACGATCCAAATAAGGGTTCAAAATTTTCTTCATTTAACCCCATGGTAAATGCAATGACAAATAAATTTGCATCATGGAATGTTGGGTCAACACACATGGCATTACCTCAAGTATTTCCTTGCCCAAAAATTGTCATGGTCTTTGCCAAAAATTATGATGAAAATAGAAAAGTAATTGTGAATAAAAATACTCAGGAGGAAATTTTGTCCATAACCAAGAGTGAATTTTCTAGTCTATTGAACCTAGGGTTTGAACAACAAAACTCAAATGTGCACATTGACCTGGGAAAGCTAGCAGAGGATTATGAAAAATTAGATGCAACATAGAGAGATTCTTATATCAGAGGAATAACAAGTGGTTCTAGTCTGAGTCTAGATCGTAAGCCTCCTTATGATTATGAAATTTTTGTGCCATGGGCACAGGACATTATTTCCTTGCTAGCATTTTGTTTGGGATTGGATAGTAACAAACAAGTGGGTACCAGCATTCCTGAAATGCTATTTCATAGAAATTTTGAAAAAGAACCAATAAAATACTATTTTATTAAGCACATTGTTTGTTGCATGCAAGAACAATTACTAATGATTAAAACAAGTTCACATAAGACATTTAGATTCACAACCTACTTGTGCTATCTTCTCTTAGCAAATAATCATGCAATATTTCAAGAAAACAAGCTTTGCAGTCAGGGCCAAAATCCAATATATGAGTGGACACCTCAGATAAGGATGACTGATAACAAAAGGAACTAAAACAATTTTGTAGAATTCTTTTTGACACCAATGTACGATAAAATTAGAGGCACTCCAATGCCTATATTTCCCGCTACTTGTAGAGATTTAATTCAACTTGGTAAAATATAATTGGCTGACTGGTACTTCATGGAAGAGTACACAGTGTTAAGGTTTTATAGTCCAGTGGTAGAACCCTACAAACATCCAATACATGTCACAAAGAGGGTATTTGCATTGGAATATGTATGGCAGATGGAGAGCACAGATGTACTCTTTAATGGTTAGCAAAAGAAATTGATATTTCCTTCCTTGCCTTTCTCATTTGGAGGGTTCTCATTTGAGAGAAGAGGATTAAAAGTGGCACAAGCCTTTTTTATAATTTTTCACTTTAATGTTGACAATCATTAATAGTATGATCCACTCAATATAATTGGAACAAAGCTTAGAGAGAATGGGAACTCTGCAAGAAAATATCAACATGAAAGTATGCCATTGATTGAAAAATTTAAAAACATGGATTCTTGGGATGAGGTCAAAAAAGAGATGGAGAAATATGCTGCTGAAAATAATATGTCAATACAAGAATTGTCATCACAAATTATGGCATTGCAGAAATAGAAAGGAAAAGTGTAGGCCATGACATCGTACAATTTCTACCAGAAAGCTACTCAACCATCTACAAAATCTATTCCAAATGACCTAATGGATGAATGTATGGATGATAATTGGACTCGAACCAAAATTCATGATTTTTGGGAAATGAGGAAGAACCTCGGTGAGCCAAAGACCTCTAAAGATATTTATGAGGTGGAAGAGGATAAAATGTTTGATGGCTTGTGGAATAAGGAGCGTCTAGCTCAAGCATATGTCATTGATGATGATGACTATGACTAGGATTCTGTGAATCCCACATCCAGTGTGAATCCCAAAATATTATACAAAAAATGGGCTACTGAGGTTTTGGTGGTCTGGGTCCTAGTGGACAAGGGGTTTGGTCTGCACCTGACCCACTAGCTCCACCAAAACATGGTGAGAAACTAGGCCTTGGGCTTGGAGTTCAATCATCATATTCATCAACTCAGTCAATTCCATTAGTTCCAGCTTCAAATATAGTTCCACCTGTTACAAGCACTCATATTAAATCTAAATCAATTGCCACTCCCACAGTTGTGGATACCATGATTACAACTACAACTAGTGGTCTGAGAAGGACATTACTGATAGAAATGAAAACAATTATTCTCAGAGATCAAGGTAGTGTGAAGAAGAAAAATTTTATGACACGTATTAGTAAAACAATGGAAATGGTGACTGTGAGTCCAACAATTGCCCAACCTTAAGGACAAAACCCTCAGAATAATCCAAAATATCTACTTGTAATGGGCTAGGGTGTTGCTAATCCTCATGGTGGAATTAGCAGAACCACATACAACATAGGTGGAAGCTCGTACATCAATGCAAGTGCTATTTCACCATTCAAACATTCAATTATGTCACAAAACCTTGATTTTCATTACAATGATTTTGTAAAGTCTAACTATGAACAATCAAAAAATAAGAATAGACAACATAGTAAGATAATGAAGATGGAAGCAGTTGTTGTAGCTCATGATGTAGAACCTACATCCAATAGGTTATTTCCCACATATGACCCAAATAAAGATATGATGGAGTTCATGGTTGTTATGCCCCCAGCTAGAGATAACAATCCACCAGAGAGTCAGTTAGATCCATCTCAATTTCAAGTTAGCACCCTCCAAATGGATTTATCCAAAATTAAAAATGTGGACAAGATAAATGTGTCAAAAATGACCAACCAAGTGGTCTACAGTTCAATGATGAAGTTGGAGAGAGAGAAAGGAAAGCTTCAGGGCATAATAGATAAGTTAAAGACAGACCTGGCAAATGTAAAGGCAACTGAGAAAGCAGTAGAAAATAGGTGCAAAGAATTAGAGAGAAGGATAAAAAATTCATCCTCTAAAGAAGCAATTGGACAACAAGAAAATTTGGACACAAAACTGAAAACTCTAAGGGAAAAATTGGAACAGAGCGAAAAAAAACTTGAGGATGAAAAAGCCTCTTCATTAAGTTTATACAAAAACTTGGATAATGCGGGACAGATAAATAATAAGTTAAAGAAAGAATTGGAGAATGAGAGTGCAAAAACAAAATAGTGGGAAGAGAAAGAAAAAGAGTGGTAAGAGAAAGTAAAGAAAATAAGACAACATAGTGAACACCAGTTCTCAGAAATGAGAGAAGACCTAAAGAAGGCAAATAATACAATTAAAAATTATGAAAACATCTTGAATGACCATGTAAATAATACAATCAAGAAAATGAAAAAATTCTTCTAGGGGAAAACAAAGATGTCTTGTGATAGGTTGTGTGATTGGTTTGAACTGAATGAAACTCTTACAAATGTTTTTGGGAAGGTGAAAGAGCACATTGAGAAGAACAAAAGTGTTTGTCAGAGACAGAAAACTGCAAAGTAGATTATGCAAGAAATCAACAGAACCAGTGACAGGCATTTGACAAGCAAGGGAATTCAGGACTGCATTGGTGCAACAATAAAGGCAACCTCTGTCTTTAAAAAATGTTAGAAACTAACATAAGTAGATGAAAATCTTACCTTATTCATTCCAAAGCTCACCAAGATGAATAGTAAAACAACCAAATTGATATCTCTTGGTTGGCTGAGCCCTAGACCTGATTACTCATCAATGAATTTTGTTGGAAGAGAAGCTTACCAAAAAAAGTTGGAGGACACAATCATGTCTGATTTAGGAAACCTTCCTCAAGAAAAAACTCATGAAGACATTGCAAAGTTCATCAAAACATTCACAAATTTGAATGTCGTAATGGAAGGAACATTGCTTTCAACTCACTCTTCCAAGTATGGATGGTTGATGAGGTTGTAGGTCATTTACTATAACATCACAAATTTTTCCTTTCCAACTGATGAAGAATGGAGTATACTAAAGAAATTGACATAATCATCTTGATCTCATCAATCATAGTATGTGAAAGTACTTTCTATTTCAATCATCTCTATATCTTTAGTATATATCTTTGATATTATCCTAAATACTAGAGTCTAGAATTGAGTTTAAAGTAACAAGTTTGAACTTTGTTTTTTGAATAGGATCAATGTTGCAGTCTTGCAAATGCTAATTTACTAAACTAGCCTGTCAAATGCAAAAATGTACAACTAAATTTGTCAAGATGTTGTAGACTTGTAGTTGTCTCACTGATTTATATTTTGAGACTTCACATTAGGCAAATCCACCTGAAGCTGTTGTTGCTCCCTTGTTTCTATAAGAGGGAATTCAGGGTCATTGGCTTAGGGTAATGAAATTGAATTTGGGCAATGTGCCAAATTTCCAATGGGTATTGAGTCATTGACTTTTGTAAATAGAATGATAGAGTTGTGTTCTTACTAGTATTAATGAAGGAATTATTACATTATATCATATTTGTAATTAAAAATTAATGAGAATCAGTATTTCTAACTCTAAGAATTCTAACATATGAATTGCTATGTTGTAAAAAAAAATAATGAAAAATCTACAAGAATTGTACCATATGAGCTGAATAATGCAAATGAAAACCATTAGTAATTATGGAATTGAATCTTGATGACATTATCAACCACATTCATGTTTTTGACATTGGAATATGCTACTATGCATGATTAATGATGAGATACATAAACTAATAGTAAACTTTAGGAAAAAGCTTAATAAATACCTTGGACCTGCTACTTCTACAATGGTTCAACTTCAAGATGCCACATCATATCATCAGATTCAATGCCATCAACTTCATAGCTTCCTTGGTTCTTGGATATGTTTTCTTCACTTTGCATACCATCGCTTAACTAATGTTCACCACTAGTAGTACTAGTACTAGTACATGAGTCAATGACATCATTGTCTCTGGCATTCCCACTCCTAGTCCCACTTTAGTTTGAAATGTTGCCCAACCCTCTTCTCTAAAATTTCTTCCTCCATAATTTCATTTCCCTTTCATAAGGAAAAGTATTGACTTCATACCTAGCTGTATAGAGCCTCAATCAATTTTCCAGATTCTTGTCTAGTTTATTTCTTAGCTTTGACTTTAGGAATCCCAAAGCACTGAAAACTCTCTCATCCTCCACTGGCCCCAATATCATGGTCAGAAATAAATCAGCAAGCTTAAAATATTCTGATATTGAATCAGTCAACAATTTGCTCTCAGCTAGATTTTTCCAAAGCCTTGATATCGATCCACCTTCGTGAGGGTTTTGCATAATATTATATTGTTCCCTCATTGTCAGTGAAAAATAACCTGATTTATATCTCAAATGATTTCTATCTAAAATTCCATTTAGAGTTACTCCATTTAACTCTTTGGTTTTGTAGAAATGATCTATCAAAGTTAGTAGCTTAGTTTTAAAATATTTCGTACTGTTCAGATTCCAATATTAAGGAAACACAATAGCCATGGATTCAAGAAGTTTGACTAGAGGGAATCATTCTATAATCCATTTGGAAAGATCAAAGTTAGTGTGCTTCACAGAAGTTGTTACAGAGTCAATAATTTTGGTAAAGTCTTCCCTTTTAATACTTGATACTCGCCTCCTAGGGTTCTTTCCTAGTTCCTCAGACTTGATCTTGTCAAAGTAGTGCATTGGTATCTCAACTCTATGAACTTATGTAGATAACTCCCCATTTGAACTGATTTTTAAAAAATTATTAGGATTATCCAAATATGTGATTTTTAGCCAACTAGCAAATTTTGCATCATCGACACATAATTGATAGATATTATCGAGCATCACGCATGTCAATTTATGCAGCGCAACATAGTCTGCAATATGCACAACTCTTTCCTAGGCCTTTTTCATTAAATTTCTCATTTTCTCAAGCATGGGGAGAAGACATGCTAATGTTAATAGTGTCTCTACATTACTTAACATTTCCAGCAGCACAAGAAATTTTGGTTGCCCTGCTTCATCATGACTTAAGTTCACTAGACCAAGCAATGTTTGATATTATGAAAAAACTCGATGTGCTGGTCCATCCAAAGAAATCCATCTAGTATCATCATCCTTAAGAAGATTGTTCCCGTCGGTTAGTCCTTCAGCAAAGTGTTGAAATTCCCTCAATCATTTCAGACTTCGACAGAAGTATTGGTAGAGATCTTTGATTAAAGCTTTAATTTTTTGTACTGGAGTATGCTTGTTGACAACTCCAAAAGCTAGATTCATTTTGTGGGCCTTGCAATGAATGGGAGTAATGTATGGTACACAAGAAGTTTGTATCTTTATGCAAAGACCACCCATGTGGCCTTGCATTACTAAAGCTCCATCCGCTCCAACACACACCAACTTTTTGGCAATGGTCATGTCATTTATACCTCCATATTCAATTAGAGAATTCTTTACTAGTTCAAATAAATTTTCTGCTATCGCATTATCCCTCATTTTAGCAATAGTTAGTAGATGAGGTTGGGGTACAAAATTTTGTATAGTATAAACATGCATGCATACCTAGGAAGTATTGTCTACTCCTGTAACCTCATCTAAAGACAATGCAATAAAATTTGACTCTTTAATTTTTTCCATCAGAGCCTCTTTCTCAACCTCGGCAAGACAACTTGCCCATTCCCATCTACTATTTACTAACTAGTGACTGTTAGGATAGTTACAAACTTTCAAAAAGTGTAATAAAGCACTCAATGATGGGTATTCTATCATAGGACGCCCTCTACTCAAAATATTAAACACAACACTCAACTGAACAACTTTTCCCATTAGTTCTACTTCCAATGCTTTTCCAAAACAAGCTTCAATAGAGCCTTTAACTTCACTAGGCTTCATCTTTATATTATGTTGAAATTCATATAATTCTACATTCCTAACATGTTGAGATTCTTTTGTTTTCCATCTTATCACTGATTTTTGAACTCCATCTATGGTTTTCTTTTCGTTTAAACTTTACCCATATGCTTCTCTATGGTGTCAATTTTTAGCTGCAATCTCATTTCCTTCTTATTTATCTGGCGGCAAATATTACATCTGCATGTACTGGAGGCTCCCCTTCAATTGGATTATCCACTGGTTCAATGAATGGATACTTTGACACCCATTCTACTTGAAAAATCCTCTACAGATCCCACATTCTATCATGCTTTGATTTGTATTTTCTTTTCTTCCTTGCACCATCATATTCTCTGACATTCTCAGTCTCATCCAAGTCGATTATATCATTATGGCTACTCTGGGCATTTAACTAAAAATTTTCTTCAA